>JAOXOE010000827.1:7663597-7684608 GCA_028565055.1 Phoeniculus purpureus | reverse complement strand
AACGATCATTGAAGATCAGGGATTGGAAGGGACCTTGAACGATCATTGAAGATCAGGGATTGGAAGGGACCTTGAACAATCACTGAGAATTAGGGATTGGAAATGACCTCAAACGATCATCAAGCATTAGGGATTGGAAGGGACCTTGAATGATCACCAAACATTAGGGATTGGAAGGGACCCCAAAAGTTCATCTAGTCCAATCTTCCTGCCACGGCAGGATCACCTAGACCAAGTCACATAGGAACACGTCCAGGCAGGATTTAAGAACAGATCTTGTGTTCACTTCCTAACATTTGTATATTGGGTTGGTCTCGATGCCACAGAGCTAAATCAGAAAAGGGGCTAAAACTCTCCAGCTCTCCTCTGTAACTTGAATAATCACAAAGAATCATATTACTGGGGCTAAAAATGCAACAGCTGTAACACAAACCCAAGATACACACTGTTCAAACAACGTCCCGTGGTGTAAATACTGCTCTGCCGCCGTCTTAAACTTCAGCTTCAGTGAGAGCAAAGTAACCTTCTCCTCTCTCCTGACCTTGTTAACTGCAAAGAGAACATTTTTTTTTTAGCACTTAGAAGGCAGAACTGCTACTACACAGACCTTGGATGAGGTTATACACAGACACAAAAAGAGACATAGATGGCACCCATCACTGACAAGATCTCCTCAGAGTGTGGATTCTGAACGGAATCGGAAAACAAATGTTTAAATAAATGGGAACAGGCTCCATTTGAGCCATTTCAAGACTGGAGAATGAATTCTTGCTTCGGCGTGTACTTACGAGCTCATTGTGACTCTGCATTTAATCAGAGTTAGCAACTTTGATTTCCTTTGTAAAGAAAATGCATTTGAATGGAACCACTGGGGAGATCTAGGAATAAGATCATAATAGGATGATAATTCTTGCCTGAAAGGTTCTTCCAGCAAGTTGCGTGATCCTGATCGGCAAAGAGTGACTCATACAAATTGGCTAGCGGAGTCGAAAATAAAATCACAACAACATCTGGCTGATATTTAAATGTCAGCAGTAAATGCAATGTAGCCGTGTTCTCAGAGAGCTAAACCCAAATACCAGGTACCTAATGTGACACCACGGATTTGATGTGTGTGCGCTAGCTGGAAGGAGCAAGGAAATGAGATAAGTCTAAAAGTACCGATGAGCTGAATTCTACCTCAGGCTGGCGATTGCATCAGGAAACAATCGTTTACTCCTACGACTTGTGTTTTGGATGGAACAGGAACAATATAATGAGAAATATTTGTGTTCATGGGAGATCACACGAGCACTACAGCTAGCTCCAAACACTTCTTCTCCTGTTAGTGCCCATGTTTCTTCCCAATCCATGGATTAGAGTAGACCATCCATTTAGTCTATGGGACAGAGAGTAAACTGGGATGTTTATTGTGATAGAAGTGTACCGAGAGCTTCATCTGCTCCGTCCTGAAAAGTTAGGGCGGTTTCTCTCTGAATGTTACTAACTCATTCAGCCTCAGCCTATAATAGATTCCTTCTGGAACATTCCAGACTTGATGATTTAGCTTTGGACAAGACTAATCTGATCCTTGGATTTGTGCAACTGAGGTTCAGCAGTACCTGTTTGCTGCTACCAGCTGCTCTCTTCCCTCTGCTTCCTCTTTGCCACAGCCATGGAAACACTGAAGTGAAATAATTTATGGAACTTCTCGATGATCCTACGGGTCTTTTCCAAGCTGAATGATTCCGTGGTTCTGTAAGAGCTTTGGTCATTAACTCTGGGGACAACAAAGCCACGTCCAGTGTCGTGAAATACAGCTGTTGAGCAAAGCGGCATGAGGTAACCGGGGACATCCAGGAGTTGAATGAAGTGAAGGGGAAGCAGGTTAGGCAGAATGATGTGAAAAGAGCACAGGTACAACAACGGTGAGAGAACTGTAATCTCAGGCTGATTCTCTTGTTCCATTAATGTCTATACATATGCGAAGGGTGGGTGTCAGGAGGATGGATCCAGGCTCTGCTCAGCTGTCATCTAATGATAAGACAAGGGGCAACAGCTGGAACATTGGAGGTTCCACATCAATATGAGAAGGAACTTCTTCCCAGTGAGGGTGACACAGCACTGGAAGGGGCTGCCCAGGGGGGTTGTGGAGTCTCCTTCTCCAGAGACGTTTAAAACCCACCTGGCCATGTACCTGTGCGACTTGGTCTAGGTGATCCTGCTGTGTCAGGGGGATTGGACTGGATGATCTTTTGAGGTCCCTTCCAATCTTTAATGATTCTATGTCTGGATCTTCTCAGACCTAGATCTACTCTAATCAGATCTTTTGAGGTCCCCTTCCAATCCTTAATGATTCTATATCTGGGTCTTCTCAGACCTAGATCTATTCTAATCAGATCTTTTGAGGTCCCCTTCCAATCCTTAATGATTCTATGTCTGGGTCTTCTCAGACCTAGATCTACACTAATCAGATCTTTCGAGGTTCCTTCCGACCCCTAATGATTCTACGATTCACCTTCACTCTCTCGTACTTGCTCGAAGCTTTACACATGCACAGGTAAAGGTCTTTGCAACTGGAACGAAGGGCTTCACAGTTTGTACAATTTTTAGCACTAGGAATGATTCTTTTTCATGTCCTTCCTATGCTGAATCAAAAATAGAATCATTACAGAGCGCTCGGAGCATGGAATCTATATTTGTCTCTGAAACGTTTCCCCAGCACTCCAACAGCCCCAGCACTGGTACCTACCGGAGCACAGCCACATTCCGCAGTGATCCTACTGTAATGTCCTGGAGGCCATCGCTAGTCAAGTCAAAGCCACCGGCGATGGACTGTCCAAAATACTGGAGTCCTGATGAAATTTCAGAGGCTCTTACTCTCTAAGAGGGAGGGGGAAACATAAACAGCAACATCAGGACCTCTCTCTTGTCCTTGGGGAAATACAGTTCTGTTCACGAGGCTGCTGTGAGGGTGGTTTTGTAACGCTCCCGGGATGCAAAGTACTGACTTAACTTCCCGCAGGCTGGCGGGATGGTCAGAACATCCGACACCTGCAAGTTTCTCACCCATCGATGCAGAAGAAGCACGGAAGCTTTTCCTCCCAGCCTCTCACTGCAACGACGCAAGTGCTTCCCTCTCAAGCCAACCCCCAGGAAGACACCTACTTGAGAAAAAGGGCTCTTGATCCTCTCTTTGTCACCGTTAAAGATGTAAACGCTGCCAAAAGAAGACTGGTCTGAAAGCTGATCTTCAAGGGGAGCTCCAACTGCGATGTCCGCATATCCATCCCCGTTGATGTCTCCAACACTGGCCACGGTGAACCCAAACCTTGCCGAGGGAGAGGTCACCTGCACGTGGAGGTGTTCTTCCAGGGTGAACAAACCGGTCTGAAAAACATCAGCAAAGGAAGCCCGGTCACAGCAAATGCAGCAGGAGTAGCTCTGACACATCTGATCTACTCGAGGATGTCCCTGCTCGCTGCAGGAGGGTTGGACTAAGATGACCCTTGGACGTCCCTTGCAACCTGGTCAATTCTATGATTAAAAAACCCCCCAACTCTTACTGCAGGGCCATAATGCAGGTGAACTGCAAAGCCCTGAGCGGCATAACGAGACGCTCAGGACAGGAGCCGAGCCTCAGAACAAAAGCCTGAGCCTGCCGCACACACTGTGTCGCCCAGAAGCAGCATCTGGACAGCCCTGTGCCAGCAGACACACTGAGGCAGAGTCTTCCATCAGCAGCAGCTGTGGCTGATCTCAGACCCTTTCCCCCCAGACCGTCCCATCCTCTCCACCCTGTCACAGAAACAGCCACCAGATGGGGCCAGTTGGATGCTCTCAGATGCCCGCACTGGTTTCTGCTGCCAACCATCCCGTGGCTGCCCTGAGTTAACGTCAGGGGTCTCTCCTGGGCTGCTGCTGAAGTTCCCTTCTCACTCGAAGTGACACAGCTACTGATTTCTGGTGTAGCTAGCACTTCAGCCCACTCGTCTTCTGCAAGCCTGGGGCAGCAGAGCTTTGACAGCAGCCCTGGCACACTGCTGGGCACTGCTGGGCACTGCTGGGCACTGCTGGGCAGAGCGGGTGTGTGACCCATGTGCGGGCAAACTCATGTTTCTGTCACCTGTGCTCAGAGCACAGATGAGGTGCAGGATGGGTCTGTCTCCTTAGCTCCTTCTCTGTTTTATTCTGACGACTCAGACGGGGTAGCCCGCAGTCCTCTACCATACAGGGAGAGCCTGGCCAGCGCGAGCCCGGGGCAGGAACGTTGGATTTGTCACTGCTTAGGCACGGCTGGAAAATCCCCAGCGTGCGGTGGGTGTTTACGCTGCCAGTGTTTTCACCTCTGTCTCCAGGCGATAGGCGTAAACCCTTCCTTCTTCCCCTCGAACGTGGTAAAACGGAGCGCCAACAAGGAGAAGATCTGTCACCCCGTCGTAGTTCACGTCGAGCGGGCAGAGCTCAGATCCGAAATAAGATCCAACCTGTGCTCCAGAAAAAGACAAGCGGCCCTTTCCCCGGAGTTCTCTATATATAGCTGTGTAACAGGGCTGCCCTTTGCGGCACCGAGGCAATTTTTAGAACAAAACATCACATATCTACTTATATGTGGATCGCTCCCTGTTATTTATTTCATTACAGCCATCCTCAGGGACAGGCTCTGCCGCCAGTGCCGCAGTCACAAAACCATCACTCAACGATTTGACAGAGGAAAAAGAACACCGCAGCCCATGAGAACAGAACAGAAATAGAGTAAAACCCCCTCAGCTGAATCTTTTCCCAATTTCTTTGCTTCTTCTCATGCTCCCAAAGCCTTCCAGAGTGAGCAAAGACTGTGTGTTGCTGAATCAGTTGCTTCTGCAACGGTGTTGGGCATCGGGAGGAGAAGATGCGGCTACAGACAAGGTGTGTGCAGCTGACCTGCCTATCCCCCCACAGAATCATTCAGGCTGGAAACGACCCTTGGGATCATCGAGTCCAACCATCAACCCTGCTCTGCAAGTTCACCCCTAAACCAGATCCCCCCAGCAGTACCTGTTGTCCTTCCAGAGCCTGTTTTAAGTGGCCGTCCTGAAAGAGCAGCACCTTCCCTGTCATGCTGTGCCGAGGAGCTCCAGCCACGTACAAGGGTCCGTGTTCTGTGTGAGCCACGGCCACGCTGTACCCTGGTGCGTTCACACGAGAACAAAGAGCAGTGTTTGTTGTCAGAACCATATTCTGTGCTTGAAGGAAACCTCATCCCCCACCGCAGCCTGAGACACACATCCAGTGAGATCCAAGAGTTCACACCATGTCTAGTTCTTCTGGCCCGTGGTTTGATTACAAAGCAACTCCTAAAAACCATGTTTAGGACACAGCAGGTGACTTTGCTGAGAGAAAAAGACAGCACAGCCGGGGTTCTCCCCTCTAAGGAGCTTGTAATCAGATAAACAGCAGCTCTGGAAAAAACCACGTGAATTCCTGGTGTCCTGAGGAATCACCCAACACACAGGGCTTTTCCCTTTTTGGCTATTGTGTCTGCAAGCCAGAAGGTTTATCGCTCCTCACAGAAATGGGGAACACACTCTGCTCTGCACAGAAAGCAAAGAGAGGTCTATTACAGGGCTTCTGTAACAGGGAGGTGACAAGAGAAGGATGCTCCTGCCACAGAGCCCACAGCCCCTTGTATCACCTGGTGAGGCTTTATGGCCAAGGCTATGGTCGGGAGACGCAGGGCTCGTGAGGCTACAAAGCACTGGGGTGAATAAGCAAGGCTTCACTTGTCATCAGGCCAAGAACAGTATCGATTCACAAGCTATTTCTTCTTCAGACACTCACGTCAAAGTGAGGTCTTTCTCCTCATCAGCTCTCAGAAGCGCCCTTCGGCGCAAGTGCTCTTGCACAGTGAAGCCAAACGGTTGTGCCAACAGGCTACTACTACTGCAAGGGAGCGGAGCCCAGAGAGGAAGACAAGTTGCATCTTCCTCCAAGTAAGGAGACTGAGCTTTTACCAGAATCTCTTTCCCTGCTAGGAGAAACTATTCGAAGCCCTGTGAGCTGCTGCAGGCGGTGGCCAACTGCAGGTAGACGCCACCGGTGTCACCATCTCGCACTAGACACAGACTAAGCAGAACCTCGGAGCGGGGTGAGCTGCTTACCTAGGTAACTGTACTTGGCGTTTTTGGCTTCTTTAGATTCATTCAGGAACGCAGCTGTCTTGGCCACCAGATCGTAGAGCAGAACCCCGCCTGACCAGTCGAAGGCCCCCACCGCACCAAACATCAGGAGCTGCTGCAGAAATAACACGCTGCAAATGAGATGAGGTGAACGCGGGGCGGTGGCCTCTAGCAGCACTGCAAAGCAGTTTAGCAAGGGGAGCGGTGCTTTCTGGCGCACAGCTCGGGCAGTTCCACCAGCTCCTGTCAGATCCTGGAGACAGATGAGGTGACCTGAGCAACAGAGAAGCAGCTGCACATCTGCCAGCTCTCTACAGGAGGTTTTCAGCAAAGCTGCATCAGCGTTGTCCTCGCAGTTACAGCTGCTGGATGTTTGCTGCTCCTCAGTATCCGCTATCTCCCCCTCCCAACAAGGGCTGAGACCATTCCTGTGCTGGATGGACAGAGGTTTTAAGCCAGCTGGTTCCAAAAGAGCAGAAGTACTGGATCTGCAACACGATGGAGCCCCGATTCGTTCACCGGAGATGTGAATGCCAGCAAAACCAAAGCTATCCGCCGGAGACAACTTTTGCCCAGTGGAATAAAGAGGATCCAGTGGTTAGAACAGGGGTTAGAACATGAGAGAAATCCTACCCTAAACTAAAACTAACGACAGACCACTGGCTATATAAAAGTGATCCTTTTGCTTATCTGACAAAGCAGCGGTGCCTTGCAAAGGCGATTTGACTCGTGCAATCCCAGAACATCAGGGACTGGAAGGGACCATGAAAGGTCACCTAGTCCAATCCCCCTGCCAGAGCAGGACCACCTAGACCAAGTCACAAAGGAACATATCCAGGTGCGGTTAAAATGTCTCCAGAGAAGGAGACTCCACAACCCCCCTGGGCAGCCCCTTCCAGGGCTCTGTCACCCTCTCTGGGAAGAAGTTCCTTCTCAGGTTGATGTGGAACCTCCTCTGTTCCAGCTCACACCCATTGCCCCTTGTCCAATCACTGGGTGCCCCTGAGCAGAGCCTAGCTCCATCCTCCTGCCACCCACCCTTTCCATATTTATCAATATTAACAAGGTCACCCCTCAGTCTCCTTTTCTCCAAGCTCAAGAGACCCAGCTCCCTCAGCCTTTCCTCATCAGGGGAGAGTATTCTGAAAACGCAGCACCTGATTCAGTACTGAACCTTGTTGCCCAGGGTAGGAATTCTTTGCTGGGCAAGGTGAAATTTAGACTCAGGGTTGCACACCAGAATGAACTGTCCTCTTGTGATGGTTTGAAATTTCACTGCTTGCTTTGAACTGCCAGCCCAAACTGCAAGATGAATTGAAGCATTTTCTGTGAACAGAGGGAGTTTGGGCCAGCAGAAGGGGTTTGGAGTTTCACCTGCAGGTTTCCAAGCCCTCCTTCTTCTGTTTCAGCTCCGTATTCACTTCTTCTCATCTGGGTTGTGAAGTGGACGTGCCTGGCCCTGAGTTCGCATCTCAGCAAAGTGGAAACGTAGTGAATAGAGAGAGAGAACGTGGTTCCGTGGAGATCCTTCAGGAGATTGACTGTTCAGAAACTGTTCAGGCATGATCCACTTTAGATCCCTGCTGAAGTGGGTCAGTGTGTCAGAGCCCCTGCATGACCTGGGTTTGAAGCTGAGCTCACCTCACCTAGAGTATTCTCCCGTGTTCTCTCATCCTCACAGTGAGCTCAAAGGCATGACAGTGCCCCTAGACCTGTTGCTGAGTACCTGTGGCAGAATGCTGAGCGCTGGCACAGTCCCAGGCTGCTGGAGCAGTGGGAAAGCATCAGGGAAGTGTTTAGTTTCCAGTGTCTGTGGGATGTGATCCTTTCTGCTTTTGTTTAAAGCCATTGGTGCAGCTTCCTGTCTTTGCTGCCTTTCTGCTCTGCTCTTCTGTGGGGACAAATCGACCTCAGTGATACTTCCTGCATGCTTGAGGGAAGAAGTGTCCTGCTCCGCTCTAGAGTTACAATGCTTTGCTAGGCCAACCCGTTTTCTGGTTGGGATGACTAGATGAGATTCATTTGAACCCCTTGTTAGAGCAGAACAGTCTTAAATGGACTTGAAACCATCAGTCCACCCCTCCTGGAATGTGTAAAACTGGGAAGTTCATAATCTCATGCATACACCCATGGCTGGCTTCTTGGTCTCTCAAGATGTCATCGAATTATGTAGTCGCTTGGTTGGTTTTTTCCTCAGACTTTGCTTTAGTAGGCTGGTTGTTTAAATCTGGAAGAGCAGACAGCAAAAGGCTCTGGTCATTTTGCTGGCGAAATGCTTTCTGGTTGCTATGGAAATAGTTCTTGCAGTGCTGCAGAGCACCAGTGACTCCTGGCTGTCTGGCAGGTCTGTCTCACCATGTTCGTGGGGACTAAGAAATCAGTCACATCCTCAGGATTTAAGACTTGGACAGTAAAGCTTTGTTCCAGGAGTGCTACCGGAGCAGCAAGTAGGCGTCAGTGTTACTGCTGGAACAGTAGTGATCTCTGCTTTGTAGAAGTTCATGTCTTGAGCTGCATGTTAACTTCTTCAAATGTTTTATTTTTTAGCTCCCAAGAAGATGAGCGGCCCATGTCACCCTTCTACGTGAGGTATTTACTCCCTTTCTTCTTTCTGTGTGGGATTGTCTCGCTGTTGGGATTAAATGCGGGGAGTGAGGCCAGAAATGCTGAACAGAATCACACTGAAGTTCATAATTACTGCTCAGCTATTGTGAGGAATGAATCTTCAGTTTCAGACTCCACAGACGGTTGCAACAGAGACGAGGCTCAGGGCTTAACGCCAGTCTTGTAACTTCTTAATTAGAAGATGGACATTTGTTTCCTCTTCTCTTCAGTTCATTGTGTAGTTTAGGTACCCATCAGGAGTAGTTTATAGTCTGTGAGCACAGGAGAGATTTTTGCTGCGAGCTCTGAGGAACTAGCAGCATGTGCTGCTCAGAAAGACCCCAGGAACCAGATGGTGAGTCAGCAGCCCGTGCAGCAACAGCTCCTCTGCTGCAGCACAGACCAGCAGAGGTGCCTGGGTGCCCAGCATGTCTGCCGGAGGGAACAGTCCTCTCGCTGCACTCCTAACAAATTGTGGCTCTGTCTTGCCAACTCAAGGGCAAAGTCAGTGCTTGTAAAAGTGGCCCAGTTCTGTTGACATCAGTGCCTGCTTCAGAGTGGGCTTGGTTCCCATGCTTGCGTTTATGCTGAGTGAAGAACAGGAGCCAGGCAATTAACAGTAAAGGGCTGCAGAGGAGGGAGGGCCGGATACTATAATTAGGTTCTTTGATCTCTGCAGAGTTTAAATAAATAAGAAGAAATCCCTGTGGTGTTTTCAGTGAGAGCAGTGATAGTTGGAATTCCTGCAGCAATCCCTTAAGTTTGTTAATGCTCTTGCATACATTTCAGTTTATCTCTGTAGCCTGGGTTTCTTATTAGACTATTTCTGATGACATGAACTGTAGTGAGTGCACGTTTCATGCCTGCTCTTCACATGGAGACTTCTATTAAAACTCTGCAGAAAAGGGGGTCACTGAACGGTGCAGTCACCAGTCTGGTTGCACGGTCTTGCCTGCCTTCCTGTTGATGCACAGGCATTCCCTGCAGTGTGTTTGTGCAGATGTTGCCCAGACTGTTTGAGGAGGTTCTGCCTTTTCCTTTGGGAGATGGTTTTGTAGTTGCATGCATTCCCATGTCACAAGCTTTCCCCGGTTTAAATCCTCATCCCCTCATTCCACTGGAAGTTGTCTCTTCTTTCTGGCTGAATATGACCTTTGGATGATTGTAGGCTTTCATTACGTTTCCATCTGTCTTAAGTCTGCCCTTCCAAACCCTCTCCTGGGTCACTGATCTGAGGAGGAGGTTCTCTTCAGCTGACCTTGTTGAGATTGCTGAGTGGATGGGGAGTGAGGAGTGGGCCTGAGGAGAACTGGTGTCAAAGCAGGGCACACCTGAGATGGAGAGAGCACGGGTGGAAATTCTACATAGATGTGTGGGCACACTGGGACAGGGAACAACAAACGAGTGTGTGCACTGGAATGAAGGGAATCTGTCTGGCAAGTAAGGGAGCAGACAGGGTTACAAACACGTAGCTGGAAACAGAAGTGACTGGCAGCTAGCAGGAGCAGAGATGGAGCAGCACACCTTGTGACATAGGGCTTCGTGCCAAAGTTGTGTCTTTTATGATACTGCTGAGACAATTGCTCGCAAATGAAGCTAACAGCTTGTAAGCCTTGCTGCTATTTATCACACATCAGAACTGTGTGCTGCTGAGGTCAGTTGCCAAGTGCTGTTAATTTGGCAGGAGAGCTGGTGCTGGCTGGGCAGTCCTGGTGCTTCAGCACAGGAGAACTTCAGTGGGTGGCCAGTTTTTCCTTTGACTGTTGTGCCCGTCGTCCCTCAGCTGTGCGTGGCATACGGAGACGCTGCATTTCACACCGTGGAGAGGGGGAGACTGTCAAATCGGTTTGTATTGCCATCAGCCCCACTTACACAGGCTGAAGTAGCATTCAAGTGATCCTTCAAGTGAATGGTGAATGTGTGCACAGAGCAGTCTCTGCTGCCTGTGTACAATAGTTCCGTAAAGATAATTATGCAACCAGTTAATTAAATGGTAACAAGAGCCCTTTAGCTTCCGAGCACTGCGTAATACGGGTCTCTTGCCAGAGCGAAGGAGCATTGTTTCCCTCTATAAACCAGCTCAGTGAGGATCAAACCACAGCCTTGGTTCTTTAGTGATGTGCGGAGTCCGCTAACAATGGAGATGTTTCCTGCGTGTTACTCCTAACAACAAAGCAAATAGTCGAGGTTGTCAGCTAGAGCTGTTGGAGTGCCACCAAAGCACTGTTTCTTCAAATAGCACTTAGTTGGGGTTGTGGATTTGTTTGGAGGGTTTTTTTTTCTTTAGACATTGGGGAAGTCATGACCAAGTATAGAAGTTATCACCACCGCTACTAAAAAGAGAATAAGCATCCATTAACTTAGGTATGAAAGTCATAAATGAGGCAAAGTGTGACTGAGATCTTTCAAAAGACATCACAGAATCATAGAACCATCCTGGCTAGAAAGGACCTCCATGATCATCAAGCCCAGTCCCTAACCCCTAGACCATGGCGTCAAGTGCTCCTAGCTACTCAATTTTTAAACCCCTCCAGGGATGGGGACTCTACCACCAACCTGGGCAGCCCGTTCCAGTGCCCAACCACTCACTCAGGAAATAACTTCTTTCCCAAGATTCAATCTAAACCTCCCCGACACAACTCGAGGCTGTTCCCCCTCGTCCTGTTATTAGTAATTTGGGAGAAGAGACCAGGACCAGCCTCGCTACGACCTCCTTTGAGGTAGCTGTAGAGACCAAGATGATCTCCTCTCAGCCTCCTCTTCTCTAGACTAAGTAACCCCATTCACTTAGAAGTGATTGAAAACACCACCTTACCACGCTTGGGGGTTGAAATTGAATGGGACAGGAGGCCATGCACAGAGAGTTCACCTTGGTGTGCAGCCAGGCGTCATCCAGGGCTGATGCAGCTCCTCTCAAAGTGAGCAGAAGGCTTTGGTTAAACAACACTAGGAAGTGCTAGAGATCAGCCTTCACAGAAGGAGAAAGTGTGAGGGTGGCAAGAAGCCAGCTCAGAAGTTTATAGTGCTTAAAACAGCTGGGTGCAAGCTTTGTGCTGCCTCTCTGCAAGGAAAAGTCCCCAGCGCTGGGAAACTTCCCCGCTGCTTTCTGCCACGTGAGGAGAACCTTCAGTTTTTATTGGAAGTCACTATTTCTCAGCCTTCTCTTCAGCAGCTGCATACCTCAGGAAAGATCTAGCTGTGGAGATGCAATGAAATGGTGCAGATGGGAAGAGAAAATAATTAACCAGATGATTTACTGAGCAAAACAGCCCTTCTGAGGGAGCTGCCTGTACGTGTGGATGTGCCAGGAGGGCTCTTCTGGGCACGGCTCACCTCACTGGCTCTGTGAAGCAACAATCCAGTGGCACAGCCACTCACCACCCAGGAAGTTTGGAAAACCACACAGGATGCACCCCGTCTGTCTGGCTGCAGTTGTGGACTGTGAAATCCCTACAGATCTGTTTGTGCCTTTCCCTGAGTTTGCTCGTGCGCTTGAGCACCTCCTGCTCTGCCCGGGCAAGGCTCAGATCCCAAAGCCACTGTTTGTTTTGGCTGTGAACTTCCTCAGCCTAAAAAAGGTACAGGAATAGATCAAAATGAAACTCCAGGGTCTGTAACTGGAATTAGTGAAGGTCACTGAGGAGTTGATAGGCTGAAAGTGTCACCTTCTCTGCAGAGCTGGGTCAGCCGTGGGGAAGAGAGAGCAGGATGGACTCAGCTCAGCGCTGAGAGGAGAGCAGTGGCAGCTGTGCAGGATGTCACGTCACTTTGCTCAGGAGGGCTTCACACAGAAAGCAATGACACCTACAGTTGCATCAGCTCTTCTTGAGCCTGAAAACAGACTGAGGGACAAGGGGAAGAAGAGTGCCTACACTTTACTTGTAAGGATGTGAAGCAAAGAGCATTGATACCAGAGAGCAGCAGCAGGAGAACTGTGCAAAGCCTAGTCTTTGCCTTTTCCCTCTGTTGTTATTTGAAGATTCTGAAGTACTGGTTCTCCTTGCACCGTGTCTACATTTTCAAGCCAGCCTCAAAAGGCAGGGACTTCTGCGATGAGGCTAAACCAACCTGCAGCAACAGAAAGCTTAGAAGGAAACGAAAATCTGCAGTGTCGTGGTTGAAATAGTTTCCGTTCAACCTTGGCCTGCTGCAAGGGAATGACAGGGAAGTTAATTCCTGAGGCTCCTGGCACCGTGTCACAGCGAAGCTTCCTTAAGGAGGAGAACTGTGGCACGTACATCCGATAGGTGCTGACACAGCTTGCACCTTCCCATCTTAGTTCTGCAAAGAGCGAGGGCTTTCCAGACCGGGTTGTGGTTCATTAGATCTAACGCCTTCCTCTTGTTTCTGTTTCTTTCATGCAGTGCCCACGTATCACAAGCCGGTAGTAACGTCCCTGCTACAGGAGAGTAAGTGTCTCTGTTACAGTTTTGTAGCTGCTTTTCGTGTACATTGGAGCTTTTGGAAGTATTCCTTGCTATTCCTCCATTTCTCTTCAAGGCTTGAACTTAAACAAAAACCCAAGAGTGTTTCCCAAACCAGAGCACCTGCACTGGCAACAAACCACTTCTTTGTGAAGATTTCTCAGCCCCTTGGTTCTTCCCTGGCACTGTGTCTGCAGTGCTTTGTCAGGCAGAATTGGACAGATTTAGAGAAGCCAGTTGCACTTCACCATCCTCCTGCTCTTGTTTGCACCCTGATGAATCTCAGCAGAGGATGAGGCTTGACCCCACTACCATAACTGGGAGCAGCAGAGCTAATGAGCTGACTTCCCTGCTAGAGCTGGAAATTCCCAATGGCTGATGGATTTGCAGATCAGATTCTTGTCAATACATGAGACACAGAGGAACCTGCCTCATTAAACCAGCCAGGTTTTTGCAGTTGCCAAGATCTCTTCCCTTTTTCAGAAGCCGCAGTCTCAGCAAACTTAAAACAATGGAAACTTAACAACTACTTTTGTAAACTCTCTGGAAAAGTCAGCCCAGGCACAGGTTCCCATCCTTGTAGTTACTCAGCTGAAAATTAACCGGTGAATCCTGCAAGTAACTTTTAATTGAGCGAAAAGCACTGGGATCTGTATCTGGACTTTGGCAAGGCGTGTTTGAAAAACCCCTTCCTCAGCAGACTGCCTAAAGCGTTGCGAGAGACACGGATGGGGTGGGCATGTGCAAAAATGTATTTAGAAGTGATCTTTTCACCACAAAAAGTTAGATTTTGTCCATAAAACCTCCTTCTGATTAAAGAAGGAAACTCTAGCAGAAAAGGTCAGTCCCAAAAATGGTTGTGTTGGAAGTTCTAGTTCTCTTTGAAGCAACTGCACAGCCTCCCTTGCTGGAGGAAGCCTTCTAGTGGACATGATAGTGATCTCAGAGCAGAGTGAGCCAAGGGCAACTGTGGTTGCGTTCGTGGCACAAGCACAGTGCAAAACCAACGTGAACTCAGAAACAAATCCATGCTTCATCACTGAGCTAAGTAAATGAGACCATTGCTGACATTTTTGAGGTCCTGTTTGCATTTCTCATCCTCTGTGAGACGGTAGTGACTCATCTTGCCAATTATCCATTGCCACCCTGAGCTAAGGTTGCACAAGAGACTTGACCAGTGCCAGCTTGCTGGGTGTCCAACACACTTTGGTCAGGTCTAGGACTGCTGAACTGGAAGGTCAGGCACCAGTGTCAACAGCTGCAGTAAGTAAAATAGGCTGCTTTACTGAAGGTTCAGACTTCCCTAGAAATAAAAAAGAGCAGGATGAACTGGGACAGCTCAGCTCTTCAGAGGGACCTGAACACTAGGGTGTCTAAAGATGTCACAGCCCTAGGACAGTTTATACTGCCTTGCTATCATAATAAAGCACAGCCCTGGATACCCTTGCTTTATTTATTGTCACAGAGAGGGAGCTCCACAAAGTCTTTGAGCTCAATTGACCTTATTTTTCGGCTTGACAGGTATTTAGAGAAGACAATCCGCTCAGCCGTGGAGCAGCATCTCTTTGATGTTCATGGCTCAAGCGGCCAGAGTTCAGAGGACTCTGAATCGGGAACATCTTCAGCCTCTTCTAATGTGTCTGCCAGGCAGAGGAGGCGACATCACAAAGAGCAGGAGGAAGCCTGGAGAAACAGAGACATGTACGAGCCTGATTTCTTTGTTTTGGAAAGTATATTTGATTAAGTGTACCCTAGCCGTGTCCTCTTATCAAGGGATTGCTTGGTTCTGTTATGAAATGCGCTGGCCCTTGCCCTGAGTTGAAAGTGCAGAGCGGACCACGGTGCCCATGCAGAGAGCTCCATTGCATCAGTCAGAGCCGGGGAATGCAGAGTTTATTAGAGGTCACGGAGCGGGGCAAAGCGTGATAAGACTCTGTGTTTTCTCCGCACAGCGTAGTCAAGTTTTTAATTGCAGTGTTGGGAATTGTTTAATTGCAGTGTGTGTTGCTCTACTGGAAGGTCCCAAGCAGCTGGCTCTGCTGCCTGTCACTTTCTCTGGATAAAAACAAGGGGTTCAGGTGTTTTTGTGACTTCAGAGTGTCTTCAGAAAAGCGTCCCCTCTGTGTGTGGATGCACAACTTGCGTTTGGGCTAATTTATCTGAAAGTAGAAAAACCTTCCTTTTGATTAACCCGAATTGAAGACACTTTGTGTGTGCAGTTACTCAGTTGGAACACGATTTGGTGGTAAAAGTCATTCAATGTCTGTCAAGGTGCAAAATAACATCTACATGTCCTTTCATACTCCTTTATGTTGTGGGTCCGATGTATTTCCACCACAGCCATAACAAACCCTTGCCCAAGGCATTGCTGTCCTTGAGGAGCTGTGACTACAGACTGCGAGGCCACGATCTCATCAGTGCTTACACGTACGTCTGGCTTGTCAGGAGTGGCTATGCTTGGCTGTAGGGTATGGGGTCGCTATGATTTCAGGCTAGAATCTGAAATGAGCATCTAGTCTGTTGTTTTGTCCTGGATGCTGAGTTCCACAAATCCTGTTGGATCTGCGCTTCGTACGCTAAGCCACTCTTACACCACAGGCACGTAGCCATCAGTAGCTTGTTCTGATACTGTGATCCTGCTGGTTCCCAAGCTGTGACAACGCTGCTGCTCTTAAAAAACTCCAGGGTTACGCACTGTGAAGCCCCTTCCACAGCAATGGAAGGTCTGTGCGGAAATGCTCGGGGAACACAGCCCTTGCAAGTCACTAAATACCTGGCAGCAGCCCTCAAGCAGTTTTTCTCGTTTAGTAGCCCTGCTGACAGGCTCCTCAGGTAGGTGGGTCACGGCCTGGCTAGCGTACGTGTCTGGAAGCATATAGTGCTGCAGAGCTTCGCAGGCTGCGTTGCGTTGTGGAGCTGCCTCTAAACGTGCCTGATGCAGTTGTGCAGGTTCAGACTGTAAAGCCTGAGCCAGGGGTTTAAAGCACATCGGAAGTTTTGAATGCTGGCTGGGATTCAAATTGTTTTCCCTGCTTCCCTTAGGTCAGATTGCTGGCCCTTGTCTGGGTGGATTATGAAAACTGGGAATTCCTCTCAAATCCTCTTTCTGCTGTTTGGTTGTCGGTGACTTCATCTCCTTGTCTTGTGACGGATCACAGGAGGATCTGTAGTGTCACGTCAGCTAGGACAAGTGTTTATCCCAGACACACATATATGTGAGCCTCCAGGCTTTGCAGACTGTGCGATCTGCGGGTGATAAGTTTGTTAGCTGGTCTGCTCAGGCGTTCCTAAAGAATTCCACGGGGGCAAATGTGGTCCTCGGCAGTTTGACCACAGGCTGTGTCACACCTCTTTGTACCTCTCTTCCTCCCAGAGGTTTGTGATCTAGGAGATGACTGGAACTTTCTGGTTTGGGTGTTGAGCTGAATCCTTTGTCCTGCTGGCACTGGCCAGATCCTACAGAGTGACTGGTTTCTTGCCATACAGCCTAGATCAATTCTCTACCTGTTCATGAAAGCAGCTGTTGGAGTTGCACAGATGTTTAAAGTTCGCAGACGTTCCAGTTTCAGTGTCGAGTGTAAGCAGCCTGCCTGTATCCTCCAGCAAGGCAGGGTGATGAGGAACAAGATGCCTCTTCTCCTCTCCCCGTCATGTGGTGATGTATTGTGTTATGTTTGTGCAGGGCAGGATGAGCCACGTGCCAAGCTTCTGGAAAACGTGCGCCAGCCCTGCTAGCCCCCAGACTGCTGGCGCATTGCGTGATGACTTGAAGCTAGTCCCATCCGCTTCTCAGCATAGCAGAGCAGTCTTCTGCACCAGCAGCTGTGTTGCCGTTGCCTGCTCTGTTGCGTGCAATTCCCAAACAGAAATCAAACGTTTGGCTAGATGTTGCTCTTGCGTTTGAGACTCTGAGTAAGAGGTGATTACAGAGTGTCATGCACCAAAGGAGATCCTCAGACCACAGCTGTGAATCACTTTCCTAAGTGAAAACCACGTGGCTCTGAGGAAGATACACTGTCTATTCTCTTTCAAAACACCACAGCCCGCCAGGAGCCAGCCCAGCTTCCCTGCGCAGTCACTGGGGTTCTCCTGTTGGCTTTGGTGGGAAGTGAGTCAAGTCCCGAGTGTCAGCTCACGGCTTTCGTACCCGAGCTGTTTACACCTGGCTTTCAGTGGGATTCAGCGTTGCACAGTGCGTGGTGTTTGCTCCAGTAGGGAGAACCAGAGATACTGGTTTCGTAGGGCGTAGAAGATGTTGCCGGAACCGCACCAGTCAGCGTGATGTATTTCCCTGTTGCTACCATAAACGTAGCGGGCGAGTGTTTCCAACAGCCCCTCGTTGTAATGTCCCTTTTCTTTTTAGGGAAGTCGTCAACAAAGAGAACATTCCCTCTGGACTCGGCAGTCTTGAAGACTGTATTCTGGCTGCTCAAGACGCTGAAAAATTACAGGACACCAGCTCTGGATATCTTAGTGAGAGGAACAAACCGAAGCGGCAGAAATCCAGCAGCAAGCTGTCAGAACTTAATGACAACCAGGACAATCCTCTGGTAAGCCGGCACAGCACGCTGCGCTGTTTGGAGCCTAATGCTAGGGTGGGAAACAGTGTTTTCTGTCTGATTGCCTTTCTAGCCCTAAGCGGCTGCTTTGGACCATGGGATACGGTGGTCGCCACATCCGCAGCCCTTGTGGTGAGGTTACCGAGAAGCTGTGTTTCTGCTCCAGTCTTCTTACTCCACCTATAGTCACTTTCCACAACTTTTGTCTTCTGCTTTTAGCAAAGCACTTTGAAAAGGGGGAAAGGAGGTAAATCTTTTTCCCAGCCTTTCAGAAGTGTTCAGAGGAGGTTAGCACCCCAGCTGTAGGTTAACACGTGTAGGACAAGTTCACTTGTGTGTTTCACGTAAGTTCTGAATCCAGAGGTTTATTATTAGGGTTGGAAGGAGCCTTCAAAAGCCCTCGGGTTGTCGCTTACTTCTTGAACTTCTTGATAATGAGCCGACAAAGGTGCTTTATGCCTTTTCACTACAGTCAGTATGTTCCTGTGGTGTTAGGAATCTGCAAATCACTTCAGAGTGATTTGGTCCTGAAAGATCTTACGCTGAAGAGCCCGATGCCACCGGTGCCGTAGCCAACTGGTTCTGACAACTCGGTCTGAAATTTGTCTTGGCTACCACCAGGAACAGTAACTCTGTTGTCCTCTAAGACCTTGAGAGAGTCCTGTGAACACGAGCCGTGGTGACACTTTGGGGACATGGCTAGGAGGCTTTCCTGCCTGTTTTCTTGGCAATTCCCTCCGAAGCAGGAGGAAGCCAGTGAGCAGAATGGAGTGTGGTTCCTGCCCTGGCCCCAGGAACGGCCAGCACAGACCTCCGTGCCCTGGGCTGCAGCAAAAGCAGCAGTGACAGTTGGTCGAGGGAGGGGATTCTCCCCCTCTGCTCTGCGCTGGTGAGACCCCACCGGGAGTCCTCTGTCCAGTCCTGGAGTCCCCAACATCAGAAGGACAGAGAGCTCCCGGAAGGTGTCCAGAGGAGAGCAACTCACATGATCAGAAGGGCTGGAGCACCTCCTCTCTGAGGACAGGCTGAGCAAGGTGGGGTTGTTGAGTGTGGAGAAGAGGGGGCGCCCAGGTGACCTTCTAGCAGCTTTCCAATCTCTGAAGGGGGCTGCAAGAAAGCTGGGGGAGGGCTTTTGACAGGGGTGGTAGCAAGAGGACGAGGGGAAAGCGTTTGAGACTTGAAGAGGGGAGACTCAGGTTGGACATGAGGAACAAATTCTTTGCTGTGAGGGGGGTGAGATGCAGGAACAGGTTACCCGTGGAAGTGGTGGCTGCCCCATCCCTGCCTGTGCAGGGGGGCCTGGAACTAGATGATCTTTGTGGTCCCTTCCAACCCTGGCCGTTCTATGATTCTGTGACACAGTACATTCCTAAGCATGTGGAAGGCTGTAGAATTTTTCCAGCGTGTTCTTGTGTGAGTTTTACAGTAGAAGCCAGTTTGCCGACATTTACAAGCTGTAGAATAAAAGTGATGTCTCCTCCTTCCCTGTCAGCCAAACCAGACACCAGTTATAGTGTCAGCAGTTGCGAAACTGTTGTGTGCTTCCACACCGGGTCTGCTCACAGTGACGGAAGTGCTGTGGCACCCTACGTGCATTGCACGGGTACTAGGAGCAGTGCGAGCTGGGTGAAAAGACTGTCCATCCGAGCAGAGGGCATTTCCTTCAGTTGTAGGTTATTAAGTTCCAGAGCCTGCTGTGAGCGAGTTCCATCTCATGTGACGTCGTGTTGGGACGCATTTTGTTTAGGTCACAGATTTGCAGTGATCTGATGCTTGTACGCTGTGCTGGGGTTCTAGAGAGAGGCAGACTGAGCTTCTCTTTGTGACAGAAAGAAGGCAAGAGGCGAAGGACTGTGGGCTGTGCTTAGGTTTAGTGCTCAACATCAGTATCTTAACTCGTGTCAGGCTTCATGACAGAGCACGGCGAGATGGCTGCGCTCACTTTGCACCTTTGCTTCTAGTAGTGGACTTCAGGAGAGGCAAAGGTCAAGTGCTGACTTGCTTTGCTGCACCTCTCTGTGGAGTGTAAAGTACTCAAAATGTAAAGAATTTGATGCAGGATTTGGTCCAGGCTGACAGAAGTGTTTGTTTTTGCTGTGGAGTTGTAAAATACTCGTGAAGTCTTAAAACATGCCCAGAAGAAACGGCCTCAAACGTACTTGGCTCCCCAGGATGTTGCCCTGCTCATCGTTGTTTTTGATCTCTAAGGGGCAGAGGCTGAAAGGGACCCGCCTTTCACATACTGATCAACATTCATGGGGTCACCCCTCAGTCTCCTTTTTTCCAGGCTCAAGAGACCCAGCCCTCTCAGCCTTTCCTCATCAGGGAGATGCTCCACTCCCTTCATCATCATCATGGCTCCGTGCTGGACTCTGTCCAGCAGCTCTGTGTCCTTGTGGTACTGAGGGGCCCAGGACTGGGCACAGCATTCCAGATGTGGCCTCACCAGGGCTGGGTAATCGAAAAACCTGCACAAAAAGCAGTTTGACAGAGATGACCGTCAGCGTAGCTCTTGCTTGCTCGTTGCACTGGGATTGTCAGCTTGGGAGTACGGGTATGAAACCCCTTGCAGAGCGCGCAGCACTACCCTTGTGGAAGAGCAGAGGCTTGCTTTTTAAGTTTTGATGTGTCCTTAATTCACACTTGCATTTCAGAGCCTGCCAGCAGGATGTGCAGTGGGTTAGCTCTGTTTTGACTGCATCTTTGCACTTCAGATAGTAACCTGAGTTAGACTGCCCTCTTGGAGTATCCAAGGACATGACCTGCCCCCGGCATTTACTAACAGGCCTTCATCACGTAAACAAGTTTGTGATGTTGCATCTTCTCAGCCACCGTTTTCTGCCTTCCTGCTCTTCAAAGCCTTAAAGACAATGTAGGACAGTCCGTAGAAGCTCTCCTCCTAGCTGTCTGATCACAGCTGGCTCAAAAGCACAAGTCAGCACTGGAAAAACTGTCAGCTCCACTTACTCTCCTGAGCAAAGCACTCACAAAGCATCAGCAGCTTTCACCTGCGTTTCTGAGACAGGGTAGCCAGGTATCAGCAGGGCTTGAAGAATTGCATTAAGCAAGGCTGGAATGACTGAGCCACTGTGTCACCTTCTGGCCTGGAGGTGTAGCAGGTGAGACAGGGCTGTGACTGCCCTAAGAATCACAGAATCATAGAATGGCCAGGGTTGGAAGGGACCGCAAAGATCATCTAGTTCCAGCCCCCACTGCACAGGCAGGGACACCTTCACTAGAGCAGGTTACTCAGGGCCCCAGCCAACCTGGCCTTCAACACTGCCAGG
>JAOXOE010000827.1:7605337-7663497 GCA_028565055.1 Phoeniculus purpureus | reverse complement strand
GTAGAGAGGTTGGTGCTGGTCTCTTCTCACAAGCAATTAGTGATAGAACAAGAGGGAATGGGTTCAAGTTACAACAGAATAGGTTTAGACAGAAAGGGTAGTCAGGCACTGGAATGGGCTTTCCAGGGTTGAGTTGCCATCCCTGGATGTGTTTACAGATTGTTTGGATGAGGAGTTGAGGGATATGGTTTAGGAATGAACTTGTAAGGTAGGGTAGATGCTTGGCCTTAATGCTCCCAAGTGTCTTGTCCAGCCAGAGTGATTCTGTAAATACCTTTATAGGCCTCTTCTGTGTAAGATGCATTGATAAATCTCTCCAAAATACCATTTTCTTCTGCAAAGGAGAGTAGCATATTCACGATCTCATTTGTGTTTTGGTTGATGTTCAGCAGAGCTTTCATCAGACACGTTTTGCCAGTATCTGCAGCTGTGAATTTTTTCATCAGATAATCTACAAGAGTGAACGCTGAGATTAGATCATCATTATTTATTAAAGTGGATGGAAAATAATTCTAATAATTTGGTTATTATGGTGACACCTGAGGGATGTATATGAACATCAATTATGTGCCAAACAATTACTCCATGCTGTTTGAGCTCTGTATACTCTGAGGCAGCAAGGAGGTATCTGAATACCTCAAGTCTTCATTTAGAAATTGTGAGTCTGACACACACTACATTGCAAACAAGCCACTGCAAATTCCTAGCGAACTAGCTGCCACACAGAGAAGATTCCCAGTTTTAGACTACACGTATGTTGTCAGAAGAGAGAACAATCTTCTTTCAAGTTACTCCACAGCTCACCTGCCACAGTCATGTTTCTACAGGCGTTTGATCGTTCCTTCAGCTCTGCGAGCAAACTCTGCAGTTCCTCTATATTTCCTTCAGATACTGCCCGAAATATGTATCTCTTCAGCTTCTTCCGAGCACTGGTCTGCTCGGGTCCTTGTGACATGTTAGCACTGAATTATAGCAAACAATAAAGGAATTGCTGATTAAGTGTACTGTCTTTTATTTTCTACATTAAAAGGAAAAGAAATATAATTACTTGCCTAAGACTACATATGTTTGCCCTACTTAGAGGGGCCTGGAAAATAAAACTTGTGAGGAGAGATTGAGAGACCTGGGTCTGTTTAGTTTGAGGAACAGGAGGCTAAGGGGAGACCTCATCGCTCTCTACAATTATCATCTGAAAGGACATTGTAGAGATGTTGGTGCTGGTCTCTTCTCACAGGTAATTAGTGACAGAACCAGAGGGAAGGGCTTCAAGCTTCAAGAAATTAGCTTTAGATTAGCCATCAGGAAGAAATTCTTCACAGACAGCGTGGTCAGGCAGTGGAATGGGCTGTCCAGGGTGGTGATTGAATCATCATCCTTGGATGTGTTTAAAAGTCACTTTGATGTAGTGTTGGGAGATCTGGTTCAGGAGTGAACTTGTAGAGTAGGATTGAGGGTTGGACTCAATGATCCCAAGGGTCTTTTCCAACCGGAATGATTCCATGACTCCACAAATATCAGGATATTGCTGCAAATTGCTTATTTGCAGGTAAGTGGCCATTGAGAGGGGTTCTAGAATTTAAAAAAGTATCGTTTTGCTTGTTCTCCATTTCAGCCATTTTTCTAAAACAAATGCTAAGAAATACTTTTCTGTTCCTGTGATCTCTCCACAATTCACTGACTTCAGTGCCTGAAGATGATTTTCAGCCTCACATTTTCTTACACAACTTCCCTGATCATACTTTATTCTGGAGTAAGAATGATTGAGTATTCCCCTCCCCAGTTAGAAATACTCCTAGCTCATGCCTGGTCACATACAGTGTTTAGATCCTGTTTGTTATCTAGGAACATGAGCTATATATGAAGAATTCTTATGCTAGATATGAGATTTGATAAAATATGGGTTAGATTTATTTATGTCAAAATTTAACTACCACAGAGTCAGAAACGCTTGCACACGTGTGACCTTATTTCTAAAACACGGCAGAAAAATAGGTAACATCCACTTTGTGTCTCCACTCACCAACAGCTGTCCACGTTAGGGCTGTATTCAGTTGCATCATCCTGAAGAGACTGGGGGGAATCCATATCTTCCCCATTTCCAGATGCACTACAGAACACAAAAGCATTAAGTGCTAAGTCAGGAAGACATTTTGGCAAATCACGTGAAGCATCAGTCAGTACTAGCAAACAATATCTACATCAGGGCTGGAATTAGACTAATTTTACATCGTGCTTTTCAAGTCTCTTCTTTTCTCTCCCCTGTGTATTTTAAAGTGAGTGGTAAAAATGAGGAGACCCACAGGACTTCACTATATTTTTCAAATCATGAAGAAAGCAACCAGGTTGGTGGTTTGCTATGTTATTTCGTGACAGATCTTGAAAATATGGTAAGTTTTTTCATCTTTTTTAATGACCACTGCTCTTTATGCATCATTGTGACTGCTTGGAGCTCACATTCTTCCTTTCTACGTCTAATTTGTCAACTGCCACAAAATGAGGGCTAAATCACTAACAGCGTGTGGATCACACACACACGATGAAAGTGAATTGCCTAAAGATTTACTACACAGTACACAGGCAACTCAAGAGCATTTTGCACCTGACCTGAATGGAGGCTTCAGCTACAAGAAATTGAGGACTAGGCCCTACATCTATATTTAGTTAATAAATTTCAAGTTTTTCAAAGGCATTGGTATCTTGTAATTCCTGTACATAATTTCCAGACATTCCTAAAGGCTGATCTGATTTCAGAATTAGAGTATCTCATACTCCTATTTTTGTTTCCTCTAAGTTTTAGATTTATGAAATACCCCAGGGAACCTGAACTATTAATTACTAACAAAGCAGATGTATGGACAGTAATGCAAGGATCCAGTCCTGCAAGGATTCAGTGTGGCTCTGCAGCTATTCCCATCCCTTTAAATAAAGCTGGTAGCTCAGAGTCCATTCTTATTCAGTCTATCACTTCTCTGCAGAAAACCGTGAGGAAACTGGTGACAAAGCATTTGTGTGTCTTGTGCAGGTCAGTCCCTGAGCAAGAGGGAGAAACGTGGATACTTCTCCCCTGAAACCAAAATAAAATTGTCAGGTAATTCCAAAAAGCTGACCAGACATCCATCAGACACAAAAACATTTGGCTGTTCCGGGCTTATGTTGGATTTGATTCCTATTTCCTCTGCTCACAGTTATTGGCAGTTAACACTCCACACATTTTAAAAATTAAGTGCATTCTTCCCAGTCATAATTTTTCTCTATTCATTCAGCATGGATGTTGGCCTATAAATATTTCAGACTCAGCATGTTTATGTTGATTGTGGATGAGCAATACAGGGAGGGTGTCAGCACACAGCTAGGAACAGGGTTTGCTAAATTAAGCTCTGGGCTTCATGCAATAGAAAACAACGAATGGGTGTGGAGAGTTTGTCTTAATGTATCATAAATAAGAGGCCAAGATAAAATTTAAACAGATGCACTGATTTTAGGAGACTGAGGGGTGACCTCAGTAATGTTTATTAATATGTGAAGGGTGGGTGGCAGCCAGGCTCTGCTCAGAGGCACCCAGTGACAGGACAAGGGGCAATGGGTGTCAGCTGGAACAGCGGAGGTTCCACAGCAATCTGAGAAGGAACTTCTTCACTATGAGGGTGACAGAGCACTGGAAGGGGCTGCCCAGGGGGTTGTGGAGTCTTTTTCTCTGGAGACGTTTAAAACCTGCCTGGATATGTTCCTGTGCAACTTGATCTAGGGGATCCTGCTGTGTTGGGGAGAATGGACTAGATAATCTTTCGAGGTCCCTTCCAATCTCTAATGTTCTGTGATTAACTTTGCTCATAGCTGAGGCCTGATTTATTCAGCATAAGTGACAGCAGTAGATAAACTCAAAATTAAGTCATCTAGCAATAACTGAACTCCAATGGAGTTCTGTCTTTGAAGGGACCAAAAGCCAAGGAAAGCCATGTGAAATTTTAACTCTGAAATCTAAGGAGAAATAAGGAGCAGCTACTGAAAAGAAACGAGACAAATTTGCACTATGACTATTGCATCTGTAACTTACCATGGACGAATATTTGAATCCATTGGTTTGGAAAACACAGGGGGAGATGTATTATTTGGAGTTGCATTGCTTTCAAAACCATCAATCTCCAGAAAAAAGTGTGAACTGTTGAACACAGGGCATTTAAAAAACGTGAGTAAAAAAGCAAGCTCAGCCATCAAATAAGCAAAGCACTACACATACAGGCACAGGACTACATTGACAAATAACATTTGCTGGCAGTGTACCTAGCAGGACGCTGGAACAGAAGCTTATCTGCTTTCCCCTGGGGGTATCCCAACCTCCAACGCTGTGCCCAGCACTTCCCTGCTGGCAGATGGGCAAGAGATCCCGAGATATTTTTAGGACGCATGGCATCAGATCCTGACATGTCTAAGCAGCTACCCCAGCAGCCTAAAACCAACACTGCACCCAGCTTCTGTACAAACAGCTAACTGCAACACCAGACATTTACCCAACAGTGCACGTCCACACACATGTATCTGCGTTTTCATCTACTGCATTCTAGTCCCTGTCTCTCCAGCCAGCAGCCATCAGGACAGATCATTTCAAACCCATCAGCAGTGATAATCATTAAGTCAGAAAGTTTGAAAGGTCACAAGTTAAATGACATCAGGCATTTCCACCATCCAGAGCCACATGGCTAATCTTGCCAGACAGTGCATGACATTTAACCATTTCTCTTGTCTGTAAATTATTTATAGGGAAAAGAAATGAAATTTGAAACAACACAGACAAGTGAACATGAGCAGAATAGGAAGATTTCACCCTTTACAAGTCTGCAAAAAATCAATGGCCTGGTATTACTACATCTCATAAAAACGCTGCTATGTGTGCCCAAAGCCTGAGGAGTTTCAGCAGTGGATGTAGCGACTTCCACATGGCCTATTGTTCAGAAACTGGTTTACACTTCTGAACGCTCCAGTAGTCACCTGGAAAATGTTTCCAATTCCCCTAATACTTAATTTTCAGTCCACAGGCTAGTCCTATTATTTACCTGCATCTTCTCCATAGGATCCTGTTGAAGTACACAAATGGATGCTACAAAGCAGTACGTTATTGGGACATTACTAAAAAAACCCTGTTGATATCTGTAACAATTGCATGACCCTAGTTCATCTCATTTTGCAAGGGCTTGATGATCCAAGTGTTAATTCCCTGTGTGCAGTTGTTTAAACTTACATAATCTTTTAACATTTGAGATGTGCCTGTGAGTGCATTCTAAGCAGGCAGGAAGCAAAATGCCACTTCTGCTTAGCAGGACTGTCCCCCTCAGATTACCTGGGCAAGGGCTGCTCTTCAGACCACAGGAAAAAACTAGAGAGAAGAAGGACCACTGCCACCACTCGTGTCAGCTGCTGTAAACCCACTGTTGTGTCACTGGGCTCTGGACTTATATTCACCTCATTAATGTTTATAAATATGTGAAAAGTGCCAGGCTCTGCTCAGTGTCATCTAATAATAGGACAAGGGGCAATGGGTGTGAGCTGGAACAGAGGAGGTTCCACATAAATATGAGAAGGAACCTCTTCACAGTGAGGGTGACAGAGCACTGGAATGGGCTGCCCAGGGTGGGTTGTGGAGTCTCCTTCTCTGGAGACGTTTAAAACCCACGTGGACATGTTCCTGTGTGACTTGATCTAGGTGATCGGACTGGATGAACTTCTGAGGTCCCTTCCAATCCCTAACTCCGATTCTGTGACTTGGCAGAGAGACTAAGAAAGACTGGAAAAAACATGGCTTCATCCTGGTTTTTTGAATTTCCTGCTCATGAAGGACAGGAGCTGTCCCAACAGGCAAACATCTCTTGGAAGCCACAGTGAACCTCCATAAACTAGAAGCACCAAGCTCCACTCACCTGGACCATCTCACCTGCCCTTGACTCAGCACCAGGAAGGGACTGTGTGCTATGGGCTGATGTCTGAGAGCAGTCCCTGGACTCCAACAGTGTGATCATGCTGAAGTTTTTGGCATCAATAGACATACAGCAGTTATGAAGTGCATCCTGCCTTGGAGGCTGATGCACCTAACCTACACTGGCACCTGGGTTATCTGGGGATACCATGGGCAAAAAAAACCACCCCAAACACCAAAAGCAACCAGGTAAAGCAGGTGAACAGCTGCTAACAAATACCCAAGTGCTTACGTGGCCGTGGTGCACCCTGTCAGAAACACTGCCCACAGACATTGTCAGGCTCTGACAATGCTGCCAGCGCTCCTCCCAGTCTCCTGCTGGTTTTCCTGTATTTAATTATAGACTGTTAAGCCACCCAAATACCAGGTGCTTCAAGAAGGCGAAGACATTGTGTTTGAGAAAGTGTGTATTGCTGATACATTTTGCCAGGTGAGAAATGCCACCCGTGGAAGCGTGTTAGCTGCTGGGTGGCACAGTAGAAGGAAGAGTTTTGAAGCAACAGAAGCACAGCAATACAGGAACATATAATTAATAGAAGACGTTACACCTCTGCATTAAAATTCATGTGATCTTCACTCCTTATATTACAGGAATGTTGTCGTCCACACCCAGAGCTCTTGGTGGAGAGGTGGGAAAAACCTCAGGGTTACTGTTACTGCTACAACAAAACTGAATCCAAGACAGGAGCTTAAATGAGGGAGGGAGCTTGCCAGTGTTTGTTATAACTACACAATCTGCCGTGGAATTGTCCCTTTTTGAAGCACTGGGTATATTCCGTGAGCAGTTCTGACACCTCATCTCCACCTCATTCAACCAATGAGCTTCTCTTTTTGAATTTAGTAACAAAAACTTGTGCCACCCAGACAGTGAGGCCTCAAATAACTAATGGCACCATTTCTGTAGAAAGTGATTCCTCTCATTATTAAGAGCTATAAATGTCAGAACAGCTGCAATTGCCTAGGCCTTCAGAGTTTCAAAAATTGCCATAATAGCTAGTAATTAGCCACAGAGTGAAAAGTTTATGAATGAAAATTCATCCTCATTCTACAGTAACTTAGTTGGCTTCAATAGCATAGGATCAGGCATGAATTACTGCTTATATTTCCCCATTCATATTAAACACAAACCCTTAATCCTTTTATTAATTCTCTAGCGTTAATTATGAATGAAAGTGAATATTTTATAAAATGAAATAATGAAGTCTTGTTAATCAGAATGAAAAATAGAGTGAATTCATGTTTCTCTTCTAGGATTCTAGGCTTGTTCAAACCTCCTGCTCTCCCATCTCTCATTTTTTTAATCCACCTCCACCTCTCCATAATGCACCGTGCTCCCACGTGAGGCCAAGTTTGAAATGGTCCTTTTCCAGCCCAGCATCCCTTATGGAAAACCTGGTCACTCTCGTCACAACTCTGGCATGTGATCGCTTTAAAAAAAGATCACTCTACCGTCTCCAACTGAACACTGACCCAGTTCTTGTAAGCGCGTACAGGTATTGAGTGGATGCCAGAAGTCCAGCTGATACAAGACAAAAACTTAAAAGACTGGTGTGTGAGTCTGATTTCTCTAGGACAGGGGTTAAATACTCTCCCATTAGGATAAACATATGTCTACCTACCGGGATACTCTTCCACTTCTAAACATCATAAGCATACGTCTTTTTGAAGGCACTCTGTGTTCATTAGGTCTCTCATTCATGAGCACAATGTGATTAACAACATGAGTGATATTTCAGTGTAAATATCTACTGAAGGAGATAAAACAGGGTGATAAAATAAAGAGATAAAGCAGGGGTTTAGACTGAGTTACAGTCCTACCTTTTCTTTGTGGGAGTGCTTTCAGCTGGCTTTTTCTCTTGCTGGTTCGAAGGGGGAATACCAGACGGATTTGTTTTCTTGCCCATTAGTGGAACAGTTTCGTTGTTATCTTTAATCATGTTTCTGCAGTACATAGATTCATAGTTACTTAACCCCTGTTCACATGAAGAAAGTACAGTGAGCACATTGTCCATTTACTGTCTCTTCACATGCAAGCACTTTTCCCAAAGTTTTTCAGTTATGAAGCACACAGAGATCATTTTAAGTGAACACAGTAAAAGCCCTAAAATCTTTCATATGCTAGAACAGCAGAAGCACCAGAGACTCTGAATGAGGCCCAAGCTAAACAATCACATGGATAACATCAAGGACTTCTGTGTTCTGGTGACTTTTTCCAACATTTCTTCTGTGGGAGAAAAACAAGATCATGATGGGATTAGATAGGAACGATCACCACCACATGCCACAAAAGATCCTAATGCATGTTATCTGTTATAAACACCCACAACACGAATATTGTAAGTAACAATGACTAACTATCTTCCTGTTTCTCAATATAATACTCAAGGGCATCATTTTAAATCACCCAGGATAATTTGAAAGTGAGGAGGTGAATATAGGACACATTAAAATTCAGTGAATGTAAAAACAGTATTTTACAAGGTCATGGACCCACTTGCAAGGAAATCAGGGGAGTGCCCTCCACACCCAAGGACAAATGATAGAAGTCATTTGCCTGCCAGTTTAAACAAAATGAATTACACACTTTTCCTCTCCTAACTCTACTTTTCTTCACATGACAAATGTACAAACAAACTTCCTACTCCTGTCACAGGGCTGTCAGTGTGCCTTAGCATTAGAGTGTCATCATTATAGGAATACGAAGGCATAGAAAAAACTGAAGTGTGTCAAAAAAGGACCGGACACCTGGTATGAGAAGAGACAGGCACATCAGATACATTGAAATTTGAATGAAAATCTATTAATGCATAAGCTGCAAATCATGGAATCATTAGGGATTGGAAGGGACCTCAAGTGTTTAAGAGCAGGAAATATATGAAGGTTGGGTGTCAGGAGGATGGAGCCAGACTCTTCTCAATGCCATCTAATGAAAGGACAAGGGGCAACGGGTGTATGCTGTATGTATTCCACATAAATTTGAGAGGGAACCTCTTCACAGTGAGGGTGACAGAGCACTAGAAGGGGCTGCCCAGGGGAGTTGTGGAGTCTCCTTCTCTGGAGACGTTTCAAACCCACCTGGATATGCCCCTGTGCATCTTGCTTTAGTTGGTCCTGCTCTGGCAGGGGGATTGGACTAGATGCTCTTTTGAGGTCCCTTCCAATCCCTAATGTTCTGTGATTCTGTGAAATGTTCAATCCCATACAGGCAACTGAGCATTTCCAGCCCAAACAACACTGCAAAGTGCAGCTGTAATTTCTTCTCACTAAATGGAATAAGAATCTGAAATATCAGAAGGCACTGCTTACCATGAAAAGGTTGGCTTAAAATACAGGCAGGAAAATACATTTTTATTGTGATTTCTACCACGTGTTCACACCAGTGCAACTCAACTATGCCTTGTTCGGATGCACTTCCTACAGGTTCATATCACAACTTCGATAGGAGTAATTTATAAAGGGCAAATAGGATTTAGCTGCATACAAAGCAGACCGTAACTTTCACTGCAGTAAATGCACAGAAGAACTGGACTTGGATATTACAGATTCAAGACAGGAGAAAGGGCTTTGAACATGCAATTGATGTAGTCTTCAGACACTTGTATCACTGAAAACACTGATAAACATTTAATCTTAACATGACTGAAACAAACGACTGTTATCTGCCCGAGTTCATAAATAATTCTGCTATCTACTTCTTACCAAGTACTTTAAGAATACACAATAGCTTATAGCTAAAGACATTTCCTACTCAGAGGGGCAAATGTGATACTTGACATAAATCAAACATAAGGGGACTAAAATAAGATGGAGATGGGCATTAAATAGTTCCACAAAAGTGACTTTAAGAGACTAGTTGGAAACGGACCAATAGGTCCATAAGTGTGTCAGCACGAGTTGCTGAGTTGAGAGTGGTACAGTCTGTAGGTGTGTGAGGCTGGAGGGGTCAGAGAGTGGTAGGAGTAGCTGGTGAAATAAAGACCAAGGTTAAAATCTCTAATGCACACAACAAATGCAGGAAAGATCCTCTCATTCATGAGCAATGAGGGAGCTGCTCAATATGGCAAGATGCTTCTGTGTCAGAGCAAGTCAAAGCCCCATCCGCAGCAAGTTTTCACCACAGAGGTTTTAGTGATGGCTCGAGAGCAGGCTACATCATTTAGCAGAGGTGAGAAGATCCAAAGATAGCACTGAAGTGGTATTGGATGACGCAGAACTACTGAACCATCAGTGAGTTAAGGAAACAATTCGGGAAGGAAAAAGAGGATTCATTTCTGTATACGCTGACTATGGTTTTCAAAAGCAGATAGGAGACTTGACTGTAAAGTCTTAGCTACAGAGACAATTTTAAATGAGATCTAAGAGTCTGCAAAAGTAAATAACTGCAGGCACAGTAGCAGAAGTACCTTTCTGCAGTGCTGAGGTAGCGTCTGCTCCTCATTTTTAATCACAATTAATTGCAAGCTTAGATGAAAACTGAGCTAGGGCTTTCATCATCACCTTCCAGGGCACTATCATTTCCTGTAATCTATGACATATTGAGAAAAATAGCGCAGCAGTCTGAGGAACATCAAATTGTAAGTAGTGTAGCTTGTGAAACCCGATATGGAGTGTCTTCTTTTGTTAGAACTATTTTCTACTCCCATTATCTAGCTAATTGTTACTTAAAGGCCAGCAGAGAAGTGGCTTATTTGAAGTGGGCAGTGAGACAAAAATACTGCCTTGATTTCTATTATTAAGAATTATTTGAAGGGGAATCTGGGGACATTAAGGACTTAGTATCTCATCTCCAGTGTGCTGAGAGCAAGAAAAAGGGGCATTTATTGGTAAAGGTGAATGAGACTCTGCTATTACTATGTAAGTGGCACTTTCCACACTGTCTTAGACGCTGCTTGTGCTTATCTGAGAGAAATCATACACATCTAACAGCTCAATAACACTATAAACAAAGCGGCCGAAGAGAGAATCTTACAAATCAAAAGAAACTGTGATATCATGGGTCAAAATCTTCCATTCCTCTGCCCCTAAAGAAGTGAAGTGACTACCAACAGCCATTTCATTCACAGGTTCCTCTGAACATCCACAGCAGAGATGACAACACTTTCCAGCACCTCCGACCTAATTCTTACTAACTGTTAGAAAAATAAAAATCCCCTCCCTGAGGCGAAAGATAAAACTTTGTTTTGACTTTTGTGCTTTATTTATGGTACATAATTCCTATCAGCAGAAAGTCACCCTGGGTAGAAAGCGTTTCATTTTTCTGTACAGTTTTTATGCTTTTGAGGGACATTAATAGCCATCAGGTGCTATCAAGAAGTCATTTTCTTCTCAGTGAGAAATTTGTTCTTTCCTATTAAGGCTTTTCCTAACAGAAGTGTTTAAAGACTCTGCTTTTCCCTGAGGAAAACACTTGAAGATTATTTACCTGCCTATCTCTGAATTAAATAAAAAGAAGACATTTTACTGAGTTGAAATTAGAACTCTTCTAGTCTAGACATTTTACTTTCAACAGTCACTACAGTAACTGAAACTTTCAGCAGAAGATAATGTATTATTTAAGTTCAGATAGTAGGACAGTTTGTTTTGGATCCCCCTGGCACAGAAACTAGGAAGTGTAACAGTGCATCAGGCTGACAAATATGAAATTAGGTCTATCTTTCTTCACTTCTGAAGGAGTCAGTGTGGCATGGCTCAGGAGAAAGACAGATTTACAAATTAGAAAAACAGAAGCAAGCACAGGAGAAAAACCTTTCCAGTGGAAAGATTGGTTTGGTCTTTGTCTCTTGGAGATTTTGCTCTCTACTGAAGCATCACACCTACCCCAAACATCGACAGAAGCTCCCGGAGGACTTACCCTGCTTATGAAACTTGCATTTCAGTGTAGACAAGGCCTCAGAATAGTACAAACGAAGTTCAAAGTAGGGGCTTGCTGATGCCTCGACATCCAAGGAAGCCAACCTGCCAAATGAGTAAAATGACATGCGAGCTCAAAACTGTCCTAAAAACACAGAACCACCCTTGTTCAGTCATCCGGTTTGCTCAGCTGAGGAAGGCACAGAGAAGTCCAGTGCTGGAGTACTGCAGCCTTACAGGGTTTGCTGCATCTGAAATTAGGGAGCAGGGAGAAACTTGCTAGACAACAAACTCTTTACTTCATAGCTGCCAAAGCAGGATGACACACACACACACACACGCAATAATTATACTCTGAAATATTACCGAAGCTGAGTTGCTCATGGATGGCTTTATGGCAGCAGTAGACTATCTACAACGATCACTGCTCGGTAGTTTACGTACTGTTTTCAAAAGAAAATGCATTTGGGTTGTAAATGACATCCCTTTATGTTGTGCTCAGTTGGTTATACATTACACAACTATTCTGAAAGCATAAAGCAAAAAAAAAAAGAAAACTATCATATGAAGAGCTCCAGCAAGCAAAGATTTGTTGCTATTAATTAGAAAGAGTAGAAACGGCCTCACAAATATCTTACACTTTAGAGCGATAATGTCAGTGCAAGCACAGCGGGTGTGTTCAGATCTTTCCCTGCCTCAAATAGTTTTTGATGAATGTGTACCCTCAGGGTCTGGGAGAACACAAACAGGAGTGTTTCACACAAACAGTACTTCTGCTTCTCACTGTGCCAGCTAGAGGAATGGTGTTTGCCAGCTTTGCTAGTTTTGGGCTGTTGAGCAATGGTCAGTGCAGACCTCTGGTTTGGGACGTGCTAGAAGAGTGACCACAAGTTCCTCTGCTCTTTTTATAGAATCTTTCCATTATCACCAGATATGGCATGCTCAAAACTTGTATGTCTTTGCAGTGAGGCTTAACTGATGTGCTCACAGCTGCCAGTTCCTCTTGTACTTGGTTGACAGGTGGGAGTTGAAGGGGAACTACATAGGTCAGCAAAACAAGAATCTTTCTCCATCTGTAGACAAGGAAGAAAGAGCCATGTTTGGCATTTTCTTCAGTAGGATCAAAAATTTGGAAATAAAAACCTAAGTCCTAAGATACTGAGACCTAGAACCAGACATTTCAATCTGACACATATGACTTTAAAATAGATCTATGAGCTGCAGGTAAACTCCTCCTGTTCACCAAGTAGATCTAATTAAAAACAGAACTGCTGGTTATTACATTCTCCTCACATCTGCTGTGTGAAACACCAGGAGCACTGCTTCTAGTAATGAATCAGCTTCCTGCAAGCAGTGTGGTGAAACGGGCCATGCCTAGGCCAGTTTGATTTGGCATGGAGACCTTGGGTTGCATGTGCTGAGCACACATCCAGCTTTGCCTGACACAGATCTACAATGATCTGTTCCAAACCTTGTACCAGCAAAGGTTCTTCACATCTTGTGAAATGCCTAATATGCTACAATCTTGATTCAGCTACTTTGATGGTCTCTTAGCTGCTGGTCTAATGACCTGTTGTAAGGACTGAACACTGCTATTTAATCTTGCCTGGGAGAATATCAGCTTAGCTCTCAATGCAAACTGAGAGAGACTTTAATTGAAGTCACTCTGAGGATGGAAATAGGCAAAGTTAGATTACATCTAGGTGAAGGTGCATTTGAGGACTCTTGCTTTAACACCTCTATCAACCACAGGAAAATGACCACGTAAGAAATGCCTTTGCTAAGGAGAGAAAATTAGTTTGCCAGTACTTTGAACTCAAAGCAGCTATATCTGAAAGCGCCCAGATCTGTGTGGTTTAACAGAATACAGGACCTCACAGTGCGGTCTATTTATAATGGAGTGGCAGTTATCCAAAAAGAAAAACTGGGACAAGCTACAGCAAGAGCAGCAGAGCCTTTGAAAAAGTGTGGAAGATTGTACAAGCTGTAACTGCATGCACAAGAATTACACTTCATCCTGCCTGTTCTATGTTAACAGCTTCTTGCTTCATTGTACGAAAAGCCTTGACTCACCAAACCCAAGCGTGGCCTTTTCTGTGCAATTGTCAGATTTGGGAAACATGAGCCCAGACTCTTTCCAGCTAATCTTCCTGAAAACAGAGAAGAATGTCACGTGCTACACATAGGTGTTGTGAGCCTGAACTGAGCTATTTTTAAAGGCAAGCTTGAGAGGCAGAACTACAGTAAGTCACATCTGTGCAAACATTTTCTTATAGTTTTAATCAACAGCCTGCTTAACCTTTATGCTCTCAGACTGCTCCACCCTGAGATTTCTGGCAAGGCTAGTTTCTGACAAGGCTACTGTTTTTCAGAAGCCACCATGGGTTTTGCAATAGGCTCCCATCAGACCATTTTTCAGAGTTCTACAACGGCTGCCAGCCGCTTCGGTTACTGTCAGGAACATTAATATCTAGGCACACATCTCCTATGAAAACTTACTTGAAAGCATTAGCTCTGGGAAGTCTGCACAGTGTGAACAAGCAGCAGAAGCCCTTTCTGGCATTCTTGATTTTGTTTTTCTAGCAAGTGCTAGACTTACTAGAAACTAAAGTGAACAAGATGAAGGAAATCCCAGATGGGAGAGATTGATCATTTGGAGATGTGCCATCTGACACCAGCGAGACAGAGCTGCATTTTCTGTTCTGCTCATACATGACATGATCCTGGTCAAACTTGCATTCTAAGTCGCTCAGACTTACTTCTGTGATTTTCAGAACCCCAACAGAGAGTCACCAGGGGGAGAAGCCATTGTCTAAAAAGACTTTTTAACAGGTAACAGTGAGGATAATTGTTAATTGCTTATTGTCAACATTTCATTCCCCAAGCTCCTTAAAAATAATCCACAGCTTAAGTATTAAAGTCCTGTGCCTGCCAACTACCAGTAGCAACCCAATTCCCCTAAGCACAGTGTTTAATTGATTCACAAGAGTCTTTCATGACTTTTCACGGTGGAAAAAGTAGATTTGAATTCTTTGTTTCTGTAGAAAAAGATTGAGAGTTGTTCATCTGTTGTGGGGAGAAACCACAAGAATATCCCATAAATAATTTTCTGTTTCTGAGGGCTGAAAAGTAAGAAACTTGGAAAATAAGCAATGATGTGTACTGAGTTTGCTTTTACTGTGCTAACACTTTTGGACACGCACACTGTGCATTTTCAGATGCAGAGACTTGCAGAACTAAAACAGCAAAACCCTGACTGCTCTTTATGTACCCAGCTTTACTGACGTTCTCTGATATAACACTGTCCTTATTCCTCCAAAGTTAAAATTTCTCCTAGAATCATATGTGGGGCTGCTATCACAGAACATTAGGGATCAGAAAAGACCTCTAAAGATCACCTAGTCCAATCTTCCCAGCACAGCAGGATCACCTAGGTCAAGTCACACAAGATGTATGTATGCATCTATGTATGAAGAGCTATTTGCTTGGCTCCAGACAACTGGAAAGCACCTGCAAATATTCTAATATTTTGCTCACAGATTGTGAGATAAGAGATGGTTTTGAGTAGCTGAGCAAGAGAGAAATGAATTAGCCTGTGTTTGACTATCAGCTAACAGCCTCATGGACAATCATACCAGGAAAACACCAGGATACCACTTACCAGTTGGTACAGTCCAGGCTGCAGGGACAAGGCAACCTCTTCAGCAATACTGCTATGCACATTTGCACTACATACATGGCTAGAGATTTTATTCACCAGAGATTTCTGCCATAAGTGAACAGTCCCAGTCACAAAAGGGCAGAGAAAAGCTACTGGAGCCTCTATCACAAGTTTATTCCCTGCAACTATGTCACAAAGCTACTCAAGCAAAAAAAACAAAGAGAAGTGAGCCTGGCGCACTGAAGAAAGTGCATTATCACTGGGACTGACAAAATTACTCACTGGCCAGGCACCCAAATGATGTCCTATTCTCTAAACACCATTTTCTATTCCAAATTCAATCAGCTTTCTCAGCTCCAGTGCCTTTGCCCTGTGACTCCTGCCTATCACAATAAGAAACACTGCTCAAGATACATCTCAGCCTGTCTCTGCTGTTATCCTCCTTTCTATAGCTAAGCTAGGGAACACAAACATTTGTATTCCACACTTGAGTAGCAGCCCACACAACAGCGCCCTGCTAAACCACAGCTAGAGCTCACAGAGGCTACTCTAATATATACACTGACAGAACAAAAGAGCAGAGGTAAGCCCACATCACTATTCCTACCATCCCTCCCAACACTACTTCCTCCCTTTTTATACTCTTTCCCACCTGGTAGTGCCCTTTCTTCCACCTGAATCCAGTTCCTGCACCTGTGGCCACTTGCTTGTGCAGGGATGGGCTCAGTCCTGAATAGTGAAACAAACGCAGTAAAAACCAATTCATGGAAGCAGCATCAGTATGTGACTTCAGGTCATACTTACCCCTTCTCTTGGCAAAGCTACAGGGCACTACATAAGTGCAAGAGAATACTAATCAATGAGAAGAATGATTCTGTCATTCTTTTCCTGCATCTGTGCTACTGCTGATGTCTTTTGCCACTCCTGAGGCAAAAAGCAACTGCAAAGTTACAAAGACCTTTGCCAGCCATCACTCCTTAGAAGTGCAGGGTGCTTCCTGTCCCTGTCCTGTTGCACATGCTGTCTGCTGGTGCTGGAGGTCACAGATGGTGGACAATCTGTGACAGAGGCTCACATGGGTATGAAATCTTTCAAGGCTTCTATTTGAGGAAAACAGAAAAACTGGTTTTAAGGCTGTGATTTGGGCACTTTTAACTTCTATTGGTTCTCAGTTTGCAGTCATCCAGGAAGCTGCTCAGTCTCCTCCATGAAACAACGCTTCACTGAGGTCTTTCAAAGCATTAACTTGGCTTGGCTGTTCTGAGCTTCACAGTCCCAACTAGGTCATGGCTGTTCTCCAACTACTTCAAGTGTGAGTTTGTGTGCTCAGTAAATCTCCAGTTTTGGTAGAACTTAGCAGCACGGGGGAATTAAGCAATATGAAAATGCCTCGAGGAATATACCGTGAAGAACCATGCCCCACCTCTATGTTGCTTTTTTGTTTTTCCTCTCTCAAGTCTGCTGCCACTGTTTGAATCAAATGGTCTGTGGAGGTGATCAGCAAAGTTGTGGAGAACCCTAAATTGAGAGGAATTTCAGGTTGAACTAATAGTTAATTAATTTGATTTTAAAAACACTAAACCTCTCGTCTTAAAAGGTTTTTACCTGTCTCACCCATCTAAATCCAGGGAATAGTTCTTTCTCTTTCCCCCTCCAAAGATCTTGTTAGACCTGTAAAAAATATGAGTGGAGCAAAAATCCACCGACTATCAGGTCTTAAACTGAGAGCTAAACTTTGCATCAAATGTAGCAGCATATGAGACTGTAACTATAGTTATACTCACTAACATTAAGTCCCTGCAAGCCCCTTCTACTTTTTGTCTAGCCCTTTCTGGGAAACACCTGAAGAAGAATTGAAGGTGAAAATCTACATGTTGATATAAACTCTCAGATACTTTGGTTCCCCAGATTAAGAGAGGTAAAACCTGCAGGTCCCACGCTGCTGCAGTCAGGCTGGCACTGGCTGTATCAGCTTACATGGGCTGAAGTTTGAGACTTCCAGCATTTCCAAAGGGAGCTACCTGGACAAACACACATCATATGTGCCCCACAGAAAGATCATTATTTCAGGATACATTTTCCTGTTTCAATTTCAGCCCATTAATCTAATTAAAGCCTTTTTATTATGCAAATCATCTCTTCTCTTTGTCATTGCTTCAATTCTGGGTTACTTAGTGCTTAGCTGTTTCCATTTGTCCTTGTACATCACTCTCCTGAGAAAACTTTACCTATTGCCAGCCCTAAACTCCATCTTCTCTGTCTTCGTGGTAATGAGAGACATCGTCTTCCTTGTATATTTTCTTTATGCCTGTTAAACACTCTTGGCTTTCCCCCTCTGACTAATAGGGACTGAGAACAGGATCCTTTTTCTGTAGGTGGATCATTATCCGCATTCTCTTTTGGAGTAAGAGGAACCGTCTGGGCTAAATCTACTCTGTCAGCATGGAAACAAATTACTTTGAATTAGAGACATGGCTTAAAACTGCTCTTACTGGCCCAGTGAGTAGGACACTTCCAGTTCCTGTAACTGGGAGTAGCTCTCGCTGGCTGTGGAGCAGCCAGCTGACACAGCAATTCCTTGTGACATGAGTTTTCATACCGACATTTGGGTGACTAAAACGTTGATTTTAAAGGCTGATTATAACAGTGACCGAGAAGTAACTCTGGATGATGAAGGCTAAAACCTCAGTGATTCTGTAAATGTTCATGTCTCCTCATGTCCTGCGCACTGAAACAGGAAGTGTTACTAATAGTGATGTAGCTCTGCCACAGCATCACCAACACACCCAAAAGAGAGAATTCCAGGGAGGTAATTTGGCTGATTTCTCTTCCTTCCCAGAGAAACAAGGTACTCACTACCATGTAGTTTAGAGTGCTTTGTGCAGTTTGACATCTGATGTAGGAGAAATTATTAAACTATTCCAGAGTCAGAAGTAGTTCCAGTCTGCATAGTGTGGGTGATGGAAAGCACTTCAAGCCCTATAACCACATCAAGACCCCAGATGTCTACACTGCATCTGGTAGTGTCAGTTAGGAGTTCTTCCTCCCAGGCCCTAGTAAATCTGTGCTTGTTGTCTAATGGTGCAAGAAACACTTGTAAGAAGTATCCTTCACTGCAAGAGGATTTTCTCTGCTGCAACAGAACACACACTGGCAGACAGTGGGTTGCTCTGAACATCAGCATGACTGCGGCTTTTAATGTATATGGATACTTTTGAGTTTGGAAGATATACCACAAGAGTTGGTTCAAAAACACACTGTAAAATTCCTGTTGAAGGAGGTCCTGGAAACTTGAATCATCAGAACCTGAGTCCAGCGGCTTTATCCCTTAAAGCTATGGGTTTGGCTTTGTACTCCAGCAGTAGTGCTAAGCACATGCTTTGTGGATTTTTGAGTCGTCCAACCAAGATGCATGACTGAGTAATGTGCTAGTGTGATACAGATGCTGCAGAGGTTCGGGATTTGCTAGCATTTGGCAAAGATAAATATTATTCTACATAATTAATCTGATCTGAGTCAGCAAAGAAAGACAGTGGAATCAGAGGGAGAGGGGCTTTCCAGGGGTAAGTCAGTTATGGGGTACCCCAGAGGGACTAGACAGCAGCCCTGCACATGGCATGGGGGCCCTCTTGTGGGCCCTGGCATCTTCAGTGGACCCCACTGGAAATTCCCTATGTGCTGCCCGAGAAGGGGTTAACATTAAGGTTTCTTTAGGACAAGAGCTGTTCGGACTCCATTTTCAGTGCTGCCGAGCGCACAGCAAACACACGGCAGGCTGAGTGGCTCCAAGGTTTTTAGGCAGGACAGACATTTTTTTCAACTAATTCAGATACTGTTGGTGTTTGAAAGACCCGATAGTTCAGTTTACACGGCTGACAAGTTGCATCTCAGGTTTGGCAATGCTGTAAAATACTGACATCACACTTTTGATTTTCCAAATCAAAATGGGCATTCATCAGCCCATTTTCAACTCCTAGTGAAGAGTAGCCAACACACCTTGGTCCAGCTCACGTCCCATCCAGCCATTGCCCATCCCACACAGTTCTGCAGTCACTGCTCACAGCAGTCGTCACTCATAGACATGAGACGGGTGCTTCAACACCCTTCAGTTCTTTTGCTGTTGTGCTCGTGTGGTTGTTGGGAGCTGGTGGATATAGACAGCCGTCGAACCCGATCACCTCATATAAAGCACTTAACATGGACACAAATTAATGTGACTAATGACTGCAAGGGGACAGATTTTTTTACCGCCTGCAAGCCTCAAGGAATAGCATGGGAACCATGTGCTGTTTCAAACCATGTTCAGTGTGAAATAATTCTGCAAACTTCAAACTACAAAATGCCCCAAGTGCTCAAGACATGGGTTCTGCAAAATACATCTGCCAAGGCGAGCAGAACATCTACACAACAACTGAAATAAAGATGATGTCTTGCAAAGCCAGTGGTGGTGTCTAGCAGTAGGAACAGGAAAGTGCTAGTCCAAGCAGAGTTACTTTTAAAACACAAATCCATCCTGACAAGCCACCTCTCTTCCCCGAGGGTGAGTCGAAGCCTTCCACCTAAGAAGTAGTCTTTGCGCTTTCTGTCCCTTCAGAACTGGTATGTCCCCTGTGGGCATCCCACCCAGCCTGCCTGAACAGACGCACCTTCATTTCCAAAGGTGATTCTAGGCACCTCGGTGGAATGAAGATGGAGATGGTGGAAGTAAACTGTGGCAATCAGAGCCCCGATCAGCTGAGTCTGAATAAATGTGGTGTGACACTGGGTCAGACTAACTGCCAAACTATACCTTCCCATCTGCAGGAAGCAAATTTCTGCCTGTTGCAGTGCATGAGTGATGATACGGCTGGAACTGGAGAAGTTAGTAATAACTCACTCTACAAAAATGGAATCAAAACTGGTTTGCTTCCCAGAGAAGATCAAGGGATTTAAAAAATGCAGCCAAAAAAACCCTCCAGCACCACCCTATCCCACAAATACAGGGCATTTATGTTTTCAACCACAGCATAATGATGATGTAGGTATTCATGCTGACTTTCAGTTCCTTATTAAGAAGCCCCCTGCAGTCTTTGTAATCTTGTTGGAACAGAAGGGACTGGACGGTCCTTTGGTCTATGTTCTGCTCGGGTTACCCAGGGCAGTTGATCAGTCCTTCTGGATAGGCACTTGATGTACATCAAGGTGGAATTTCAGCAATGGATGAGGTCTCTACCCAGGCTGATAATTATGAGAAGTAGATCCCACACAGGAAATACAGAAATTCCATTAATGCCTTCCAGCTATATCATGATCCTAATGTGCTTTCAAGCGTAGATTTGCCCTGGCATGCAAAGGTTTGGAGAAATCAGCTAGTGTCAGCCTCTCTTCTAGACTTATTCTTAACAGAGCTACATTATTTCACTGTCTCAGCCTGTCTTGTCTAATTACTTGTTTTACATGTGGACTGTCTCTTGTTCAATGTGGAGCATAACGAAGTCCTGAGTGGAACCTGTAGAGTCTGCTACCAAGTGTTTAGATGCACCTTTGTAATGGTCTGAAATGGAACACACCTACTTTAAACACCGTTTGTGGTTTCCCTGACACCAGAGGCAAAGCTTGATGGATTTCAATTCTGGTTTTTTTCAAGCAGTTCTTTCAAACCTTTTGGCAAGTTTCTCCGGTTATACCCTACAAACTTGACGAAAATCAAATCATTTGTGCTGAATGATGTTAACAAAAGAGACAAGAATTACTAGTCCTCTAGATGGTGCTACTATTTCAAATAAAGGAGCTGGATTCTTGGGTTTTTTTGGGCATAGATTGCTGTACTACCCTGAGAGAAAGAAGCACTCTGAGAAATTCCTAACCTAAGTAGAAAAACTGGCATCAAACAACCCATGACTGTGTCTAACAGTGAAGGGCAGCTAGTATGTAAATATACTAATTGCTTCTCTTTAAGAACAGTGAAAGTTTCAGTATCTTACTAAATGCAAAACAATTATAGGAGTTATTGATGAAAATTATTGTTCAAAGACCAGCTCAATTTTCTACATCTTTGATTTCCATCTTTGCAGCTTCAGTGCTCTGTATGAACGTTCTCTGACCACAGGCTCTGGATGCATCACAGGCTAAGCATGATGGGCTTTCCCTGCCAAAGGCTGTGCACTCTGGCCTCATTTCACAGAAGTGCTTTAGCCCAACTGAACTTCAAGTGCACCCTGTGCATGCTCAACCCAAAATCTATGGTTAAAAACCTTGTTGGCCTTAAGCCTGAGGGTTTTAGTGAAAGGTAACAAGGAAAGAAGTTAACACATTTACCTTTTCTTGCCCAGTGTGGCTGCATAGGATCCAGCACTGAAATATGGGGCCAGCTGTCTACAGACACATTTTCTTATCCTTAGTTCCTTTCTGTACAGTCACCTTTCAAGAGGATGCCAAAGTTTCTCCTATTCTTTCCTTTCTTTCCAGGGCTCCTATTTGTAGTTTCTGAACATCTGTCTATTTTCTCTCTCAGATATTTTTCCTGATGGATTTGCAGCATCAGATTTCTTTCTTCCTGTTGTTGCTGTCAAAGTCAAGAACAAAAACTTTTCTGATTTTGAGACTGTTATTGTTGTACATTATTATATATCTGACCTTTGAAACATATATTCTCTATAACCACTATCTCTTACTTTGTGCAAAGTTCATCTGTTATCTAAATAAATGTCAAATTTGGGATCTGGTTAAGCTTTTAGCTTCAGTAACAATAACTGTGAATTCTGGAGTTTGCTCAGACAGTGCAAGAGAAACACTTATTTCATTGAGTTTGACTATTCAACCTTTAAAATTTCACAGAGTATATTTGTTCTTGTGTTATGAGAAAAGAATAACAACATCTTGAGATAGTTCACTGTTTTGTATTCTTTCCCTGTGTCCCCATTTATTTATCTGCTGTCCAAGAACCTTTCCTCCCAGGAACGTATCTCTGGGCTCCTCTCATTGCTATTTTAGGAGTCTTTCTTTAGTTTCATAACACTTCAGCTGGTTAGTTTTTGTAGCTGCAAAGCTACAAAACCAGGGCCTCCAGCTGCTCACTACAATTCTTCTTAAAAGAGAATCTAAAAGCAGACAGAAGGTAGGAAATGCTCTATGTTCAGGGTGTTGATTAAAATTTGTCTGTATTATGTTATTTTCATATTATCAACAGAGTATCCACCATCAGTGCCCACCTGCACAAACCTGCAAAACTCAGCAAAGCTCCTGCTAGCCAGCAATGCCAACGTCACTTCATGTCTCAGAAACGCAAGACAGCACTTCCAGAGAGTAAAAGAAATGGGGGATTGGACTAGATAATCTTTCGAGGTCCCTTCCAATCCCTAATGTTCTGTGATTCTGTGAAATGGATGAAGATTGTGGAAAAAAATCTACATTAAAAAGGGCACCTTACACACCTCGCTCACCTCCGAAGTGTGTGGACTTCTCAAGGTATTTAATTCTAGAAGAAAACAAAACAACCAACTATGAGAACTGTTTCTAACACTTCATGAGACAACCTAGATGCAAATACCTAGCCAAGTAAACAGAAACCAGGCAGTACAGACGGTTTCTTGCAGATTTATATCAAAAATAACCATGAAGATGCAAGCTTAAACAACAAGTAGTTTATTTAGCACACATAAGGAATCTTTGCAGACAGTCATTTCCTAAGGTGTCTGACCGGGTTTCTTTTCCCCAAAATGCCTGTTCTTATGAACGAAGTGGTCTAATTACCCTGCTTCTGAGGACCAACATAAGCGACTAGAAGTAACCTTCTTAAAAGTAAAATTAGACTGACTTTGGAACTGGCTCCTTCAACGCCTCAGAATCTTCTGGATCACCATAATAAGGTTCCAAAATAGGTTTTAATTTGACTTCTTCTGGCAGTTTGTGAGTTTCTTCTCTCCTGCTTCCATCTCTTAAAAGTGGTACCAACGTTTTCCAGTTTCTTCCTGAAACTAAAAAGGAAAGGAACAGTTAATTGTTTCCTCTCCACAGAAACAGAATATACAAGTGGTTTAAATAGGAAGCTGATGAAAGAAGAAATAAAAAGCAGGAAGGACTTTGTGGTTTTCTTCACCATACTGTCTCATAAGTCTTCCATATTTCAGCTGGCAAGCACAGCAGACACTGGTCATAAGTTAAATACTTCTGTGCTGGATGCCAAGCCCTAAACTATAGGGTATGGGACCTCCAAAGTAGCTTCTTGGCTATCTGGCTGCCATCATACTTGTCTCATTTCCTCAGGATTTACACATTATTAATTGTCTTGTAAAATTCACAATCAGAATGATGACTCTATGGGGCTTCTACTTCAGAGAGTACAACCGCTGTGTGAATCATGAGCCCACTTAATCCTTTACATTTTGTGCTGACTTGAAATGCCATTAACTTTGCTACTGCCACCATCGTGAGATGCAGAGGCTGACTACTCTCTAACGAAAGCAGCAATTGATGCTGCTTCTATCACCAGTGTGTAGCCCATACTAAGATTTAGGGCCCTGAAGCTCTCACCTCTGCCACGCTTAATCAAATAACTGGGATTTTGTCTGAGGTCCCCAGAGTACCCAGGGTCTTCATTGATTATGCCCAGATTAGTATTCCACGTGGACCAGTTCACTTCATCAACCCTGGGGAGAGAACAACAAAACCAATATCTATTCTAAGGATCACCAGACAACTCCAGGATGACTTTGTACGACAAACTGCCACGTCTTAAGCCCCTGATGTGACACAGAAGATAGACTAAACCGACTGCTGCAGGCAGTATTAGTGTATTACTTGTCACAGTGCTCCAGGGGGGAAATTCTGCTTCCCATTACCAGATACCTTACTGTTGTTTGTCTCCAAAAGACTGTTCATTTGACATATAAACAGGTTACCTAAAGCACCATCTGTAATCATCTTGGCCATCAGGTGTGGTCCCCACCAAGACCTTCTTCCCAGACCGGAATGATTGCCTCAAACAGTTCAAGTAGCTGTTTTCAATATCCAGGATTGTGATGGCTCTCTACCAAGTAAAAATAAAAAGACCAAGAGCTGCTTTGTCAATGTCATGCAAATCCTGAATTCTGCTTTTAAAAACCTTGAGCTTTTATCACCGTCACATTCTTCCCCTTTGCATCATCCCTTTATTCATAGTCTGATCAGGATTTTCAATCATCAGAAGCCCAAATAATTCTGTTTAACTACAAAAGTACTGAAATTCTGAACATCTGTGGAACACTGGGAACGTCTGCTCAGGCAAAACATTAAATACGCACAGAACAGGAACCGAGATACCTCTTTCAGGAACTGTGCTGGGGAATCAGAAAGTTATTTAAAAACATGCCAGTTCCTAAAGATCATTTCTGAAAACATTTATGGTTCCCCACACCCTCTTTCTTGGATAGCAGCCCCACAGAACCAATGTACCTGGAGTTTCCAGATGCTCTTGCTCTCCTGTGCGATTTTGCTCACCGTTTCCCCCATCAGTGCAATAAGCATGTTGAGCAGGAGAATGTATGTAAGGATGACATAGAGAACCAAAAGGATGACAAACACAGACTTGAACCTGTAGTTCTCTGTGAACTCCAGGTCACCCATCCCAATAGTGAACTTGAAAAGCTCCAAGCAGGTATAATACAGACTATTGTACGACGTGCGGGCTCGTCTCGTGTGGCAGCATCGAGCATATTCAGAGCTATTTGTGTCTTGCCCCTCATTATCATCTTCAATTAAAGTCACCACAGCTGTTGCAAAAGAGGAATCACATACACAGGATGAAAATACAATCTGAGATACTAAATCCAATGCAAGCAATGAAAACGAGCATCAAGGTAAGACATGTTATCCTCTGGTATACTGTCCCAGTGAAATTGCTCTATAAAATATTCCCCATAACTGACATTCTCTCAGAAAAGGTCTCAGTTTTATCTATGTAGAACAGGATGGCCACTTTTCCATTCAGCTTTGCAAAGCAGTTTGAGAAAGAGGGATTAAAAGCTGCATGAAATAAATCTATTTTTTCGTTATTTCTGATGAGATTTTTTTGTAATGAGATTAACTTGTTAGTTTTCCTTGGAAACAGAAAGTCTAAGCCACTTGAAAATAGAGCTTTGAGTTTTTTTAAGATAACAAAAGTAACTCCAAGTATAACATTACCTGTAGAAAATCCCAAGAGAAATACTAGATAGACAAACATGAAGCGACATAAATCTCTAAGGATCATCTGTAACATGGAAACAGAAGATTTTTATGGTGCTAAAACTTGCATCTAAACTGCAACAACAACTGGTAGACAATACTGCTTCAGACCAAGAAGACATATGCTGTGAACTGCCTGTTCACACATTAAATTGGGTTTATCCTGCTGAGCTAATACAATTCCATACAGAATTGTATACTTTGTCTGTTACTCATCCAGCAACTTCCACACACATGCAAAGCATATGCACATCAAACAGTTTCATCTTTCTGAGTACAAACCACATTAAGACAGTTGCATCTATCTTCCACTTTTGGGCTAGAACTCTACATCCTCTAGAGAGGTTTATTAGCTGCTACTGCCTCTGAGCTAATTGCTCTGTTTAGAAGTTTGCTGCTGGTAGAACACTCCGCCATTTCACTCTAGAGCACTCTGCACTGCTCTCACTCTACTTTCAACCATGCTTATCCAACTGTAGTTATTCTGAAGCGTGGCAGATAATATTACTTCTTACTACTACTACTGCTACTACTACTACTACTATCAAGACTGCTATAAAATGTACGGATAAGGAACAGGAGGATTTTCTGCATAACTTCAATTGTGTCATTTCAGTCAGAAAATAATGCTCAGCTCAAGCAGAGTGATACATTTCCCAGCAGCATCACATGCAGGTAGATATGACAACTTTTCTCCTGGAAACAACGATGTTGGCAGGAGTGTCCTGATCTAAGCACTCTGCTGGCCTCACCACCTGCTCACTGGACTGACCTTGGCAATCATGACAGAGTAAATGCCCATCTGCTGGAAGCCACGGGTGTAGTACAGCATGTTAGCCCAGCCCAGTGCCAAGGAGAAGACCATGGAAGCCACATAAAGTTCCTGACCACAGAAGTACAGCACCACAGAGCTCAGGAGGAGCAAGGAGTGAACAAAGCTGAAAGGCAAGCATGGTCTGAATGCAGCGCATTGAGATGGCCATAGGTTGTGGAAACAAAAGCCTGATGAGGTATAATAGAGGAGATTCCCCAAACACAAAGGAACCTTGGCCTCCACTTGCTCTCTTCCCTTCCATCTTTCCCTTCTCAAACCCCACAGTTCCTCTTGTAAACTCCTGTAGTCTCATCTCTACTCTTCCTTGTGACTGAAGGGAAGAAAAATCTCCTTGAAAACACTAAGTCCTTCAGCATTCCCGCGCTTTCCACAGGCCCATAAAATTACCCTGTTTAGCTGGCCCAAATTATGAAGAGACAAAGCTCCCTTTAGGAACGGGAGGATTTCTGCACATCTAGACTCTTAATTTGCTTTATCTCCTAAGGAGGTTACTGATCCAGACCCACTGGCAAGTATTTCATAAGAACTCAGGAAATTATAGCAAAGCATCTACCTATTACAAGTGGCTTCAGACAAAGCTACAGATCTCACACATTGAACTGTTTCATGCTGAAGTGCAATCAAAGATACTGGAGCTTACAAAAGGACCTCGCTGTAGCTGTCAACTACCAGTGTCTTGAACGACGGGCGCCTCTGCACAAAATACTGTATCTGGAAAAAAAAAAATGCATGAAAACTGGGTTTTCATCCAAGAAGACATGAGGTGTCTCACATGAATGAACCAACTAAGCACTGATACCTACCCAGCAGGAAGCTGGTACCTATAAAGCATCTCACAAGAACAGGCCAAACCCAACAGTGGCACAAGATCTAGGAAGGAACTGCCCAGAAACAGTTTTCTCTTACATTAGGTGCCCCTTTTGAAGGCAACAACCTATTGAGTCACTGGTTTGAGGACCCTGTACACTCTCCACTGGTTGCCACAAGGAAGCAGGGGACTTTAAGCTAAGACAGGTAATCATTAGTAGAGCCCTAGCTATTTGCACTACCTCATCCTGAAGCTTTGGCCAGGCTAATTGCTGGGAGGCTAATTGCTGGGATGCTAATTGATTTGTACAGAGAATCTTTTTTTATACAATGGATAAAACTGTATCCTAGCCTGTGGGTTCATTAGTAACCTGAGAAATTCTAATCAGGCCAAGGAAAAAGATGTTAGCTTTTAACTAAAACATGGATTATCTTACAGCATCCAATGCTAATGCATTACTCTCTCGTACATTTACTCAAAGAACAAAAAAAGAGAAGTTTTAAAGATCTTACCCCTCTGAAAAAAAAATAGAGACCTCCCAGTACACTCAGAATCTCTCCAGTTGCTCGAAAATATTCTCCAGTGGTGTAACCAAACGAGAAGGGAGGCTGTATAAAGACAGGAAGATAGATACTTTCACAGAATTGCAGAGAAGGAAAGCCCTCAGCCTTGCCTGCAGCTGAAAGTAACTACATTTCCCAGGGAACAGGTTAACTTTCTGGATGTGTTGCAGCAAGGAGGCAGGACTGGGAAGCAAGCAGGGCGACAACCTCCCTCCTACCTTCAGGAAAGAGGAAAATTTTGCTGTTAGGAGCACACATTCAAATGGGAGGCATTGGGATATTGTGCACTGGATGTGGTTCACCCGATACATGGAAGCGATAACTTACCTTTTTCTTCTCTGTAGGTCTGTAGTAGGCAGCTGTGGTGAGGATGATGATATGCAGTGTGTAGACAAAGAAATTGAAGTAAAATAAGTGTTTAACAAACCGGTCCCACTTGTCTTGCAGCAGCCTGTTAAGGGGTTCCACCAGCAGCATCTCATGACGGTTCTAAGCAGAAGGAGAAAGAGGAGAACCTTGATGTGACCTGTATATATTAGGCTTTGAAAAGAGCAAATTGTGTTAATCTTCAGCCGATGTTTTGCTCTAGTTTCCTTTAAACTCAGGAGGGGAGATTGCTGTTTTATAGAAAAGAGGCAGAAGATGCACTGCGAGGAGCATTCAGCTCAGTGTCAGCAGACCCCCAGCCTGTGACTAAAATGCCAAGGAGGTGCATACTCACTGGCGTTTCACTACTGTAGGCAATAATCTCAAGCACTGAATTCCTCTCGCATGTGTCTATACAGGACAGATCATAAAGAGATGAGTGGACAGGTCCATACGCCCATTCAGTAAACTTCCTGGACAAATGTCTGCACTCGGGATCTTTGATCTCTCGTCTGAGGATGTAAGCGAAAATCTAATTGCAAAAGAACAATACAACCGACATTTCAGTGCTAATGCACTTCTAGCTCCTCTGTATCTCCACAAGACAGGATGGCAAATTTCTAGCTAGCTCAGCTGTGCTCAAGTCAAACCACTGGAGCACTGCAGAGACTGAAGTATGAATTAGACTTGATGATCTTAAGGTCTCTTCCAATCAAAAATATATTGTGATTCTGTAATTTTCTTCACTTGATGTTAGGAGATAAGAAATACAAATACTGCTGACTACTTGCCATTATCTGTTTCAAAACTCCAAGAGAAAAGCAGAGATGTAGGTTACACATCTCTGAGCAAAGAGTCACTCTGAATAGGGACTGCCAGAGGATAAATTCTATCAACCATGCAAAAGTATAAAGCCTCTAGTAGTTCAGATGATGGCAGAGACCCACTTTCTGTTTCCACTTGGGCTGCCGTGCATACCACTAGTACATGCCAGCTGGGCAAAGGCACTTCCATAGCCTTTCAGAACCATGCAGTTTGAGATGTTAAACTGCAGCATCAGCTCCTCTTAACTAAAAGGTCCCAACAACAAGCAGCAATAAAATCTGTCCTGCATAAAAATTTTGCATGTACTATGTGTTAATTTGAGACAGTAATGGAACAGTTAGACACATTCGCTCACCTACCCCTATCTTCCCTGTTTTGGCTGCCAGTTTTAACGGAGTCAGCCCTTTCTTGTTGGTGAGTTCTTCTAGCTTCACCATTGGATTGATTTTGGCACCGAGGATCAGTATGTTATTGTACATCTTGGTAACAAACTTGGTATTATCCTTTGTATTATCTGCAATCTCCACCAGCGTATGCAGGACCATATTGCCCATGGAGTCCTCAGCAGTGATGTTGGCTGCCTGATAGGGGTTCTCAAGGAGGAATTTTACAATGCAGAGCTGGTTGGTGCAGGCAGCCAAGGACAAAGGTAGCTCCCCTGCAGGAAAGCAATGGGAATGAGTGGGCAGACACTACATGTGCATAAACAGAAAGAAGATCATGTTGTTTTCATCTTTCACGCTGAGAAGAAGAGGTGCATTTCTCTGCCTGACACTGCACCAATTCTTGTGACAGCTGTTAGAATCACATTTGCTTTGGTTAACTGCATCACAGAAACATGCTGCTTAAAAAAAAAAGGATAACTAGCAGGTTACCACCTTTCAAAGGATACAGTGCCTAGAAAATAAAGGGATGCAGATACCAAGCTCACACTGAACACCATCAACTACCAACTGTGTTTCTTTATAATCTCAGCCTTTGGGAGTAAATATTTGGACTTAGTGGTGGAGCAGCCCATCTGGTACTTCTGAGCCTTAGGTCCCACATAAACAGGATTATTTAACAGCTTGCACTTCAGATAATGCTGGGATAATTCAATCAATAAAGCCCATACTGTGCTCACACCTACCAAAATAAAAGCCAGGTTTCCCTTTGATTTTCCTGAAGAACTCCCCGCAGGCTCTTGCATGAACATCTGCTCCATTCTGGACCAAGAGCTTCACCAGGTACATGTTCCTTCTCTCAATAGCAATGTGAAGTGCAGTCTGGCCTACAGAGACAGAAATCTTCAACATTTAATGCAGACTGAGAGCTTTCAGACATCACAATTCATCCTCAGGCATGAGGCCTCATGCAGGAATCTGAGAGTCCTGCCTAATCCTGTCTTCAGTCCTATCACCAAGATTATTCACTGTAGCAGCCATTTCTCTTACCCTTGTAGTAGTTGTCAGTATATTCTGCATTAACAAACTCTTTCAGAGTTCCAGTTTTTCTTGCAATATCCAGCAGCAAGGGAATAGTATCATTTTTCCCATCGTGCAGATTCAGCATGGCTTTCAATAAGCTGGTCTTCCCAGTTTCTGGCTCTGTGTAACACAAAAAATTGCAGCTACACAGAAACAATTACAAGGCTACCATCTGCTCCCAGGCATGCAGGAATCAATAATGTTCTTTTCAAAAGACAAAAAACTCATTCAGAGAGGGGTTCAGAGAAAATTTCAACTGTTCAGAATTTTCCTGTAACCTTTCAATCAATGGGTTACCCAATCAATAGGGAAGTACCGGCTATTAAAGGACCCCCTGCAGATACTTTACACAATTAAGGGGTTTTGTTTTCATCTTAGCACTACTGGAAGAAGAAGAGGGAAATTTAAAGTATGTGGCACTAAAAGGTACCTTTGAACTCATCGTCTGTGAGATGCTTCAAGGTTCTATTAAGGTAGAGTAGCAGGTCATCCAGGTCCCTTGTGTTGCCTTGGGCTACAGCATCAAAGATCCTTCTGCGGTCATAAAATTTGAAAGGTTTTTCTGAGCAGCCTGTGATGGAATCTGTAGAGAGGAGCCTAACAAGAGCACATTTCAGTTACTTTAAGTCACATATTTAGTAAAAGTTCATAAACTTCCAGTACTTTTCCTTTGCTTGTGTGAAGTAGTAAGCTCTACAGATTAATACAGATGGATCTGCAAAGTCTATGAGATAAACAAAGTCTGCAAGCAACTGTCCTGATAAAATTATGTGTCTGTTGAGACACAAAGAAAAACTGAGAACAAGACCTAAAAGAGGCACTAAAGTTTGGCAGTCTAACTGCAGGCTGTGGAGCCAGGCAACCCGTGTTCTTCTTCTGAGTGATGTCTATTCACTGAGGACTCTCAAGCAAGTGAGTTAAGGCCTACTGCTCATCTTGGGCAAAATGAGATGCCAAGATACAAGAGCTGTTGTCACTTTGAGCTGCAATACTCTAAGAAACACAGTCTGTGGCTGTCAAAATGTTCATTGCAACCAAAACTTACAAGGCAAACTTACTTGTGAAGTTTCCCCCTCTCCAAATTGGCATGAAATTTGATGACAGAAGGTGCCATCAGCTGATCCATCTGGTAAAAGGAGTCCATAGGAGCCATGTCCTTGTCACTATCCCCCATCACAAACCGCCCCCGTCTTGCAAAGATATTGCTTTTGGGTGGCTGCACCTTGGTGCTGGGTGTACCCTGGAGGCTGTCAGGCATTTCCAGAGCAGAGTCCTCTCCATCCGTGTGTTCATCTGTCACTTCAGATTCCTCCATGTCAGAACTGCCAAATTTCTTCATCTTCTCAAGAATGGAGGACATGATGAGCAGGCAGTCTGTGAGGAACGACACAAACACCTTATGAGGAGACGCTGAGGGAGTTGGGTCTCTTTAGCTTAGCGAAAAGCAGACTGAGGGGTGACCTCATTAATGTTTATAAATATGTGAAAGGTGGTGTTAGGAAGATGCAACCAGGCTCTGCTCAGTGTCATCTAATGATAGGACAAAGGGCAATGGGTGTAAGTTGGAACATAGGAGGTTCCACACAAATATGAAAAGGAACTTCTTCATGGTCAGAGTGACAAAGCAATGCAAGGGGTTGCGCAGGGAGGTTGTGGAGTCTCCTTCTCTGGAGACATTTCAAACCTACCTGGATATGTTCCTGTGCAACTGGATCTAGGTGGTCCTGCTGTGTTGGGGGGACTGGACTAGATGATCTTTCAAGGTCCCTTCCCATCCCTAATGTTCTATGATTCTATGATGTCAGCACTTTACAAGGCCATGAGGCCCCTTTTGCCTACGATGACTCTCCAGAAACACAGCAAGGCATGGATTGATTGCTCTCATCCCAGAAGTGAGAGGGACACATGTTCTAGCTGGTCTGGGCCACAGTGTATTCATGCCACACCCATTATCTCAGTGATAATGGGTGAGCACAGAGGGCTTCCTGCATACAAGGAAATTATCACAGTCGCTTTACCAGAGTTACAGCAGCACTAGAAGAAAACTAGGGCGTATGATTCGTGAGAGATAAGTGTCACCTCAAACATGAGGCACGGAAACACAAAGAGAAGACTGTAAGACCACAAATCTGTTCTTGCCTGATTTATGACCACAAAGAAGATAAATACATTATACTTAAAGTAAGGCGGGTTGGTTTTTTTGGAGGGGTGCAGTTTTTTCCTTACCAAACTGTTCTATTCAGAAAAATGCTGATCTTCATGCCACTGAATGCAGAATATTCTGGAATTCCACCAGCTGAGACAGGAATGCATCGTATTTGAACTGCTGGCTTTTAGAGAGACCTCACAAGCCTTACAACCACACCCTGAAATCTTAGATTGATTGGAAATCTTACAGCTACCAGCACAGGAATGTTACAAAATCTTTAAAAAGGCCTCACTTACAAAACAAATTAGAGTGGTCAGTAACCTTGTCTCCACATTCAGTGTGAAAACAATCTCATAAACACACTACGGGTTTTCTCTTCACAAAAGTACTCTGAGAGGTTGTCTACAAACCTACATTGTACACTAAAGCTAGATTTTCAGTTCTATATAACATTTATGTTAGGGGTCACTTATATTTTCCTGTGCAAGTAGGACAGGAAAGAAGCTTTTGTCATGCTTTTGCATTTTCTGTACAATACACCCATCAAGAAAAGCATCAGTTTGCAACCTTGCACATTTAGGACTAAGGGAAATGAAACAGTGTCGTATGGATGAACTACTAGCGACAGCAGTTTAACTCTGTTGTGACAGCAGTGACAGCAGTGTCTTCTGAGCTCACCTTTCAAGTTCTTTGTGTCCTTAGAATGACTCTGAAAGGATAATATAACAACATATTGATTTAATTGTTCTATAAATAATACAAATGGAAATATTTATAAATATGTCTTAAAATCCACAGAATAGACTCAATTATGTCTCCCTGGTAATTTGCTTAAATGTGTTTGAGTCATTACATGTGCTTTTATTTCTAAACCCTCTCGCTGATATCTTTGATAATGAAGACAAAGCCGCATTTCCTCATGAGTACGAATTTACAAAGGAAATAACATTCAAAATTCTGTGGAAGGATTTTTAAAAGAGAAAACACAAACATTATCTATCTTTTAAAAATGCATAACCTACATGAACTCTTTGAATCCTATGTACCCTGGATATAATAGATGAGATACGGAAATACTTTTGATAGATGTCTAACCACACCACAACTGATAACAGAGTTTACAAGTAACTTACAGCCACGCTATTCAAATAAACATGCAGAACTTACAAATATTGGAAACAATCCTGTCTTCCACAAAACACTCCAGTCGCAGTAACCACCCTCTGATCTATAGGAATTTGGTGCCAGATATTCCTCCTTCAAGGTGCCTGGACTGGAAAGCCCTCAGAGTTTGCTTCTCCACTTCACTGGTCTGCAAAAGTGTTGATGATGATAACGTGGCTGATGATTTTTAGAATCAAGGGAAGTTCACTAGAAGAACAGAGAATTGAGTAATAATATCATTAAGAACAATTCTGGAACCAGAAGCATCATTGGCTTCTATTCCCAGGAGTTTAGCAAAGCTCTTTACAAGAATTGCCGTAAGTCCTGTTGTTTTTGCCCCGCCTTTAATTGCATTTAGTAATGGATACTCCAGATCTCCTCTTTGTAAATGCACTCAAGCTTACAAAAAAAAAAAAACAAACCCACAACCCCAAATCACCAAACAATAATTATTTCAGAGTCATTTCAATTTGCAGAACTTTGTAAAATAGGCCAAGGCCCTTCTGTGACATCAGTCATCTTTCTGGACATCTCTCTGGGGCAGATGCTCTAAACCCCTACCAAACATTTTAAAGACAAGCTGATACTGGCCCCTCAGTTTCAGAAGGACACAAAACTATAGAGTTCAGCGCAGAGCCATGAAGATGATGAAGAGAGTAGAACACCTCCCTTATGGAAAAAGGCTGAGGGAGCTGGGTCTCTTTATCTTGGAAAAAAGGAGACTGAGGGGTGACCTCATTAATGTTTGTAAATATGAAAAAGGTAGGTGTCAGGAGGATGGAGCCAGGCTCTTCTCAATGTCATCTAGTGACAGGACAAGGGGCAATGGGTGTAAGCTAGAACATAGCAGGTTCCACATGAGAAGGAACTTCTTCACAGTGAGGGTGACAGAGCACTGGAACAGATTGCCAGGGGAGTTGTGGAGTCTCCTTCTCTGAAGACGTTTCAAACCCACCTGGACATGTTCCTGTGTAACTGGATCTAGAGGATCCTGCTGTGGCAAGGGGATTGGACTGGATGATCTTTCGAGGTCCCTTCCAATCACTAATGTACTGTGATACTGATCAGAGTTGAAGGAGAACCAATGACAGAAAGTCCTAAGGCCATTCCATCATTCCATGCTCCAAATATGTTTTATTTAAATAATATCTATCTGTAGCAGACAGATTTTTAAGTAGTAATGTCATTAGGAAAAACAAAATATTCTTATCTAATCCAGGCCTGATCTAACAACCTTAAAAAATGGCAAACTGTGTAATGTATTGCTAAATATATCATTTACATAAGACCAAAAATTAGCCTAGAGAAAGAATTCTTCCAACAGGCTGAGCTGTTAGGCTAGAAATAACCTCCAAACTTCTAGCTGCTGAGATTTTAAAATAGATTATGAAAATATTCAATGAAATTATCTGACTTTCTAGTTTTGCCAGCTACCTATGTTATAAAGAACAATATATTTGCCTATTGAATTACACTACTTAAACACCCTACAGTATGGTTTTAAAAAGAAACAAAATGCTTATCTATTCATGCGTAAGTATTGATTACTGATAAGACAGATCCTTAGCTGGAGCTTTCCTGAGGAGAGCATCTCATTCAACACTACAATTCACCATTTTCAAAGCTCAGTAAGAAAACAGTATGTATCAGAGGAGGGTCTCTCTTACTCAGTCTTCAGCTTCTTGATGGTCCCTTTTGCTAAATGCTGCTTTTGTGGTCTTCTTTTTGTGATGGAACAACACCAGCAAATCCTCTAGAGATCATAAAGATGCATCGAAAGCTGACCTGCAGGTCAGAGGTAGTCTTGGCTTTGCTAACAGAACCTAAAAGAAAGTCACAATTTTATCAGCTTCTGGAAACAAATACCAGTGATTTCTGGCTAACAGCTGGAAAAGTATTGACAGTTATTTTTCTTTTCTTTCTGTAGTACAGTCCAGCCTGGCAGCTGCTGTAATAAAGCTCAACTCCATACAATACACGGAGGGCAGAATCAGAAATACCTCTGGATCAAACACACTGCAAGCGCAGTGCAAAAGAACAGTATTCATCTCTCAAAACATTGCATTTGGGGTTAAAAGATAAATCAAAGCTGGAAGACATGAGAACTGGCTTTCTGTAACATTGAGTTTGCCATCTCATCCAGCTCATCACAAATTCTGGCCATTTCAGAGAGGCCCTGACCCCCTTTACCCAAAAAACCAAACACAAAGTGATTACATATGTCAAATAAGGAAAAGTTACCTCCCACTCTATAAATGTCTTTTCCACTCAGGTATAAGCCCTGTGTGCCCAGCATCTCCAGTCACAGACTAGCCATGCCTTTGACCTTAGTCTCCTGCACCACCTGGACAGCTACAGAAACAAACCTTCATAGAATCATAGAATCATTCAGGTTGGAAAAGACCCCTGGGATCATCGAGTCCAATCATCAATCCTACTCTACAAGTTCACCCCTCAACCAGATCCCGCAACACTACATCTACGAGACTTTTAAACACATCCAGGGATGGTGACTCAATCATCACCCTGGGCAGCCCATTCCAGTGTCTGATCACTCTCTCCATGAAGAATTTCTTCCTGATGTCTTTGCAGCAGATTCTGCAAAGCCCAGCTGAAGGAAAACCCTTGTCTGTGATGGCAGCAGGGGCTGAAGCAGGTGGCCAGGCTGAACTGCGCTGCTGTGGTGAAAGCTGAATGCTCTGAATCCCCTTGTGTGGAGAGTGAGCTGGGGAGGGGGGCGTGTGCTATGGAGGATCTCGCTCTCCTCACTGCTGGCTCTAGCTGGGCCCCTGGTGCTCTGCACTGGTCTGTTTAAAGCTGGGGGACAGCCAGGCTGCAGGGCCACGTTTTATTTGGATTGTTTTGTTAACATTCAAGCCAAGGATTTTTTACAGAGACAACATGCAACACATAAAAACTGGAAGTCCTTCTGCGTGAGAGACACAGAACTTCCCAAGTAATGCTGGAATCCGGGTCTGCTGCCTAGATGTTTGCATTTGTGAGAGAGCTTAAGGACAAGAAGTCTCTAATGAAAGCATCAAACTAAGTTTACTCATCTCTCCTTGTCCTTCTACACATATTTCCAACCAGGAAAATGAGACTCGCATGAACTATCATTTTATGCAGAAAGTTAATGGATCTTTCCTAGTCAGTCAGTTTAATGTGATAATTAGTCTTCATTTCACAAATGGGAATGACAGAGCAATGAAATGTGCACGCCCAGAAGCAGAAGAGGACATTGAGAGCTTTTGTTTCCCCGCTGTAATGAGTGAGATGGCATGTTGAATTAAAAGAAACAGCAAAGAAAGTAAAAGCAAACACTGTATGTACAGCCAGGAAAAAAAACCAAACCAGCTGCATCTCAGGCCACTCCAATTACTTTTTATTTTCTGTGGAACATCACCATGGCAGCCCCCACAGCAGCATCAACATCCTTCCCATAAACCAAAGGGAATGGAAAAATCCTTTCCACTTCTTGTCTCAACACCTCATTCCGTGCAAGGGCACTTCCGCTCCCCAGAATCCTCTTCACTCCCGTCTCTATGAGGCACTGCACAGGTAACATGGAACAAAGGTTTTCAATGATGCCACGGCACAGGGCTCTGGTTACATGTCCCAGGGAGAGGTCAGAGACAGCAATATTGGTCACCGAAGCCAGCTGCTCAGGAACATGTCTCTCTCCAAATATGGTTGGGTGGACTGAAAGTTTGATGTCATGTTGGGCCAAGGCCGCCTTGATTATCTTTGTGTAAATGGCAGACTTCTGAACCTGAAGTCCTGCAGTTGGAAAACATCATGTTACTAATCCGCAAGGGTCTAGTGTAGCTTACATGAGAAGACTTAAAATGGAGGCTGATCTAGCTATTAGGCAAATTATTTATCTTTTTCTGCGTCGTAAAGGTAATTGTTTTTCTAGGATTATGAACCACAGGTCTGTCATCCAATTGTATCTAGAATCTGCGATACCAGAAATCTGTCTCTGATTACAGAAGCTGCTTTTCCTGATAATACAGCTATTCCTCTTTGCCTACACTGTGCTTACACCAACCAACATCTTCAAGGTACTAATGGCAGAGTTAAGCTTGAGCAGCTGGATTACACATGAAAGCCACATTTGCTTCAAGTACTCACTGAAAGAACCATTTCAGAGCTTATTTCTGTATTGAAAAACCCTGTGAAAACCATACTTAAAGTATTAGAAGACATTATATGAGTCTGAGTCTTAAGATTGATTAGAGTGCTGCAAAATACACAGCAAAAAGCAACTGATCTACTCAAGGGGCTCTTCTGGACTGCAGTCATACAAAATTATAAGGATCTCCTAAGCTTGCTGACCTTTCCTTTTGAAAAACAACTTGAAAAAGAAATCTCTTGTGTCCTTGAAACAAATGAAAATCCAAAACCTAGAAACAATATGAATGTGTAGTCCAAGCATGACTGTTGCAGTGTGTTCACAAGCTTCAGCAGAAAATTAGAGATCTGGAAGCGTGACCAAGTTACATCCTTGTTCCTTATGAGACACAACAGAACAGCTCTAGGCTTGTTCTTTTGCCTTAGCTTCCTTCTACCTTGCTGATCAGCCTCAATTTTAAGTTTATGCTATCCTTAAAATAGCTTACCTAGCTCTTCTGTCCACTGTGCCACCATGTCCACAAAAGTTGCCAGCACATTGCCACCATTAAGTGATGCTGCCACTGCCAAGTAGTCACCATTGAAGTAGGGAAAATAACTGACAGCTGAGGAAGGGTCTGGTGTCTCTGGAGGCTGGAAACCCAGGGGCATTGAGATGGTCAGCTGAGCCGAGGTACTGATGTTAAGAACTAGAACACCAAAGAAATAAAATTAAATCAATGCTTTATGAGGCTACCCTCAAGGAGGGCAACGAGAAAACCAAGTAAGATACAGAAGTGATCATACCTGCATCAGTCCTCTCGGTCAGACAGGAGTAAACAGAGCACTGGAAATCTCCCAGAGCAATTCCAACTTTTGCTCCTTTGGGTATCCCATGCCATGCACAGACTGTACTGCCTGCAATGCTGCCAGGGTCTCCTACCTCTGGAAGCAAGTGAACAGGAAAGCCAGACTTTCTCAATCTGCAATCAGAACAGTGTTACTGCAGAAAAGCAGTCTGGGAATGTGCAGTCGGACTACAAAGATCTCTTTGAAGTAATGGATGAACCTAGTCAAACACTCGTGGCTGCTGGATTTATGGATGTTTTTACCTATTTAGAAAGCTTTGCCTTAGACAGGGGCAGCATTCCAGTTCAATGGGCTCGGTAAACCAGAATAGTCTAGAAGAATAAATTGTTTTCCTTCATATGCAAACTGATTGTCCTGGTTTCGGTTGGGTTAGAGTCAATTTTCTCCCTAGTGGCTGGTACAATGTTGTGTCTTGGATTTTACCTGAGATTACACAGCAGTACGTGTTCAGCAGGTTTAACCTACTGATGTCAGTACTTCCAGGGTAAAGGGACAATCACAAAACCAGTCAAAAACTGCAACTATTAAAGTGTCAAAAACTTTAAGCTGTCATGCAGTTAGCAGTTCAAAACCAAATCACAAAGAGTTAAATTCAATTAACTCCTTACATAATCAACTTCAAGATACACTGCACTGCTACAGCACAGCAAATCAGTACAACTTCAGCAGGCCAAACAAAAGTTTCTGTCACTCTTTCATACCTTCATGTGCAGATCCTTTCACGTTGGAATCCTGGCCTAACCTAAGCCTGAAATATATAAGGCCTTATCACTGAGCCCTGAAAGAGGAAATTATTAAAATAAATCAGTAACTAAATAAACAGATCCCTAGAAGACATCCTGTAGCCTAACAACTCTTTCGTATATTACCACAAGCCTGTCTTGGTAGTTATAAAGGGGCTCAGCTGAAAGAACTAGAGTAGTGACTGTGTTACCACCACAGAGGTAACATCTTGGCTGAAGCACACATTTGTCTATCCCATCCCACCAGAGAAAGGGAAAGAAGAGTTTAGTATGCAAGACCTCAGTGATGAGTCCCTGCATTTTACTGTCACAGGTATTTCCAAAAAGACTGTGCCAGATTTTATATGATTTAAACATGTATACCTTATAAACCAGAGCAAACCCTCAATAGCTCTTCAGCACAGGCCACACCACAACTGATTAGGAGGAGTTTTCAATCATTTTTTTTATTGTAGCACTCTCATGCTTGGGGCCCAAGAGGTGTTCACATTGCCTAACAAGCAATGAACAAATCCCACTGAATACCCTTAGCACTTACATGTCAGTATTCCAGCTTTTGTTTCTGGAATTAAAATATCCCCAGCTGGCAGCGTTCTGGACAGACATGAGTGGCTTCTTCAGGTCACACAATACAGCAACCACATAGTCATGGATAGTGCCAGCTGCATCATAACACTTCAGAAAATCTGGACTTTTAAACAAAAAATTTAAAGGCAAAATAAATTAGGGGAGCTTTAAGGCAGAAGACAGGATTAGTTCCAGCACTATTGGGAAACTGTGACAGTGTGATCCTATCTAAACATTACATACCATCTCTGTGTTCAACCTGCATTTTTGCATAAAAAAATTCACTATGTTGATCCTGGAGCATTTGAGAAAAATGAGAACTCCTGCAGCCACTCTAGGATCCCCAAACTTATGAATGGAAACGTGCCAAATGGTGAAACAGAACAGGAACACAACAAGCAGCTGGTTTTGTGAGTTTTATAGCTCTAAAGCAAGATCATGCCATGCTCCATGTATTTGCTGGACACACATTGGAGAAAACCAAGATCTAATGAGTTTCTCTCCATTTATTGAGCCTGAACTCACTGCAGAGGAAGACATTAACTCTTTGAGATGCTTAGCGTGCTGCAGATGAAACTGAGGAGCAAATCTTGCTGATGCCAAGACATAAGTGAAAAATTAAATCCTCTGCAGACGTGCCACAACAAAGCAGACCATTCCAACACCTCATAAGGATCTCAGTGTCTAAGGAAGGAAAGAACTGAAATTAATTTAAGGAATGTGTTTCAGCATCTGGCAGCAACCAGACAAAGCAACTGTTACTGTATTAGGCACGTTTGCGCTTTTCACAATCTACACCACAAGGCAAAATTACGGTGTTCAAACTGCATTAGCAGAGCTCCTCTAAGTGGTAGGAACAACTAGAATTATTTTGTGATACTTTCAGGCTTCTGTTTCTGTATAATCAAAAGCTTTTATTTTTATTAAAGAAACCTGTAGGATGTTTATGAGGTCCTGAAGCCTTGTGCTCTCAGCTGCATAAACCTGATATTGAATACTGCCACTTTAAATATGTTTGGACTACTTAATTAGTATCACGATTAACAGAAAACTGCAGTCCCTCAGCCTGCAGTGGCATTAACATACTACAGGAATTCTAACTATCACATTAATCTATGAAAATTCTATAAATTCTATGGAATCAATTTAAGCAGAGAAACTGCCAGTGAAACAGCCAGATACAATCTTTTGAGAAACAACACACCTCTTCTTTAAATACCAGTAGATTGTGGCACATCCAAATCCTGTAGCCAAACTGATATGTGACTGTGGAGGAGGAAGAGAAGAGAGGAAGGTGGGACTGCAGCGGGCATCTTGCCAAGTAATCAGATGACTGACCTCGTCAGGCTCAAAGGTTGGGCCTGTAGCATACTCGGTCCATTTGCAACCTGAAACACACAGTATTTGAGAACAACAGTCTGACTGGCATTCTTCTCTTCTGGATGCTCTTGGTAATTTGTCAAATATATTGTAAAAAGAGCAGAAACAGAGCCAGCAGTGATTGTAATCTAATTAATCATAGTTTTCAGCCCTAGATAACACCATAATGCCAGTCAACCTTTGCTAAATCAATGGTACGCAAGACCTCCATAAGCAAACCTAGTGCCTAGAGGAACAAGCAGCCTGCACCTTGAGATGTTAATGACACAAATTAAATAACATGTCACACATACAATAAAAAAATAAAACCACTTTTCAGCTGTCACATACAAACCTTAACTGGCATCTCCCACAGAGAACACTGTATTGTAACCAACATAGTTCCATTGATAAGCATTAAGCAACAGACTGAAGCAATGGACTAGATACTGGGATTTGAAGTTACACTGTAAAAAGCACCCATGAAAGCTCAGAAGTATTATTTTAAACATGTAAAGCTAATACATACTTCTTGTTTCCTTTATTCCCTGTTCTCTCCAGTCTGTTTCAACAGATTTTTCAATTGGTTTGCTTTTCTAGCTTTAAATGGATAAGCTTTAAATGGAGAAACATTATTAACCATAAATCTAACCCCAAAGGACACTACTAAAAACATCATTTGTGTCCCACAGTGCACAGGTTCACTTAGTCTACTCAAAACAAATGAAAACAAACACCCTCTTTCACTTGACAGAAATGAAAAAAAACAAGTGGCGTGTGGTTTTAGGAAATAAAATATTAACTAATGACATAAGAAACTGTGCCTGCCATGAACCCATGAGGATTTCTTATGCAGCTCTTGGGACAACTGGAAGCAAGCAACAGCTCCTTCAGTCCATCAGCCTTTGGATTTCTTTCTCACAATTTTAGAACATAACATAAAATTACAGCCAGTAATGAGTAGCACAAAGTCTCTCAAAGCAATTAGGACCCTGACAACTTCTGACAGGCAGTGACCAGCACTTTTGGGAAATCTGTTCTGTGGTTCACCTTAATCTGCTGAACTCCTTTTGTTATAAAATCTGCGTAATTGTTCAGAGGGACATAGAACCACAAGACTTCAGTAGGTTTATAGGATGTTAGGCAAGAAGATAATCCATCTCTATTGCACAGGGCTGGCAATACAAGGTCTGAATTTTTCCAACATTCACAGAATCATAGAACATTAGGGACTGGAAGGGACCTCGAAAGATCATCTAGTCCAATCCGCCTGCCAGTGCAGGATCCTCACTGTCCAAAGATTATTTGAGTATTTGCACAATCAAGCCCCACGTGACAACCTCAGTGCAGTTGCTTTTGTTTCTGAGGTCTTGGCCCTTCTCATTCTACAAGCAGCTGAGTGTTCAGAATCATGACTACAATCATTTTTCAGTTCATAAGAGAAGCATAAGCATGATGATGTGAAATGACAGTTTACAACTTCCTAGGAAAGAGAAAAAGCCTTGAGATTTTTTTTTTTTTTGAGAGGTAAAAGGCCTGAAAATAGTTTATCAAATTGTAATTTTTCTCCTGCAGTTCCAAAAGTGCCCCAAAAAAGCACAGCAATAGGCACTGTTGGATAGTTACTGGCATGCACATTCTAAGAGAATGATCAAGCACAGCTTATTTTTCAAGGCATACAGAGAACTGCTAACACTGCTACTGCAGAGTCATGAGGTATTGAGATACTGGGCAAGCACCAGTTAAGTGTTTTGTGAGGTGAACATTTCCTCCACAAGTCATTCACATGATTCAGAATTTCTTTCTGCTAGCAGCAGATAGCAGATGATGGACAAACAAGCCACAAATATGTGATTCCTCCTTTATATTAATAATTGTGCTGAATCTGCAGGGCTCTTATAACACTAAATCCTTTAATTAATCTGTGTAAACAACATCATTAACTATAGTCAGTAGCTGAAATTCCAGTAATTAAAGCAGAATTCCTACTGATGAAGATTTTCTGTCAATTCCGTATTACAGAAGACCAAAGGGAACACAGAGCAGCTTCCCACAGCTCATTTCAGTGTTATCATTTTATTTTCTGCATCATAATCCTCTGAACAGTAATGCCAAAGAATTAATGTTACCTTTATCTCTTTTCCAAAACACAATCCCATGCATTTGTCCTGAAATGCCAATGTGAGTGACCCTTTGAAGCTGCTGCTGAGGTAAAGCAGCAAGGCATTCATTCAGTGCTTTTATTATTTTCCAGACATTCTGCTCCATTCCCTGCAATCACAAAGCATTATTCTGAAGATGAAACCATTAGGATTCACAGCATATTTATTTTACTCTAGTCAGAAGCAAAGAACAGGATTCATTTAGCTTAAGAGCATCTATTAGAGTAACATTCACTACTAAACTGAAGAAAATAAACACCATGCAAAAAAAACCCCCCAAGCACCACAAGAACTAAAAAACAATGCTAGCAAGTTGAGGAGGAGATGACAGCCTCCTGCACTGAAGGCCAAATAATTCCTCTACATTCAACACATGCTTTCAGTAGTTCACCTTATATATTGATCTTCTTTTCCCTCACAAAGATCATGTTTGTCCTATGTGGCCACCAGTCTGCCTCAATTCTTCCTAAACCTCCTCTGTATTTACTTACTGTTGTTTTTTATGAACTTGATACTTCAGTTTTAGCTATTCTATTCCTAAAACTACCCAGCAAACTGATCTCAAACTTGATGCGCTGACCAAACTGTGCCACTAGAGAAGCTGTTTGGCAGCTTTCACACTTCTGAGGATTAAGGTTACTTTGTGATGGACTAGCATGAAGATTATAAGCTAAACATTCAAATACAGTTTTTAGATCTAAGCTAAGCTGTGCATACATACTCTTGGCTGCATAAACATGACAGCAGAGAAGAGGGTTGGCTGGTTTGGTATCCTTGCTCAGAAACTAGCCCTTGGACTCACTGCAGTACAAAGCCAGAGGAACACTGATACATAATTTTTATTATTCCAATTAATCCAAACAAAATGAATTTAAAGATATTTACTGGTTATTTCCACAGGGAAATTCCAGTTATGATTCCATCTCATTTTACAGTGCAAAATACCATCCCAGTGGGCAAATGGCTACTGTTTCCTGACTGGAAGCATCAAAACCACGGTGATGCTTTATGGGAGAACAGTTCTAGATTGCCCTATGCAACTTTTCAAAACCTGTGTCTTTCTTAAAACAAGCAGCTTGATAAGACTTTATTAAGCAGTAAATAGAGAGCAATATAATGCAGCTTTCAGACATCTTGGCACATGCTGTGACCATCTCTATCATTCCAGGCACAAAAACAATCCAGGAAAGCCACCAAAGTCTGCATAACGTAGCAACACAACCTGGCCAACAAGGCAAGGTCATTGAAATTACCATCAGTGCTACCTGCCACCTCTTACCTGTGGTCCAGCTTCCAGGCTACTGGTGTGTGCCAGTGTCTCCCTGGAGCAGCTCTCCGCCACCACCTGCCCTTGCTCTGCCCCTACCAACAGGGCTGCTTTAACCGATGTCGTGCCCAGGTCGATGCCCAGCACACAGGCAGTAACAGGCCTGTCTGCTGCCTCGCTGTCTGCCATGGCCATGAGGAGAAGGTATTGCCCTCACCTTCACCACCACGCACTGGTGGCTGGACTGACATCCACCATATTGAGCCCTGGACAGCTCCTGGCTGCCTCTGAGGGGGCCCCTGCCCCAAGAGCCAAGCACATCCGGCGAAAGCCCAGTACAGCAGCGCACAGAGACTGGGCAAATTGGGCTGAGCAAGCGGCCTGGACTTTGCCCTCTGGCTGAGGGAAACGCTTAGCAGGGCCTCGCCACTGCCCCTCCCTCCATCTTGAGCGTCCAAACTAGCCCTTCCCCAACTCTCTCAGCTGACCGAAACTTCAAACAAAGGTTCAGACAAAACTCCAGCAAAAAACCAAAGCAACCAGCCTGCCTTCCCTCCCTTCGCCCGCAGCTCCTCTCCCCTCTCACAGCCCCACCACAGCCAGGCCCAGCCCGCCCCCGCCACACCCAAGATGGCGCCCGCGGGCGGCAGCGCCGGGCGGGAAGTGCCTAGGTGGCTGCTTCACGTGAGGGGCTGAAAAGGGAAGAGCGAGGCTGAGGCGCTGGTACGAGGTGAAGAGGTGCCCTGGCAGAAGGTAAGTGTCTTCGCTCCAGTTCCGCTTCCTCAGCGCTCCCGCGTCCCAAAGCGCAGGGAGGCTTCACTTCGCGGCCTGCTGAGGGGAGGCCCGCGGGGACTACAAGTCCCGACATGCACCGCGCCACGAGGGGCGGGGCGGGGGCGTCAGTCACAGCAGGTAACGGGGGCTGCGAGCGCCGGGGTCCGGCCGAGGTGAGTGCGCTGAGGGGAAGGACCCGGTGGGTCCGGTGCACGCACCTTCGGTAGAAGCACTGAGAGACGGGGGACTCTTTGGGCTTCTGGGGTTCCCCCGGGGGCTGCTGGGGGTCCCTCGGCCGGGGAAGGAGCCGTTGGCAGGAAGGTGCCGGTGCCCCCTCAGAACACGGAGCCCTGAACAGAGCGTTTTTTCCGCTTTTTCTACAGCTTTTCCAACATGAGGAGGCGGTACCTGCTCCCCGCCCTACTATGCCTCTCACTTATGCTGCTACGGCCCGCTGGTGAGTGTTCGGGGGTCCCACCTCCGGCCCACAGAGCTCCCTAGGCAGGGACCGGCTCCAGACTGGCAAGGGGTGGCAGCGGCCTCTAGTCTGTTCCATCGCACCTCGCTGGAGACCCCTGTGCCCTGCTCCTGTCAGCTCTTCTCACATGCTTCACCTTTGACTTGGTGTGATCTTACACAGTGAAAGGCATTGATGGGATGGAGCACTTGCCTCCTGCTCCCACCTCACCTCTGCAAGAGATTAAATCCTGCCAGCAGAACGGTCAAAGATGAGCTGGGGAGCTCTCCTGCACATAAATAACTTTCTTTAAAAAACCTGTGTAATATATGGCAGCAAGAAAACAAGCTACCAAGGAAACTAATTTATCTCCATTTCTGGTATTAAAGGGAGTTTTTTCATTCATTTTTTTGTGTCCTTTAAACATGGAGTAAATAAAGTGCTTGGATTCCAAATGTCAAAGTTGTTGAGACATGGACAGCTTATGCTTTTGATATCAGCTATGTTGGCTCTTGGAATCTCAGCCTTGCTTAAAGCATGATGTGGTACAATATAGTTGGACTGTGGTAAGGGGTACCCATTAACAGCAATATTTCAGAGCACTAAAGTGCTTGCAATTCCTGAAGTGTTAAGATACCAAATGTACTTTATCTTCAACATCTGGGTACCTGGTTTGAGGTAATGACCTGAGAAGCAATCTTGGGGGCATCTTGATGACATCTAAGGTGCTAGCATCACATCAAGAAACAGTGTGGGTTTAAAATATCCTATAGCTTTCTCTTGAGTGAACCTTTGCACTTCAAATATTAAAATGACTTCCTTGTAAGCTATTCAAGTGACAGTTACGTACTTCTCCTTTTCAGTCATTTGTTCACCTTGAGATAAGCTGTACTTCCTTTGCTGTTTGTCACATGTACTAATTTTATTAATCTCCCTGCAGGCACCAATGGACAAAACATCTATTTCACAAAAGAAAGTAGGTAGTTCTGAAGGAGCTGTTAGTCATTTATAGTAATTGAGATTTATGTGAGGTTTTTGGTTCATTGGGTTGTTTTTTTTCCCCCCAGATAGAGCTGATGCACTGTCTGTCCCTGGAGTGGTTTCTTTAGAAAGTGGAAGTTCAACAAATGTCACTGTCTCTCTGAGGTAAAAAATCACGATTGCATCTTTACTCTGTCTTTGGAACCAGGGACAAGCAAGTGAGTAGGACTTGATTATATACTTACGACTTTCCTGCAGATTCAGTTAATTGTTCAAACAGAGTGAATATCATTGGTGTGACCTGCGACTTCTAGGCTGTTACATCACTTTGTACCAGTATGGACTGAGACAGTGCAACATTCTCACAGCCAGCCTTGTATGGGTGGCCTCTGACAAGATTCCCATGCCATTAGGACAGGAAGTTGAGCAGGAAAAGATGCTTTATACTGAACTGTCTTCCATAAGTGAAAATTGTGATAAAGAAAATACATACACTTTTCCACAGCCTGAAGCAGTTATTGTGAATTTGGGCATCAGCATAACTTGTTTCTGCCTTCACAGCGCTCCACTGAATGAGACACTGGTGATCACTCTTAATATTACACACTCATCAAAACACAGCGCTATTGTTGAACTGCCTGATGAAGTAAGTGACAGAACAGACTGCTGACCTCATGCAGAGGCCTACTGCTCATATGATGTGACTCTATCTTCCCTCTTTTTTTACCTTGCAGGTACATTTACCTGCAGGTCACACTACTGTAGACTTCCAAGTGAAAGCAGTTGATGTTGGACAAGTAACCGTTCACCTTTACACTACTAATTCCAACTTAACTGGGTGAGAAACTGGGTTTTAGTTCCCCTTACTATCCTACAGCTTCCTAAACTTTGGGGAACTATCCCCCCCGCCTTATACCTAATGGGATATAGGTGATTTGTAGTTGACATGTGGTGACCCTCCAGCCATCCCCAAGGTATTGAGGTAAGTACAGGGTATGGAAGCAAAGGATTAGACTTGGTACCTTAGATTTTGTTACTAGGTGGCTGAGTTCTCATGGCTCCTTAATCTGGTTTTAATAACCCCTGCAAAAAAGTATCAAAACTACATATCAGCTTTTTCTGTGATTCCATCTACCATGAGATATGTGCTCTGCTTTTGAGTTAGAGAATCTCTCTTCTCACAGATGCCAGCTTTCCCCCAGTAGAGAATCGGGGAGAAGGCTAGACTATATTGACTGTATTTGCTTGTTGCCCAGATGTTACTGAACAACAGGATACTCCTGTTTAACTTCCTCATGTCACTTCTGCTTTTAAGGCTCAAAGAAAATGCGGAGGTAAGCACATGGAATGCTGAACACAACAGGAATGATCATGAGGCTTTGCTGAGAGCATGTGAAAAGTGAGACTGTTCTTGCGTAACAAGCCTCATGGTGAGAGAGTGGAAGCCATGGGCATGAGATGAGCTTTTTAAAGAATTCTGTAGTAAAAACTGCAAAAAAGTGAGACAAGAAGGAAAGCATAGGTTGAGGGGAGGAATGTGAGATGGCCTATATGTAATAAGGGTGCTAAACAAAGGGAAGCTTCTGAAACCATCTCTGCATCTTTGTTGTCACGTCTCAACAGCTGAACCCCGTTTTCTTTCTCAAAGCAGAACAAGGCAAAAGCTGCTGGAAAGTGTGAAAATTCACTAATTCTGTTTGTATTACTTATCAGAGCTAGGATTCAATTTCAAGTGATTCACAGCATCATAGTGAGATACGCAGATGAGGTGATTGGCTGGATCTATTTCCTCGCCTGGTCCATCTCCTTTTATCCTCAACTTTTTGAGAACTGGCGACGAAAAAGGTAAAGAGACTTAAGATGCGATTGCAAGTCATTCAAGCTCTTCTGTAAATCGTGTTCCTAGCTTCAGTTATACCTGACTTGGTAGCTGTGAAAGACTGGAAGGAAAAAAGCAGAGCAGATACAGGGCCTGAATAAATGCAGCCCTGTTGAGCTTTTTCTGCCTACAGGTCAGAGGAAAGCCGGTACACCTTGTGGATGCCTAATGCTATGGTTTGGCATCTGGTGCTAATGTGTGATAGAGGAGAATTCCCCATTCCCATTGGTGTTATGTGGTAAATGGCTGAGCCAATTATGATGAACCCCCTTCAAGGATTGCTTACCCTGTCAGCTGCTTATCAGAAAGCTCCTTGTATTGTCATTAGACCAACTCGCTTTAAACTAAGTGACTGTGAGCAGAAACATTATTTATGAAAACTAAAGCATTCACTTTAGCAAAGGTGTGCCCCTGCTTCCCTGGATTGAAGCTGGAATAGTTTTGTCAGATTAGCTGAGCTCACACCAGGATGAAGTTAAATAGCAGGGGGACAACCTGTCCCTGTCATTGATGGGAGCTGTTGTGAACGCCAGTGCATGGCATGTGAGGGGTTGCTGGTGAACTCGCAGCATCGTCTCACAGTGCCTGCAGCTTTCACTTACATGAAAAATATCCTGTAAATCACTACTCTCTAGGGTCAGGTTCTCATACTTCTTTTTTTTCTCCTTCTGTAGTGTTGTTGGACTAAGCTTTGACTTTATAGCATTAAACCTTACTGGATTTATAGCATACAGTGTGTTTAACATTGGACTTCTCTGGATTCCCCTGATTAAGGTAAGCATGATTATCTCTTAATACTTGCTGCAGGGGGTGTCTACAGAAGGGATTTGCAGCATTTGACTGGGTTTTGCTTCTCTTACCTTTAGGAGGAATTCCTAGTCAGTTATCCCAATGGAGTGAACCCTGTAGCTATCAATGATGTTTTCTTCAGTCTCCATGCGGTAGCTCTCACTCTCATCACCATAATTCAGTGCTGCATGTACGAGGTAAGTCTCAGTGCTGGGTTATGTGTCGGCTCAGGCTGAGCTCCATCTGCTGGGCACCTCACCACTCACCATCCCCTCCTCCTGGGCTCCAAAGTCGTCTTCATTGGCCTTTTGGAAAGTTATTTTTCACAACCCAGCTGCCTTTAACTTTCCTGAGCTAGTAGCAACTCCAGTAGTTTTACTCCTTCAGCCTCATCAATATTCTGAGCTTACAGTTCCTTAGGGACTCAAAATAACTGAGGCAAACAGCCAGGCTTACTGAGTTCCCAAACAAACTTGTAGCCACCACACAGGTGTTGTAACTCCACTCCAAGCAGATAGTGCCAAGTGCTTTGCCATTTCCTCACTGCTTGGAGCACCTTTCAAGCATTTTTAGAGATTCTCTGCAATTCAAACTTTCAGCTTTTTTCAATTTCCTTCTTCCTCAAGCAGCTGCAAAGGCTGTTCTATAATTCCCTCCCATTCTCAGGTGAGACTGATGTAATAGTTTCTATCTTGAGGTGATTCCCTTGGTGATGCTGAACCTAAAACTGTAACAGCCCATCTGTCACAGCTACTAGGTATAAGTCTTTTCCAGTGAACAAACGATCACAACCATGAGTCTTTTACCATGATGGCATCAGCAACCTTTCACAAATATAGGAAGTCTTGATCGGGCTGGCCTCAGAGATTGTTACAGACGTGGCACTGAAAACTGGCATCGTAAATACTCATCAAGGATACTGACACAATGTTGTTCCCCACTTGGGAACACTGGTTGTCCATGAACAATGATTGATGCTGAACATTAGTCATCTCTTGCAGACCTACGTTGCTGTAGCACTCATTTAATCTTAAAATTCCCTTGTGGCGTGAGCCTAACTGATACAACAGCAGATTTGAACTGAAACCCTGCATAGTCCTCAGCATATTCTGTATCTGGGGGTTGTGTGACTGAGGTCAGTCAAAGTTTGTCTGCATTTCTGTTTCAGAGAGAAGGTCAGAAAGTATCCAAGGTTGTCGTTGGACTGCTGGCACTTGCATGGATCTTCACATTTACAATGCTCTTTCTTGCTGCAGCTGAGGAAATGACATGGCTACAGTTCTTATTCTGCTTCTCTTACATTAAGTTGGCTGTCACTCTGATAAAATATTTCCCACAGGTAAATCTGAATTTCTCTGCTTTTTGGTACTTCTGTCACCCTAAGCCTGTAGTGTAGGCTCTTGAGAGTCTGACTAGAATAAACCCGCAATACTTGCTTGAGTCTTAGTGACAAAACCAGTACAGTTGCACAGAATGCTTCTTAAATGTTGTTCTCAGAAGCGCTGGTACATGCCGTGCTGACTGACTTCCCATTACACTCTCAGGCATACATGAACTTCCGTCGGAAGAGCACTGAGGGATGGAGTATTGGAAATGTGTTACTAGACTTCACTGGTGGAAGCTTCAGCCTTCTCCAGATGTTTTTGCAGTCATACAACAATGGTAAGGCTGGTACTGAGGTAGCAGCCCCTTTCTTAATGGGGTGGGAGAATCCTAGAAAGCAGGTACAAACCAGTAGGTCACCTCTGGAGAAGGATTGTGCTGTAGTACAGGTAGCTGTTCTTCAAATACAGAACCAGTTCATAATCCTTCAAGACAGAAAATGAAATAGCTATTCTGAAGAAACAGGGGGAACAGTTACTGATGAGCTTTGCATCACTGCAGTCAGCCTTAAGCTGTGTCCAGGTAATGAATATGAACTCCTCTAGAACACATGACATGATGACTTTGAGACCAAGGCTACACTTGAGTTAGTCTTAACTCTCTAATTTTGTGTTTGACAGATGAGTGGAAGTTAGTCTTTGGTGATCCAACCAAGTTTGGCCTGGGGGTCTTCTCCATCATCTTTGATATTGTTTTTATGGTCCAGCACTACTGCCTTTATAGAAGGAGACGAGGGTATGAACCTTGTGAATAACACCACTTGCGGGGAAAAACTTTACATTGAACTTGCTCCTACCCTGGCTGAGGGTGTTCAAGATTCCAGCAGCCAGTTACCAGAAGTACTGGTTCTGATCTCTGATGATATTTTGATCCTCTCTGGTGTGGAATAAGCTGTTCTCCTTCCAAATGCTGATTGCCACATGCCTTAAAAGAGCAGCAAGCTCTCTAACCACCACATGCAAACAGAAGAATTGTGCCACTGAAGAGTGTGAGCTGGCCAAGCAATGTGTCACCTTCTATTACCAACAGAAGAGAGGCCAGAGTGATGTCTTTGAGTGGAAGTGAAGGACAGAGACTACATTTTAGCAACCACTGAATGCCCTAATGGGATGACCAAAGACTCTGAGCTAAGTGCTGCTGCTGACTCCTCCCAGATCACACTAGAACAGCACTCATGAGGTTGGTAGCAGACACAAAAACCATTGAAAACTGAACTCTATGAAAAGAAAGCAATACTTGTTTTTATTTCAGTGAAAGCATCTTCAAAGGTGCTGACACAAGTGCACAAGTTTACCTGGATACTTCTGGTGCATTAACTTGATTTTGCTCAGTTTACTGGTGTGCCTTGAATCCTAAGAGGTGGATGGTAAAGATTTAATCAGACTATTTGTAAGTGCAACATGTTAACAGCACCATGATTAAAGTTTTAACTTACACTTTTGATCCTGAGTGATGTTCTAACTACATGGGGAATGTTCTAGGTAGAAGTCATGGTCTTGAGTTGTTCGAAGGTGAAGATTAGACCCTTTACACGTAGAAGGGAATCCATGTGTTCGTACTTTAACACTATGTGACTACTCAGAAGTCTTAGAAGTCTTACTAGGTGTCAAGGAAAAGTAGAACCCCTTCTCCCCTTACTAGAGACCCAGTAAGGTTTGACAGCTCACCAACACCACAGCTCCCCACCAGTGGACTCAGATCTTACTGACCTCCAACTGCATTGTGCTGGTGTTACCAGCAGTCCACTTCAAGCCAGAACAAAGGTCTCAGCTGCAAGCACTCAAGTGACACAGCTTCTTGAAAGTAAGGAGAAACAGCTCAGGAAATCCAACTTGGTTTTATTGTGTGTAAAATCAAGTGAAACAGCAGTACAAATAGCAGTGTATCTTCATAGTAACAAAAATAACTTGAAAGCTGTAAATTTTACCACTGAATTCTTAATTTACAAAATTAAAAAGCAGTATTGTAGCAATCCCATAGATAGAAAAATGGCAAATAGGCATCTGCTGGTGCATACAGGGTGGTCTGAGATGCATTAATCACAACATACATGGCACAGCAGTAACGTACTGAATAAGTTAGTCTTCCACCCCCTCGTGTTCTATTTACAACAGCTTACCTGAAGACTGCTTAAGGAAAGCGTAGATATGTCTAAGTCACCTGAAGGGGATTGAGAGCTCCAGTTCTGGGGTAACTGTACGGCTATACCTGGCTAATAAGCTGCCAGGATACTCGATCAGCATTGCAGCAAGAATCTCAGATCCTGTGGCACGTTGATTTAAAAAATTTAGTATCTTACCAGAGGTTTAAATTTGGTCAAGAGGCACTTTTGCAAATGACTGGCATATTCATCTCTTCCATCCCATAAATCAGTGATGTAATCAAAGTCACCTAGAAGACAGACCAAAATCCATCCCTCCCTTTTAGAGTCTGACAGAAGTGGAATGCAGAACTGAAGACTCAGCAGATTCCAACAGCTATTTTGCTGAGTTCAGAAGCAGCATTTTCTTTCTTGCTCCATATTTGCTTTTAAACCAGATTTGTTTGATGTTACAAATTACTTGGGAACAAGAATTAAGGTTTTACTCCGACAGTGATGATGAACTGTGTTGCCCCTGAACTTATAGTTTACTTCACAGCCATTAACCTGACACTTCTGCGTTACCAAGTTGGTTTTCTTGCCTGAAGAGGCTGCTTTGCAAAGGGAATCTTTGCAGTAAACCCCAAACCCTTCAGCACACTCTGCCTAGCTAGTGCAGTGTGGGGTTAGTAGTGTGCTTGTCCCCACCACAGCGTGCAACTCTTAGTTCGGGCAGCAGGGAGCGACAGGACAGCTCGCTTCTAAAGGCTTAAGCACGGCTTCCAGAACACACATTTCTTTTAAAAACAGGAAGCTTTGGTGCTATAAAAGAATCCTAACAAAGTTAAGGCTTTTCCAGTTGCTTCCTTAGATTAACGAGGGTTTGTCCTGTCCTCCTGAAAGCCATGACTACAAGAAGTCTGACCGTGTACCTGCAGGGAAGACTTCAGAGAAGCACTCTGCTGAGGGGACTGGAGTTTTACTACTGCCAGTTACACCAGAGGAAGGAAAAGAAAATAAAATAGTGTTTACCACAGTTAGGAACATGCACTCCTTCAGACAATCCAGTCAGGTCAAACAGCTGCTTCTTTGCTTGATATCAGTAATCTATCTCCCTTCCCAACCCTGCCCAGCCTGGTGATTGATTAGGACATCATGGATTGTTGCACAGCCTTCTGCAACGATTGCCTGGTCACCAGCAGCCGCACGACTTCTTCGTTCCTTTTGGTCAGCCTCTTCCTAGCTTGGTCGTGGGTCACCATGGTCATATCCCAGCCATTCACCTAAGAAAGAGCCATGAAGTGAGACAATGTGTGGACTCATGGGTGTCCTCTAAGCATTCTGTCATGACTGTGTAGTAGCTGTGCTTATGCCACAGCCCACTTTGTTTATAAACCCCACAAAGTGTTCTGGAACACACTCAGGAGACAGGAATTCCCCCAGCAGATACTTTTCTGTAGTGTGGCACCTAGTACCACACTGTGCTTGGCTTAGCTTGGCACTCACCTGCATGATCTTGTCTCCAATCTGAAGTCCTGCAACTTCTGCTGGGCCTCCTTCCGTCACTCTTGTCACATAGATACCCTGGAAAAAGCCAAAGTGTGTTCATTTACTGGATATGGAACCTTAAATGCTCAAGAGCCATTCTGCTGACAGGGAAAAAATACTCCCTAGTACGTCAGAGGATCCTAGTTCAAAACAGGCTTGGGCAGCGTTGGAAAATAGAAAAGGTGGAGAGATAATTTAACCCAAATTTAGTCTGTAAATGATAACATGGCAACAGAGTAACGTCAGCAGTCAGCTATGTGGGAGGGCAGAACAGAGATACAACAGGCAGAGCTGCCTGGGTGTGTGGGATGTGCTTGGCCTTTTGTAGAGTCTCTACAGAAAACAAGGATCATCTGACCTTGTCAGTCTTGTCTTCAGAGAAAGGATTCTGCGTGGGATCCTGATCAATACCACCTCCAATGCTGAATCCCAGAATCAAATTGTCACCTTGCCGCAGCTTGTGTATTTCAATTCTTTGCTGAAAACAGATTGAATAGCTGAGTACAGTGATGGCTAGAAATGTCAAGTGTTTCAGATGCAACTGCTTAGTGTCTTTCACAAAGACACCAGAACCTTACCAGAGCAGGCTGCCCCAAAGCTCTGTGAGCTCACTGTTGCCCCAGACAGCTCTAAACCCCTTGGCAGCACAGAACCATCACATGGCATTTGCTGTCTGCTAGTCAGATACAACCTCAGTGTTGACAGCACTTGGCTCTGAACCGTGCCCAACCCTACAACAAAGCAGCAGGGCAGGAAACCAGCTGCCAGCTCATCCCAAGAGTGCTCATGCCAGGATACAGCCACACAGCACTTTGCCACTGCCTGGAGGTACAAGATGAGAGCAGTGAAACCAGAGCAGGTCTCTTTAGCCGAGAGTGATGTCCTGATCACTAGCAGTCACTTGCTGTCAGGTTCCTCTTGTTCTCTATTCACATGCCGGGTGTTCCTGCCCGACCCTATCAGTGCAAACAAGCACCTATAATTAGGGTGGTTCATTGCAAGATAACTTATCGGGGCCCTCTCCTCATCCAGGGCAGGTTCCTGGCTGTCTGAGGAACTCAGGCATCTGACAAACTCAGCCATTACCTCTGTACCCTAGAAATGCCACCTCGGGTAGTCCCTGAGCCAAGATAAACACCCACAGTCTTACCAGCTACAATGACCACCCGAGAGGTTCTTCAACCTGCTCTCCCAGGCAGACCTCCCTGCTCACCGCAGGGGGTTGCATCGGCTGAGCGCTAAAGGTCCCTTCCACCCCCCCCATCCCCTGGTTCTTCTCCAAGCGCCCAGCCAACAGGGAACGTCCCCAGAGCCGGGGCTGAGCCGCCACTGGGGCACCCCCGGGATGAGGATGAACCCCACACCCCGAAGCTGTTCTGCTCTCGCACCGCCGCGCGCGGTTCAGCTCCTCCGCCCGGTTACCGCGCCACTCGGGCACAGCCCCACCCGCTCCCTCCCGGTACCGCGGAACCGCTGACAGCCGCTGGGCAGTGCCGCCCCGCTGCCACCGAGCAGCCCCCCACGGCAGTCCCGGTGCCGGCCCGCCCCCAGCCCCTATCTCTTACCACCACGGCGGTGACGGGCTGTCCGGGCACGTACGACATGATCCGCTCCTGCTGCCGCCTCCGCCGCTGCTGCCGCCGCCCGAACAAAAGCGCCCGGCCCGGCCCCGCCCCGCCGCCAGCCACGCCCAATCGGCTGCCGCCTCGCCCCAAGCGGCAGGCTCGAACGCCGGAAGTGAGGTCACGCTCCCGCCGGCCTCCGCGCCCGCGATGGCTGACAGGAGGTTCCGGCGGGGCGGCGCGGCCGCCTGGGCCCCGCGGTGACGGGAGGGTTGGGTCGTGCGGGCCCTGGGCAGGGAGCGGGCGGGGACGGCGGACGGGGAGTCCCGCGGAGCAGCGCGGAGCCGTGGATGAGAGGTAGGGGCGGGGCTGGGCCGGGCCGGGAGGGGCCTTGGCGCGGGCGCCTAAGGCCGCTGAGATCCCGGAGCCGCTCACAGCTCCTGTGGATTCAGCGCTCCGGGTTCTTCTTTGGGAGCAGAAACGCCGGTCTCCTGTCAGACTGGTAGTGCTAACGCGAGCCTAGGTGCTACCTTACCAATCCTTACTGAAAATGCAGCCTCCAGATGAGCACTAGTTCGTTGCGGGATTGGTATCTGACATTGAACCCATCTTGTGCATCGTGGTTGAGTTGATAGCCGTTACCAGTAACTGAAACCAGCGGGTGGCGAGCGTTCAGGGTTGGTGTAGGTTCCGATCTGTGACAGCCGGGGGGTTTGAACAGTGCTTCCCATCTTGTTTTGAACAGTTCTGAGGCAGGAGGCACCTCTCCAGCTGCACCCTGGCCTAAACAGCACCCGTCTGCTCTACCCAGTCCTCTTTGGAGCAAGAAGGTGCCTGAACCGGGCCAGCAGACATGGCCACTGTGGTGGCCAAGCGTGAGGGGCCACAGTTCATCAGTGAAGCGGCAGTGCGGGGAAACGCCGCCATTCTGGACTACTGTAGGACATCGGTGTCAGCTCTGTCGGGGGCCACAGCTGGGATCCTTGGCCTGACTGGCCTGCACGGCTTCATCTTCTACTTCCTGGCGTCCGTCCTGCTCTCTGTGCTCTTAGTGTTAAAAGCCGGACGGCGATGGAATAAGTACTTTAAATCTCGAAGGCCACTTTTCACGGGGGGGCTTATAGGAGGGCTCTTCACATACGTTCTGTTCTGGACTTTCCTGTATGGCATGGTTCACGTCTACTAAACCAGCTCAGAGCCACATTAGCTGCACTGGTTTAACAAAGCAGGAGGACAGTTGCCAAAAGTCAACTACAAACCTAGGCCAGCTTACCTTTGAAACCCCTGCTCATCGCTTGTATCGTTAATACTGTCAGTAAATTATGTCCCAAGTACTAATAAATCGGTAGCACTGTTCTAATTAAACTGAATGTGAAACCCCACCCCGATGCTTCCTGTGAGTATTTGTTTGGTGGTTAAGGCCTGACTGCAGGCACAGCCGTTTGGGTTTGGATTCAGGCAACCCCTGGTATCCTTAGTGGTTTGGATAAGACAAACCAGTGAGATTTGCTGCCTGTCACCACACACAAACACACACTGCTTTCATCAGTGACAGCACATCAACAACTGAGCTGCTGACACAAGGAAATCACAGACTGTTAGGGATTGGAAGGGACCTTAAAATATCATCTAGTCCAAAGCAGGATCACCTAGATTCAGTCGCACAGGAACATGTCCAGGTGGGTTTTAGACATCTCCAGAGAAGGAGACTCCACAACCCTCTGGGCAGCCCCTTCCAGGGCTCTGTCACCCTCACTGGGAAGAAGTTCCTTCTCATATTGATGTGGAACCT
>JAOXOE010000827.1:7526249-7605237 GCA_028565055.1 Phoeniculus purpureus | reverse complement strand
CCACCCCCTCCTAGAGGAAGCTCTTCATTAGAAATCAGTTGCGGCCAGCTGACAGTGAGAGAATCTCCTCCCAAAAAATCACTTTATCTCACAGAGACAAGCAGGGATTTGGGGGTGCATGAATTTATGGCAGAGAGGGAAAGCAGAGCAAGATCATGAGGTTCAGTAGAGTAGCTTCCTGATGGAGGGGACACAGAGCTCTGCCAGGGGGAACCCTATAAAACCATCACGAGATGCTGGAGGAGCAGTAAGAGGGTACCACACTTCTCCCAACCCCCAAGTTTCCTTGAAGCACAGCAGGTCCCACAGGCACCTTCCTTCTGCCTGCCCTGACATTTTCCCCCCAACAAATCCTAATTTTTTTCCATTTTCCCATCCCACAAAAGCAACTGGAGGTATTTTGCAGAACACCAAAGGCATAGGTAAAAAGGTTTGATACTATACAACATTGAATCAAGCAATCTGATTTCCTAATAAAGAGCCAGGTGCATTCAGCCAGGAGCACGAAACAAGCTATAAAGGGCATGAGCAGAGGCAGAATCAGTTCCCACAGGCTCTGTGCTGTATCAGGCAGCTGCCCTGAGCCACACTCACATAAATCCAGGTGCAGGGGCCAAGCTGAACCAAACAGGAGCCAATCCACAGCAAGAGGCAGTCAGGCTCACGTGATGTCTTTAAAACTTTACTGCCTTTTGGTTTTTTTGAGATCCAAGTTGTGCCTTTCCCAGCCCCAGAAGGAAGGAAAACAAAGCTCATGCAGATAAAGCAGAGCATTAATTGCAAACGCAGATACACCATCAGGGTTCAGAGCTGGGCTAATTGCCACCATGCACAGAACACATGAGTCCTGATGCTTGGCATCCACCCCATAGAAAAAAGAAACCCACACAGCCCCAGAGATGACAAGAGGATGATCCCTAATGAAAGTAGAGCAACAGAGAGAGGGAGAAAGATAAAAGAGAACACTTGCTCGGCTCTCATACCCAGAGCTGCCCATCACAGATGAGATTCACTCCCTAAATACGGTACTAGCTCAGTGAAATTAAATTTCTGCCATACTACCTCTTCCCAAATCTGCACAGCAGCACCTCTAGAAAGGTTGGGGCAGCCAAGCTGGCCACATTTATTTATGGGTAGGTGGGTGACTCAGACCCCCAGCTGCAGCCCATTGCTAACCTTGGATCAGGGAGTGTGAGTGAGTGTGCAGCTGAAATCTTGCCACAGTGCCTTCTCAGCAGAAGCTTCTTTGCTTGCATTCTAAAAATAGGAGCTAATGCCAGGGAGAAATGTAGACTATAAGGGAAAGGCAGGGGATGTTCTCAGAGCTGGCTATGCCTGTGCAACCTGTCTGGTGGCTTCCAGGTGCTGTGTCAGAGGCCTGGGGTTCAGAGCTGGACAATACAGTTTATCTCTGCAAAGCTCTCACACCAGTTTTTGAGTGAATGACAAGTGATGAAGCTACTGGAGGGAGTGTGAGGCCACCACAGCGTCTCAGGCACCAGCTTCATCCATAGGAGCCTGTTGATGATGCCCTGGGGAACCCCAAGGCCCCACTCTGAGCTGTCACACACAGCACAGTAGTGCCACCACATGAGGGGAGTGTCCTGAAGGACAGAGGTGCTGTGAGCCAAAGCAGCCTCTGCTGGGGGTTCCGTGCCTGCTCCCTGGCCTAGGAACACCCCCACACTAAGGGAAGGGTTATGGGTCTGCTCTTGGTTTAAGCTGCTGGTGACTGTGCTCTGGCAACCAAAGCAAATAATGGATGCACTCTCAGTCGCCTCACTTCTGCTGATCTCTCCCCTGGTCTCCCAGACGTGCTGTTGAAGCAGCCTGACAGGAGGAGGCTGCAGAGCTTTGCACCTTGTCGAGGACACAGGCACAGTCGAGTGTGAGTGGAGCCTTCAGGGAGAGTTTAGCTTTCACCCCACACTGCTCTCTGTCTAATCCTACCACCATCAACTCACTGCTTAAGACAAACCTTAGTGCTGAGGGCAAATGATCTTGACCTGCCTGTGCCTTTCTAAGGCTCTTTTGGTTTCACAGAGCAATTTCCTAGCATCACTATGACAGAATCAGAACAGTCACAACACTGCAGCAAGACAGGCAGAAACCCCCAGTTACACAATTCCCTTGCTTAGCTTCGCTTTAATCCCAAGTTTCACAGTAGTCCCAAGAGCTTCTTCCTGCAAAATCTGATTGCATTGTGCAGCCAAGATCCCTCTTACTGGCAGAAGCGAGGTGGCAGCTGTAGAGATGGATGGCCTCAGTTTTTGGTTATTAAGCAGCAAAGCACAATGCAGGAGACTTTGTGTTTTTTCACTGTGCTGTGCCTTTCCCAAGAGGGTGCTGCAGGATGGGTGGCAGGAATGCCCCAGCCTTGGGATTGCAGATACATGCACAGCAAGTCCCTGTGTCATGGTGGTATTTAGGAAGGCAGTGTGTGGCAGCTGCCTCCGTTGTGCCTCCCATCCCACCCTGTAGCTCAGCTCACCTCTGGGATCAATGGTGCCCTGTTTCCCCATCTTGTGCGGGCTCTGAATGGCAAACAGCACTGTCATCCACCTCTGTATTGATTCCTCAGACTAGTATCGATCAGCCTGCTGACAGATAGGTAATGTGTAATTAGTAACACAGATAAAAATAACATCAAATGGGTACAACCAAGCTGCCTGGCTGCTCCGATCTTTGCTAGCACCAACTTGGTGGCAACAAATTGAGGAGTCATAGCTGCCTGGTAATTGCTGACCTGATATTAAAAACACAGTGAATGTCTCCCCTTCCCTGCTGCCATCACTGCCTTGTGAGGTGGTTTTGGAGTGCTGTGTTCCAGTGGAGCTGTTGCCATGGCTCAGGATTCACTCCTCTTGCCTCCCTGTGTTTTGCTCTGTAGCTTGAGCACTGCATTTCTAGGGCCAAAAGATGCTGTGAGCTGACAGAGCATCACATACATGGGTGCAGGTGGCCAGTCTGCACCTGCAGCAGTTGCTGCAAGGTCTAGGATCCCTCCTGTTCTGCCCCTTGCCAGAAATCACAATTGAAATAATGGCTCAGGGAAGGCACTGCCGAATAACCACCTGCCAACGCACTGAAGGACTTGTGGCACCAGCAGCTATTGGGGATGCTGGAGAGCCCCATCTGAGGACATTGCAGGAGGCACTGGGCAGTGGGGACATGCCCATTGCTTCCAGGGTACAGTCAGTGTCACAGCAGGGCCCCCACAGCACCTCTCTGAGGAGACACAAAAGGAGCTGACATCTGCCTACAGCAGAGGACAGTTTGGGGTTGGGTGGACAACACTGCAACCAACAATAAACATGGCTGAGGAGATGAGGGTTCAAGCTGGTCCCTGACCCTTTCCCCTCTTTCTCACACAGCCCAGGATGGGGGCCAACTTACAGTTTCCTGACAGCTGTTCTCATCATTGCAGCACCCAGGAGCCCCATCCTGTTGACAAGGGTTGCTTGTCAGAAGACAACCTTGGGATTTGAAAGAGGAATTTGGCAGCAGAGACAGGAGGGGAGCAGTGCCCTATTGTCCTGGCATAGCTTTGATTTCAAATCACCCAAAGCTTCTTTCCCCATCTCTGTTTTAAATATAGCATCATGGCTTTTACTTCAGAGTCCCTGTGGTCCATCTTCTTGTGAGGCTTGAAAAATGTGCTCAGGTCTGATGCAGTGACATTGCCGTCTGCATTCGCTCGCCAGAGCAGCGTGAAAATTATGTTGCCATAAAGCTGTTTCCAGCCATTCACAAAAGGTCCCCTGAAATGGCAAGATTTTGCTAAGCAACAGGGAAGTGCCAAAAATAAAGCAAAGTCCAGCCTTGATGCTAGGTGCTCGGGCATGAAATTTAAGACAGCAGCATAAAACCTGAACGCAGAGATGGGTCCAGCTCCAGAGCTGCAAAGGCAACTCTTCAGTTTTTCCCTTTCCTTGGAAAGAGCGACTCCCATTACATCTAGGAGAACTTGCCTGATCCTCATCGCTGCTCGGGTCTTCATGGGCATCTTCACCCTCTCCCCTCCACATTTCACCTCTTGCCCTTGCAACAGCGACAGGAACCAACAACACTGGAAGCCCTGGTCCCTGCCTCGGTGTGTGGATTTTTCCCCCCTGCTTTCTTTAATTACATTAGCAAAGTTGAAAAACTGCCTTTGGCACATTATTATTCAGTCAGTGAACTCTCACTAATTCCTGACACTACTAATAAATATCTAATGGAAGGAGCTCGCTGCTGGAGCTCTGTCACAGCCGAGCCTGAGAGGTGCTTACGCCTGACTTACGTGTGCTCTCTTTTCTTGTTCCGCTTGCGCTGATGCAAATCATTTTTGCTGCATTTTTGTGCCAATTCACTCCAGAATTCAGCTCAGTAAAAGTTGTCACCGTCCCAGGCCTTGGGTATGTGTGTCCTGGAGCAGGGGCTGCTCTAAACCCTGTGCTGATGTGGGGCACCAGCGCCAAAGCTCAGATGATGTTATTCTACCAATCTCTGCATGTTGAAGAATTTGATGAACTCTCAATTTCAAAACAATTACCTTTTTTTACCCCATCTACCTTGCAGTTGGAAGGACATTGCAGGGAGCAAAATGAACTTGCTGGATCTACAGATCAACGGGCATGAAAGTGCAACTTCAAACATTGACTCAACTTCAGTCTTTCACCAGAGGACACTTTTACCTTGTCTGAAAGATTCATTTGTCCATGCTCACTTTGGTGCCTGCATTTGAGTGACAGATCATCTTGGTTCGAAAGCCATTTTGTGATTTTACTTTCAAACCCTAAAGTCTTCAGTGGTGAGCTAGACCATTAAACTTAGCACTTAAAGGGAGAGAGGCTGGCAGCTTTCCTAATGGCCAGGCTGCATGGCACAGGTTCAGATTAGCGTTACCTGAGGTTACAGTTCATTTCATTTGAGGTGCAGAGCTGCTGAAGGAGAAGGGGCCAGATCCTGGTTTCACTATAGAGCAGCTGAGCCCCACTTCACCCTCCATGAGAGAAGCTAGGGGATTCATTTCCATGTGACATTGGGACAGTTTTCTTTCTTCTACTTAATTCTCAAACTCTACTTAGATTTTCTCCGGGTACGGTTTTGCCATTTGGCACAAACCTGCTGACTTGGTGCCTTTGCCCTCCCTTTGCCTCCTCATGGAAAGGGTGATCAGACACTGGAATGGACTGCCCAGGGAGGTGGTGGATTCCCCATCCCTGGAGGTGTTTAAGAAAAGACTGAACACGGCACTTAGTGCCCTGGTCTGGCCAGTGTGGTGATGTGAGGTCATAGGCTGAGCTTGATGATCTTAGAGGTCTTTTCCAGCCTCAATAATTCTGTGTCAAGGACACAGCAGTAACAACGTGCTTGGGCCAATGCTGGGAGCAGAGCATTTCTCAGCAGCTTCATTTAGAGAATAAACCAGCCATGCCCTTTCATTGGCTTCTTGGAGACAGGCAATACATTTCCAATAGCATCAGTGACAGAAGTAATATCCTTTCACTGCTGTCGGTGGAAAAGTGCGGTTTTATACCGCAAGAAAGAACCAGTTCACTTGTACAAAGTGTATTTTCTGTTCCCTTAAACCTGGGGAAATCCTTGTGTTAATACGTGGCTGAATTGCTTCTCTTTCAACAGTTCTCCCAGGGATTTGAGTTTAGACCAGTTATTGCACTTGGCTGCAGTAACGGTCCATAAAAAGTGGATTTGGTAAATAATAACAGCACTACGTGATAAACGGGAACAGCAACTAAAACCCTGGGCTCCAAAGCTGCTGCCCCTGAAGAAACAGAAGGCAGCTCCAAGGCCCCCGGCACTGCCAGAGCCATATGTTTCAGAGGGGAAAACCTGCCCTTCAGTTTGGGAGAGAATTTAGCTCCTTTTGCCTGTGACACTCCATTCAGTTTATAGGCAGTTGTTCCTTCTTTATGCTCATTCTAAGATGTTTAAGGTACCAGTGTGGAGCTCAGGGCTGTTGGCAGCTGTTAGCAAGCCTACCTCTCCAAGCAGACTCCCTTACATGAGTTAGGGGAGGGATGGTTTTGATGGTTCCCCTTTTGTGGAGCTTAATTGTGTTCACTGGTTGTTCCAGGAGAGAACCACTGCAGGAGAGGGTCTTTCTTCCCTTGCACATGTTGCTGGTAGCACAGCCAGGACATCATAAACCAGATCCTACTAAGCTTCATATCATTTAATGGCTGTCATTAGTGGCTGCCCAGCCTGCCTGTGGCATATCCTCAGTGCTGGGAAGAAGCACATCTCCTTACCTCCTTGCTGTGTGGTTATGTGTTTCAGCCGATGCTGCTTTCCATAAGTGGTTTGACTTTTCCCTTTTTTTCCTCCTGGATTGGCTCATGTTTATATTTGCTATTGCTGGGAAGATGAAGACCCCCTCCAGGGCCACCTGAATGTCCTCACTTGCTCTGGAGATGGAGCTCCTAGTTGAATTTCATACATCCTGAAGCAATTGTGTAGAGGTCACATAATCTATTGACTCATCCATCTGGACTGAGCATACAATGTATAACAGAGGGGAGAAAAAACCTCACTGTCCTCTCTGATGCTAACGGGGAGCTCAGGACTGTCATAGGCAGTTTGCACTTCAGTCTGCTCAAGAGAAGGTTGCGTGCAATTCAGTGAGTGTTGGTCAAGCTCAGTGAACAACCCTCTCTGTCTGTCATGTTTTTAGCCTGTTATGATGTGCTCAACCGGTATTAACAGCACAGATGACAATCTCTGGCCTTGGTGTCAGATGTAAATGTTTGCTGGGCTGTTTGGATCCTGGCAGTTACTTAACAGGTGTCTGAACATAGGGACGAGGACACTTTAGAAGACAGAGTGAGGCAGTGTATAGCAGTGAGAGCAGCACCAACATGCTGCCCCAAAACCAGGAGGTTGCTGTCAGTTGAGAGTGAAGCACTGAGCCTCCAATCACCTCAAATTCTGTTTTCCTGAGATTAGAGGAAATTCACACTATCTGTAGATCCACCTGGGAAGTCATTACTGTGCCGAACTGTGGAGATGTGTTGGCCTAGCCTTGTTGAGCGAGGTGATAAATCTGGGCTGCAGCTGCTCCATGTCCTTTGTGTCACAAATTGTCCAGGCAGTTAAAAACAGCCGGTTCATGCACCAGCCAGCCCTGCTTTGAGAGAAAACACACACACAGAGAGGATTTCCCTGGAAAGGAGCTGTGAAGGTCTGACGAAACTGCTCTTTCCAACACTTACAGCCTGGGTCAGACCCTTGGTGGGATGTGGGGCATTTCAGTCCTTACTTTCTTGTTTTAGATGAGCATTTGGCTTCAGCATCCTGCATAACTGGGAGGCAGTGCTGGGTGAGCTGTGGAGCCAGCCTCGAGCGTGGACATGTGAGCAGTGGCTCTGGGCCAGATCCCACTTCCTTTTTGCACAGTCTGATAACGCAGGTAGTCTGGCGGAGGTCTCCGTCCTTGTGTGGGCACGTAGCACAGCTCCCCAGTGAGCACTGCTTCGGAAATGTTTTGCTCTGCCTTCCTGTCTGGGATTGTGTAGTGTGTCTTTGCTGGTAAGGAACAGATCTGCTTAGGAGGAGAAATTTACCCCGCATTGAGTGTAAACACAGATGGAAACATGATGAAGCCCTTTTCAAAGTCAAGGCAGTAAATCTGTTTAAAAGAGTGAATATCAGGGGCAGCAAAATAGCAGGAAAGGACAGGTACTAAGGGCTGGCTGACTGGGGAGAGAGCACAAGCTGAAGGAGAGTGGAAGTGTCTAAAGTGCGGAAATTAACCTGAAGAGCAACAGAAGGCTCCAGAAAGGTTCTCATTTGGGATTCTTTTAAATATTTCCTTTGGGTTTTTTTTTTGTGAGTACTGTGAGTTGCATCCCAGGCATTTTAGACAGAGCAAGTTGTTAGGCTCTTCTCCTGAACTAATCTCAATCTGACCTTTCTAAGGCAGCATGTGAGGGATGCAGCCCCATGTCTCCTCCAGCCACTGGGATAAGCTGGATTTTGCTCCCTGGTTAAGCAGCAATCGCTGTGCTGCAGAAGCTGCTCTGTCTATGGCCCTGGAAGGACAGGCTTGGCACATTCACAGCACTGGGAATCAGCTTCAAGCTGATGGTTTGGTCAGTTTTATTTGGTGCAAGCCAATGCATTTTCCATGCTCCATAAATGAGAGCATTCCTAGACAAAGGCTTTGGTCCTGCAGGGCTTTATTCACTTGCCTTACCAAAAAACTAAAATCATGGATAAGCCTTGGATGGCTGAGGAAATGTTAAATTGTGTTTCACTCCCAGCCGTAACCTTGGCAGAAGCACAGCTCTGGCAGCTAAAGCCCATAAAATGAACAGCCTCTGTTGCTCCTGATAGCAGTATAAAAATATAATTACTTGAAGTGACTTACGATTCAGTGAAACAAGGATCTTCTTCTTTTTGATTGAATTATGCAGCGGTATTCCTTGAAGACTGGAAGCAGATGGTGAGCTCTGGCCAGGCATGTAATAGAGTGAGTTACTGTGTGGAGGGAATGGAGCCGAGCAAAGCTGCAACATGCCATTCCTGCTTTCCTGGGGTTACCAACATGGTGTGTATGCCTTGGGAAAGGAGAGGCAGGAGGCTGGGGCAGGATGGTTTGCAGCAGTGGATGGAGATGCAGAGCACGTGCGCTGGCAAAGGGCTGGTTTTGCAGCAGCACAAAGTCGGGTAGCAGCAAAGGCAGGCAAAAACGTTTCTGCAGACCGGTGCTGTTTGGTCCCTGATAGGCACATTGTGGTAAATCCCAGTGTGCGCTGTGTCAGGGTCCCACACACCCAGGAGGCAGCAGCTGCCCTCCTATCATGCAGGAGAGCTTCTCAGCCCTCTAGGTCCAAAAGGAGGACAGATGAATACAGACAATCCCTTGGGCTAGGGTGGAATGAATGCTGCCGTATAATTTCTGCCTCGTTGCTCCTCCTGCCCCTATATATCTTGAGCACATCAATAAAATCAAACAGACTATTAGCAGCATGTCGTGTTATCAGCCAGGCTGTGTGTGCTGGGCATTAGGCAGCCATGCAGCCTGCATTTTATGGAGTGAGTGAGCTGCTCATACCACTGCTGGGGTAGCAGCGATTATCCCATCCCCTCCAAACTGGGCAATAGCGTGGCTTTTATAAGCCACTCTAAATCAAAGGCCCTTTCTTTTTAAAAATAAAGTAACAGTTCTCTCCCTTTCTTTTTTCTCGGTGGCGGAACAGCCAGCTGATTACTAGGTGAGACACAAATCTTGTTGCCGAGTTGTGCCTACTGCATTGTCTTTTTTGATTACTTTTATCGAATAAGCCAATGTTCTTTTGAAGCTCTGAAGTCCTGAGGAGGGAGACTCATTTTCTGCTACCATGATCTCTTTGTCACAGGTGGGTGATGTATGAAAAAGAATTGCAAATAGCTGTTTACAGCAAGCAAAGTCACGGAACAGCCCACTTTAATTTCTGCTATCTGTCGGTGACTGTTGTCGGTGATGGTCAGCATTAATTAAGCAGGAAGGAAGGGAGCAGGGAGGCAGAAGGCAGCCAGTTCTGACATTGAAATATTAATGGTGAGCTAATCAAGAAAGAGTATCTATGAATAGCTAATCAGCTTACAGTTTGCGTTTTTACTGTTGCGGTGAACTTGTGTGGTGAACAGCCCTTTTTACAGCTGTCGGGAGCAGAGGTGGGCTGGCTGTCGCTTGATCACTCTATCTGGGAATAAACAAAGGGGCTGCAACAGGGGCATGTTTGCCTTTTGCACCTCACAGTCCTGCTGCTACTGTATCCTTCCTGCTGCCACCTACAGTGGCCAGGTCAGAGGGTCCAGCCCATGGCATCCCCAGTGCCAAGTTCCTTCATCTCCAGTGGTAGAGGGCACTTGGAGGGTTCAGCTCTTCCAGGACTGAGCTACAGCATCTGTCCATATCCAGGCCTTGGGCAAAAGCTCAAAACAGCATAGCCTTGAATGTTGGATCTCTCCCTCTTGCTCCATGCCCAGTGCAGGGCACCTCACATCAGGAAGCAGACTGTGTTCCTGTCTCTCCTGCCAGTGTGTGATGAGTGTTTCCAAGTTGAATTTCCAAGCTGTTTTGGGGGAAACGGGAGTTGATGGTTGTGCCCGAGAGAGCCCTGCAGAATCCCCATGCCCAGCACCTGCTCTGGCCACCACTGCAGCTTTTGCTGATCCACAGCACAAGCAGGGGAAAACAGGAGGAAACAGTCCCATGGCAAAGCTGAGCTGATTCTAATCAAAGTCACCAAAGTAAAAGTCGCCTTTGAGTGCCAGGAGTTGTCAAGCAGTGTTTTTCTCTTCCACATCAGCATAATGAGGGCTGTGGCTTTGGAGGTTTGTACTGCTGTGTTTCTGCAAACAGTTGCCTCCTCTAACCTCTTGGAAATTGGATTTTGTGGGGCTGAGCAGTTTGTGTGCAGCAGATAGCAGCAGGACTGATAAGCAGAAACCTGTTTACACACTCACTCATATTTAATGCTACAACTGGTCAGGGAACTGCCTGCATTAATTCTTTTCTTCTTTTTTTTCCTAACACTACCAAATGTTATCCTTGTGGCTGAATGTCTTATTGCTGCTTAACAGGGAGAAATCTGAACTGTGGGTTTTCTGTGGGTAACAAACATGAAAACAACTTAATGTGAAGCAAAAAGATGAAGGCAGCAAGTAAATGATAATAAGGAAGAAACAAGCAGTGATCAGCAGGGAACAGCATACCCACACTTTCCTGCCTGAGGTGGAATTTCACATATTGCCAAGCTGGTAGGACAGGAACTGGACGCAACTCCAAATGCAGAAAGGAGACAGTCCTGGCTTGTTGCTCCGACAGCAAAGGGGACTTTCTGGGAAAAGAAAAGCAGATGGTATTAGTTGAGAATAGCTGGAAGGTACCAGGGACACACAGAAAGGTGGTGGAGCTCAGTGGCTGCATCTATCCCACATGGTTGCTGTAGGTGCTACAATGCTCAGATCCAGTTCCATAATGAAGGGAGCAGAAGGGATTTCTCCAGGAAGAGCACTCTGAAACATGCTTCTCTCTGTTGCTCCAACACAACCCAAATCTGTCAGTATTTAGGGCTTGCTGTGAAGGTCAACTGTGAGCAAGGCTAATTATTTCAAGCAAAGCAGCAGGCTAATGCCCCTAACCTGCTCCCAGGAACTGAGCTCAGCCCTGTGCTTGGCTGTGTAGCTGCAGGGAATTACAGATGCACGAGGTGTGCGATAAGCCCACAGATATAAACAGATCCCACTGGCACGTACCTTGAGCACGGAGAGGGAAACACACATTTGTCATAGCTGATTCATTCAGCAGTCATGGACAAGCTGTTCAAACCAAAAGGTAGAGGCTCTTCCTTCCGACATTTAATTTTCTTTAATCTGCTCTTGACATTTATTGAAAGAAGTGTTTCACACACATCAAAGCCAAAGATTTCAAAACATCACGTGAAAAAAAAATTAAGGTCAGTCCAAGGACTGGTAGCAAACATGAGATGAAAGACTCTCGTTTCCAGAAGGAAGGTCTGTGCAAAATGAGAGGTCACACTGAGGGGTCTGAGGGGACTTCATTTGCACCTCTGACAGCAGCTGCAAGTGGTGGGGTTTGTATGTTGTGACACCCTCAGCAGTTTAACCCAGGCTGTCCTTACCATGAACAGTTTAAAAGTAAAAGGTACCCTGATAACACAACTTTTCAGGAGCTTCTTCATGTGGGTGAAGAGTTTCCCATGGCTCTGCCCAGTGTTGCCCCAACTGGCTTTGCCTGGGGCAGCACTCACGGGGCTGCAGGCAGAGCGCTGCCATCCTTTGCCTTCACTCTCCATAAGTGAGTGTTGCTTCTCACACAATTCAATGAGCCAATGCACTTTGACAAACTCAATGAGCTGCTGAAAAGTGAATCCAGCGGTGGGGCCAGTCCTGCAAGATGCCTCCGGATGTGTTGGAGCATCCTGAATGCCAAAAATGAGGAAAGAGAAATGTAAAACATCCTCAGAAAACCTCTGCATTTAGTTCATTTTACATGGGTAGAGGTAACAAGCTGACAGAGGTTAATTTATAGCTCAGGCGTATGCTGATTGCAAAGTACACACTGCCAGCCAGCTATCATTAGTAAATCACTTTCCCGCCGTTTCTCTTGGCATATGAAAGAAATTTCTCCCTTCTTGACATTTAAAAAAAATAAATCCTACGAAGTTATACCCTCCATGGCTTTATAGCATTTTTAATTTTTAAAAGAAGGCTAGAATCTATAACCTCAACCTTTAACAAATGTACAGTAACGCAGTAACAAATTTGCCTCGAACAGCTGCTATCTTGGTACCAACTGGCACGACGAGGAGGGAAGTAATTGGCTTGTTTTCAGATAATTACCATAATTGTAGTGACACCATTTGGATCACATCTAGCTGCGTTCCTGCTGCACGTCGGATAATTTAATAATTGGCAGAATTTAGACTGACAGTAAAGGTAAAGCCAGCGTATGGTGGGGAAATGAGCAGGCACCTCTCTGCATTGCTGGTACAGGTGCTGCTTCTCTTGCAAACATCTTCAGATTTTTGCTGCTTTCCTTAAGCCTTGTGACTGGTTCGTGTCTTTGCTTCTCTGCTGCTGCTTGCCCTGATGAGACCATGCTTTGCACCTTTGGAACCTTTTCATTTGACATCTATCACTTTGGTTCAGTCCTACCCAAATTACTACTTTCTTTGTGTGCTGAGTATTTTTAGCTGTCCTAGTTCTGCTGAGGGCTTGTCACAGCTCTGCATTGAAAGTGGATTAAACCACAGTCAGGTGCTTATAGGCAGCAGCCAAATGCCTTTCCCAGAGGTTGAACCCAGATCCTTTGGAGCAGGGCTTGTTCCCCTGGCCAAACCCTGCCAAGCTGCAGTGGTGGTGGGGAGCAGAGCGTGTCTGGCTCAGCATGATGCACTGAGAGAACTTGGCCTCTCTGCGTCTTCTTGAGCTTGCTGCTTGCCAGCGTGAAGGAGACCCAGCATCTCCTGTGCCACCAGTCCCAACAGCTGCCCAGCCAGAGTCCCAGGAGCATAGGGGCTGCAAGGTAAGGCTAGGACGTAGCTCTGGCTACCGGGGAAAGACAGGAAGGTTTTATCAGATCAGCAGGGCATTTTTGGCAGGGAGTTGTAAAATGGAGCAAAGCACTAAGCTGGTACCTTGTATGTTGGTGTGAGCCTGTCCATGGCCTTATTCTGCCTCCATTTCTGCTTTGTGGCACAGAGGTGAAGCCACCTGACAGCAAACAGACAGTAACTGAGGAAAGGAGTCCACTGGAGCTTTTCTAGAGAGACTCCTAGGTCACATTTACTTATTTTGCTTCATCCCCTGCTGTTCCCTGTGGCTCTTCTGCTTTGCCCAGGCTGAAACCAGACCCCTCTGTCAGATGACAGGTCAATGAGGCTGTGTCAGACCTGCAAGGCAAGCAAGATTCATGCCCATTGGGGTAAAACAGTGTGCTTCCCACCCATACCAGTTACAGCCACAACTGGGGCTCAACCAGGCCCTCTATCCTGTTACTGCTGATGCACTCAGTGTAGGTCTGTGATTATAGCTCACATTTGGGTGTCTGGGGAGAGCCCAGCTACTCACATGCTCAGGAGGACTTTGGCACAGAGCAGGCAAAACACTCATCTCTAGTAAACCTGTCTGCCAAGATGTGGTTGATGGCTCCATCCCAGCTTCTGGTACCTGGGCAAACATACAGCCCTGACTGAGGAGCAAATTCCATCTATTTCTCCAGGCTCTGGGGGGTGGTCTGTGGTGTAGCAGCGGGAAGGCTTGGCTGGATGCTGGGACTGTGTGCCTGGGAGCGGCTGGCTGACCCCCACATGTCCCATCTCCCTGCTCCTTGCCCAGAAACTGCAAGGTAACCAACTCCTTGCAGCATTTCTTCTCCCTCTGTGATTTATTGCTGCCAGGAGGCTGTGCATGTGGAGGTGGCATAAATCTCACCCAAAAAAAGAGAGAAGGAGGAAATTTGCATTCGCTCCCTCACTGGCATATTGAATGCAGCTCTCCAGTTCACTGCTGAAACCCTGAGCAGGACCCAGGCTGAGGCGCTTCCCTCAGTACAAAACAGGGCCAGGTCAGGGGGCTTCCATCCCTCCTGGAGGAGGGTCCCACAGCCAGCAAGGAGCAGCTCCAGTTCTATTTTTATTTCATTGTATCAGCCTACATAATTCTGTAGGGTTTGCAGGCTTCAAGCATTCGCTGTGCTCCCCTCTACTGATCTGCCAACAACCACAAACCCTTTTAATAGCTTTTTCTCCTTCAGACTGTTCGATTCTCCAAGTTGTTACATCCTCCTCCTCCTGTGCAATGCCTCCAGAGCACTCTCGAGTGCTGGAGTTAAAAATCCTACAAGCTGCTACTGGAAAGAGACTACAGACAGCAATTAGGGAGATTATAGTCAGCCCATGGTCATGCTGCTGCAGCAGGTCTGGATGTCCTGTCACGAGCAGTCGGCCTGGACTAAGAGGCTTTCAAATAAGCAAATAGAAAAGCCTGGCAATTCTTGTCTCTGAGATTACATTTTACCTGGGAGTCCATCAGTGTTTTTGTATGTTGACAGCAAACTGGACCCAAAGCAAACCAAGACTTGCAATAGAGCAAGGAGAAAGTGAGGTGGATGCAACAGAGGCAAAACTTGGAGTCAGACTGTGAACCTTTGCCTGTGCACAGGCTGGTGGCTGTAAAATAGCATTTTGAAGCGATGGAGGAAGTAAAGGATTAATTACAGTTCTGAGACCAAATCCCACTTCCAGCCACAGGCAGCATTTATTAAGATCTCACTGAGGCGGGAAAGATTGAACAACGAACTCAGGGGACCACAAAGGGGAAAAGAATTAATCAGTTTGTCTCAGGAGACTGGAGAAGTCAGATTAAATAAAAACTGGAAGTGAAATGAAGTGGGGGAAAGGTGGTTGGAAACCTGGATCTGTCTGAAGGAGAAACTCTGAATCACAGCTGGGAGCAGGCCCAAGGGCTCTAGTCCCTGACTAGAGAAGCTGGGGAGCTCTGGGGAGAAAGGCTGAAAGTTTGCCTGGACTAATAGGCTTAGAAATGTCTCATTTAGGCCTTTTGCTTCCTTTGCCTGGCAGAAGGAGGCCACACAAGGTGCCACCTCTGAGCCTTGCTCCAGTGCATCATAGGAGCATGCAAGTGCCCTATGTCCCTGGGACCTGAGACCTGTTCCCCTGCCTGCTCAAATTCCCAATGGCCAAGAGGGCCAGGAAGGAAAGCTGAACCCAGCTGAACCAATTGCTGTCCAAATCCCACAGGTCCCACAGCCAACACCCTAAAAGGAAAACCTTTGTCCCTACCCATTGTCAGCCCAGTGTTTTCCATCACAATAACATTCAATTCTTTAACTTCTAAAGTGTGCAACGTTTTCTTCCCTCTTTTGTGTTGTTGCTTTTCTGCCTGTCCCTCTGGGAAAGGTCACTAGGCTTCCACATTCCTGCTGGGTAATGAGCTGTGACAAACCCTGCTCATGGTGACCAGTGCTGGGGTCAAAGAGTTTTAAGTGAGCATTGAACATCACTGGGAGGGAGTCTGTCTCCCCAGCTCGTGAATGGGTGTCCCATTGCCAAGCTCCTTCCCCAGAAACTTCATGGAAGCCAGATTAGTTACTTTTGTCTTGTTCTTCCTCCTCGGAAATCCCAAGCCTGATACACAGCTGTAAATAATAACTTCTCATGGAATGAAAGTAAACAGGGAATGGGGCAACATGGTTTCTCCTCCTTAGTAAGTTTTCATCTTCAGGAAATGGGAAAACATCCCTGGTTTTCTGGCATACCCACAGATTGACTTTTTTCAGAAATCCCTTGTGGAAATGCAAAATGCATCTCCCAGAGGAGTTGCTCTTCAAACCCCAATAGTGTTGATGCAGAAGAGAGACACCAAAGCTCTCCTTGTTGTTAGCTGCAACAGAAACACTTTCCAATCAAAGTGCTATTTAGAAAGCTCCTGACTGTATCGTGTCGGTTTCTTTCACAGATGTATTGCTCTGGGCCTATTGTCTTAGTGAGATTCCAGGATACTGGAAATTACTGGTTATAGTAAAGCATGGAAAACAGCACAGTGAGTTGCATTGGATAATATCCCTTAGGATATCAGCAAGCTTCAGAGCAGGATGTTTTTTACCCTGTGTTATGCCAAAGAACAGTCAAAACAAGGTACATTCTACTGATCCTATATTGGCATTTCCTAGCAAAACCACAAAGTACTGTTTGGTGTGTTAGCTGGAATTTAATGAGCTGAAATGATGGCAGGGAGGGTTGTGCACTGTATCATAGCTAATGGCTTTGAAACCTGGTGCTTGAAAGCTGTGTGTGCATGGAACACCGCTCCGCCTTCCTCTTTCCCCGATGCCCAGCCATGGTTCAGCAAGCAGTGCCTAAACCTGGTCACTGTGACCCTGGCTGTGTGGTGTAAGCCCCTTTTCCCCAGGGCACAACTGACCTCAGGTATAAGGTGAACAAACCACTGAGGCACAGCTGCAGACAAGAGCAGACAAGACTTAAACCAAAAAGGAAACTCGAGAATGTCTGTTTCCCAACACTCGCAGTGTTTTTCAAGCAGACACCAGCCACAGAACGGAATGCCACACTAGCATGGAAATGTGTTCTTCAGAAAACTGAAAGGAAGCTTGCTCAGGGGTACAGATAACAAGGAAATTATTTCTACTTTTTAAAAACTAGATTAGAGATAGAACCTGGACGCTGGAGGTGCAGGAGCCTCCCAGGATCCCACGAGACCCCAGTTTCAACCTTTGGGGTGTACAGACCCAATTGCACTCCGTTGCTTTTTATGCAGTCAGTGCTGCTCAGTGAACCTTCACACATGCAGCGAGATGAGCATTAACTAACCAAGAAAACACAAAATCTTCCTGTTGCTTCCCAGTCAGCCTTCTCAAATGTGGTGGTGAAAGACTTGATGCATCTCACTTTGATGCCCCTCGGGTTTATTGATGGATCCCAAAATTAGATCAGCAGACCCTGGCAGACTCACAAGTCTAGCGAGGCTTGTTACTTTAATGAAACGTTAATTGCTGCTTCTGCAGTCTGAAAAAAGTGCCTTTGGTCCTGCAGCAGCTTCAGTTAAACAGTGTTAATTGCCAAAGCTAATTATGTTGCTGTTGCTCCCAGACACTGGTTCAGGTTAGGTCTATAAAAAATAAAATTGTAGCCAAACTGCTGTAGCTTAGCCCATATGTGACCTGTGCAAGGCTGTGGCTCCACACGATGACAACTGAAGGCATCGCTCTGCACTCGATGCTTTCAGGGCACAGGAAAGGTGCGTTGCAGAGGACAGGGGCTACATCGCAAGCCAAAGCCACCCACTCTACAGGCCAGGTCCAGGGACAAGAGACCTCACAGCAAATTCTATTGATTCTATCTTTTAGGATTTCATTTTTGAAAGAAAGCACTGAAAAAAACACCTTGCCTTTTCTCAGTTCCATAAATGCAGGTTTTATAATCTCTTTAAAAAAGGGGCCTGACATTTCTTCTGTGTTGCAGTCAGTGGAAAGCAGGAAGCAAAGAGAAGATTTGGAGTTTCCTGTCCCTAAGGGAAAACAATCCCCTTCAAACACTTTTGTGGTGACTGTTTCACCGATGCAATTCCCAGCTGAAAAGGTGCATGACACCAATTAAGCCACCAGAACTTTCTAAAAAACAAACTTACTGTCAAGATAAAATATTTGCTGGTTAGAACACAGCCTCAGATAATTGCTCCAAAGGGGTTTCGCATTGCTGGGTCCCTTGGAGACCAGTGCTGGGGGACTGGAGGCAGAAGCAGCCCAGTGCTGGCAGATGTGCTGCCACTGCAAAAACCAGTGTGGATCTTCACCAGGACACTGGTGGCTCAGAGCCAGCCTGGTGAGCCACAAGGAAGGAAATTTAGACTTACAGAATAGTTTAAGTTGGGAAGGACCTTAAAGATCATCTAGTTCAAACCCCACTCCATGTCTCATGAGATTGACCAAGATGCCTTACTGCTCCCTTCCTCCGTGCTGGAGAGGAGCAAAACAAAGATGGTGATGCCAAGAGTTATTATTCTGGTGAAGACTTCACCGAATCCTGCTCAGGGAACACGAGGTAAGATAGATTTTATTTCAGATCCAATTAACAGCTGAGTTACAGGACTCAAGTGAAATAAAGGGCAGCGAATCCCTGAGACTCTATTTACATGATTTATTAGAACCCGGCTGTCAGCGGGAGCGGGCGGCAGCCGCTATGTTTAATTTATGAAGACACAGGGGGAAAGGGGTCAGCTACCAAGCTGCTGAGGGTTCCTACCCCAGGACTGCAAAAATTCACCTACAACAAAGGCACTAGCAGCTCCAGTATTGGTGGCTTTTCCTGGTACCAAGCAGCAAATCAGACATGGCTTTGCCAACTGGGCTTGGCAGAGCTGCTGGTGGAAAAAACACTGTTCGTTTCTTTTAGCTGGTTTCAAGGTTTATTCAGAGGGAAGAGCCAAAGCTTAGAGATCCAGAGGAAAACACTAGATGAATTCCCAGCCTTGTAGCTCAACTACCAGCAAAGGACGATGTGTGCAGTGGGAGTTCTTGCAGCAAGCAAGAAGAAGGTGAAACACGAGTCCTCTCATCTGTTTCTGAAAGTTCCCATTTTAAGCATCTTCCAGGCCAGAAAGGATATTTGAGCTGACAGCCTTGGAAAGGCTCCACCATTTGATGTTTGTGTGTTTGTAGAGGAAGCACAGAAGGATTTTCAGTGACAGATGAAATCTGCAGTCCTTCTAACACACCAGTTACAGTGATTTTGCCTCTTGAAAGCCGAGCTATAAGATTTCTATCAAAGAGATGCCTGATACCAGGAAACCAAGTATTGTGAGAAGAAGAAAGTGTCCATAGTTTTCTCACGTTGCAATCAGTATTCATGTAAAATAGCTGCTTTCCCTGTCTTGCATAGAAATGCTCTGTAGTCAGACCAGCTGCTCTTTATTTTTTTTCCAGAAGCAGCTGATGTAACAGTGGTAGGAAAACGCAGCCACAAATAATGTGACTTTCTGTAACCGGCTGTGCTCAAGAAAAGTGTTTTTCATGCTTTTTTTTAAAAACACTTCAATGATCTGAATGTCTCTTGAGAGGTTCTGATGCCCTATTGTATCACTATCGCAGAATTGGGTGCTCCAGAGGGAAGGAGCCTAATTAGATTTATTATTTATTGCCAGAGCGGCCTTAGATTTGGCAAACCCCCTCCCAGCAAGACTGTGTTTGTTTCCAGCATATGTTGTTTGGATCTGTAATTTGAAATTAAAAGCTAAAAATACTTTTTTCTAATGGGTAGAAGATGTGAGCTTTCTTCCAAATCTCTACAGGAGGGGGAAGACTGTCCCAGGGGAAGTTGCCTTTTTCTGTTAAGTGTTTTTCTAATGGGTTTGGTGAGAAGCAGCGCTGACACAGAACGATCAGAAATCAGCCAAAACCAGCTCAGCCTTATAGTTGCAATTTAAAGCTTCTGATCCCAAACACCTTCTCAGTTACTCTGTTCACATTATTCACTCAGTCTGGTGTCCCAGGCCCTCTCTTGTTTCCCAAAGCTGACTTCAATGACCTTTTGTTAGTGGCCATATATACACTGAAAACACAATTTGCAGAGTAAGCACCATCCACTGAAACCAGGTTGGTACATTTGGTTTTCTACTGTCAGAGAGCAAAGGGGGCTGACAGACTGCTTGTTAGGTGAACTGCAGATGGGACCAAGTTTTAACAGAGTCATTTGTGCATCTTGCTACTTAAGATGCAGCCATGGAGGTATGTCCAAGCTTTGGTACTCCTGAGTGAGCCCTAGTGCATCTCTCAGAGGCTCCTAAAACACACTGCAATAAGACAAGAGCTGGATGGGGAGTTCTAAGCAATTGCTCTTGCTGTCAAAGATGCTGTAATCACTCATGGTCCAATTTAGGGAGCACAAGAGAAACACGGCTTTTAAGTGAAGCGCAAGAAAAATGTTAGATAAACGCATCAGTAGTTAAGCCCCTGCCACAGAGAGCTGCTGTGGTGCTTTTCCAACACTATTTTGTCCAGTTCCTAGGTTTAAGGCAATAACCCCCACAGTTCCTAACACATATTCTCATGTGCTTTGGCCTAGAGCACACTCACAGATCCACTGTTCTCAGGTCATAAACACTGATTTGTTGCTTTTGAGAAGCCAGCAGCACAGAGTGCTGCCCACAGATGGGTACGGGCTGCTGTTTGGTAGAGGTAATGCTTGGCTTCCACTAGAAATCAGGAGAGGACTGAGCCTCTCAGGTCAGCCTCTTATGAATTAAAACCAAGTCTCCTGAGCCACAGCCAACACTAACCCAACTGCTCCCCTTTTATTAGACAGGGTCATTTTTCTCATTTACCCTCATCCAGATTCGCAATGGCAAGGGAGATGATGCTTGCAAATTTAGCTAAAAGCTTTCAGCCATGTTCCCCTGAGCACCAGTGCAATGGCTGTTGCAAACAGGTGCCAGAACCAGCATTATTTGTAATAGGGAAGATGCTCATGGTGCAGAATGGGAAGTGATTTCATTCCTTCCCCAGCAACCTTATCTTTACTGGCTCCTCCAGTGGAGGTCACATAGGCTTTGTTGGAACCACAGGGTATTCTAGTCTCCAAGCAAGACTCCCTAGGGTTCAGGTAGGAGCCCTGTTCCTAAGAGCGAGGGCTCAGCAAGATGCTCCGCTTCCATTCTACCTGACCAAGGCTGCCTGCAGGGAAGCATTAGGGGCAAAACTGTTCCTCTGGCTTCTTTTCAACAGTTTGAATTGGACAAGGAGCCCATTCTATCATATTACTTTATAAAGAAGTCAGCAGTCAACCCAGACCAGGTTCTAGAAAAAGCGGTGCAACATTTCAGGGTTTCAGTTTTATCAAATTACTCAAAGTTTGGCAGCCAAGTAGCCACTGTGAACAAACAGCCATGAGCACTGTGGTCATTACTATTATTTACCATCCTCAAGCATCCAGGACTTTATGATGCACAGTAGACAGAAAGAACAGGCAGGCACATACTGCCAGAAACCTATAGCTTAGATTTAGTCACAGCAAACGAGAGTTTTTCTACATCTTCCCCACCACCAGCAAAGCTCCTACACATTTTGTATCCCAGCAGGTCTGGTTAGCACACATGTAGGGTAGTTACCATGGCTCAGATGAGAAGCTGCAGCACAAGCTGGGATGGTCTGATGGCCTGTGATCACTGCTCCGTACTTAAGTTGTCACATACAACTTACATAACCAGCAGTTCCTCAGCTTGGCTCCTCTCCTCACTCAGCCCCCAGGCACTCACAGCTCCCAAGGTGCTCCACACCCCACAGGAAACCACCTTGCAAAGCCCCTGGCTCTTATTCTTCATCAAGCTTCCCCCTCCCCACCCCTGGTGACAACCTCATCTTCGAAAACTCTGTCAGCTGCAAGGTTGCAGATGGTCGCATTTGCATGAAACAACTTTTAAATTATCATTCAAATTATATTAAATTGAAAATGCAATGAGCTGTTCCTGTAGATCTAGACACACAAGACGAGTTAATGAAGGTCACATTTGTAACCAGTGAAGAACGTTTAAAGTGTATCCTGCCTAGCACTGTATGCCATTAGAGTAACATGCCTTCCTAAATAAGGATCAATTACTCATGAAGGTCCTACGCAGGACTGCTTCTCGCTCCCAAGAAAGACTGGGTTTTGGGACCTTTACAGTTCAAACAGCAAGAAGTGGTGCTGGGTCCAGTAGAGGAGCAGCAAAACTTTTTGGCTGTGTAATGTGGGGCCTCAGGCATCAGTTTGGGCTGTGCAGGTCCTGCCTGCTCTCCTTGCTTGAATGCAAAGCTACCCAAGCCTGGAAAGCCCTGGGTAACTCTGCTGAGAGTCACTTCTTCAAACACAGGGGCTCTAGTTCTGCAAACATGCAGCCTGCACATCTCTGGCTGTAACTGTAACCCTTGTAGAAAACTACCTCCTGCCTTGTGCTGCGTTTACAGTCATCCTTCTGCAATGGCCTTTCTGACATCAGTCACCTTTGCAGCGGCGTGGTCACCATAGCACACAAATGAACTGTGCCTAGTCCCTTGTGCTGAGATGAAAAATGTAGCTACATTGGCTTGCAAGTGGCAGGCTGGGCTCCAGGAAAACACTGGAAGAGTGAAGGAACTGGGCACTTGACCCAGTGACCTGAATCCAGACAACCATAAGAGCAAAAACCCGAGCAAGGCAACATGAAGCAGAAACAGCTAGTTCCTGCTCTTTCTCTCTCCTTCATGCAATCCCACACCTTATCTACAACTACTGCAGGCCATGTCATATGCTTCATTCTGAGAAATGAACTATAATATAAGGAGATAAATAGCTAAAATACATACCAAATGCTTCTTAGCAACAAAGCTCTTGTGTTCGCACATTCTCTCTTCCACATTTAGGTGTGAAGTCAGATGCAGAGAGATCAGAGAAACCTGTGAAATGGAGAGTAATAATTGGCAAGATTTTGGGCATCTGGAGATATTTTTTTACATGAAAAAGCTTAAGAGCTGTTGGCTTGCTACAGTAGTATCCTGCTCTCTCACAGAAGAGCTAACACCTGCCGTGGAAGGGGAACTAATGTGCTTGCTTCAATTAGCCACCAAGGTTTTAGCCTGAGTGCATCCAAAATCTTGGAAAGCAAATGTTACAGAATCCACCCAGCTGCGTTTCAGACACATTCTAACAAATTCTAACAAAAGCACACAAGTCACAGCTGAATGTGGTTGGTAATTCCTTGTAACAGGAATCACCAGATTCACTTACTGAGCTGAGGACTCTGGTTAAGTGGGTTAAGCCCATCCGTGAAATGTGCTGCTGAGAGGTACCAATGTGCCTTTGCTTGCTCAGAGAAAAGCAGTGCTTGGATTCTCTCCTAAATGCTCATAACGGTTGTAAATCTGAGGAAAGCTCTTTTGATCTCAGTGGATGATGATCTCATTTGTATCATCACAACTGAGAACAAAATTTGGACCTGAGTGTTCTCCTCGAAGGAAGCTTTTGTGCGATGGCATCTGAGAAATTGCAACAACTGGAATTAAACTGTTTTACATAACCCATTCATAAGATACAGCTCATAAATAATAGTAGGAAAACAAAATGTCAAGCCAAACTGATTAAAAAACAAGCTTGAGAGCTGCCTTACAAATGAGAGCCACAATAGCTGCTCAGCAGCGAGTGGTGATTTACTCTCTGGTTTGTAAACCCATTTATTTATCAATAGTTGAAGTTGAAAGATTATGTGAAAATAACAAAATATGTGACTAGGAGGAACATACAACCATCACTGACTGTCTGGAGTCAACAAAGGAATTGTAGGCTTTGTCTTCTTTTTGATAACTGCAGAACAACTCCCCATCTAAACTCACACCCTCTGGGTACTTCTAGCCCCAGTTTCTGTGCCTCCTCTTCACCAGCTCTAAGGAGTTGAATTAAATGGCCCTTATCAAGGACATCACAGACTTCATGGGGTTTACTGGAGCCTTTTGCCACTACTGACTGGTGTGGTACATGATGAGCCTGTAGCACAGACACAGCACAGTTATTCCCTGAAAACCCAATGACTTTTCAGAAGACTTGAAGACTTAGTCTTGCCACTGACTTCTTTTGCACAGCATCAAAGCATTGCAAATAGGAGCCTTTGCACTGTCAGTTTGTGTTCTCCTAGGACTCACTATGGGAAGGAATAGATGTTCCATTAGAAACTGCTGATGCAGAATCCATCAAATCCATTAAAAGCCCATTAAGTCTGTAAGGCTGCCGTTTGTTTTCCTGTGCTGTCTGAAGAATTTGGAAGGCCACAAGCTGTATGTTGCCTGTGGCAGATTATCCTGAGCTGGCTGGCTCTGTCTTCTGGCTGCAATATCCTGTATGTGGTTTTGAAAGATGAGAGGCTACAAGGCACTTTTAATATGGCTGGATGGCTCAGCCAGAGCCTTTGAATTATGTTACACCAAGATGACAGCAGTAGAAGATAGACAACAAGAGTACAAGAAGTTTGGCCCAAAATATACCACGTCATCTGGCATCAGAACCATCCTGAGTCTGAGATATTTGCTCCTCAGTCCGTTGTGAACTCCATTCCTCCCTACGAACTACATCAACAGGTGACACCTAAGTTATAACTAGTTATACATTAACATAAGTTGAAGCTCAATGGTTCTGAGTATGACAACTCCCTTATATATTCCCCTGAATGGAAGATCACATAGGACTCCTGTCCGGGAGCACTGCACAGACTTGCATTAACACATCAATTACACCATTTAGGCAACTGGTAATTTCAGGTGATACTGTGAAGTCGCTGTTTCTAAGCTAAAAAAAGGCATAATGATTTTGTGTAACCTGGGATGATGCTCTAGGCAGAGCCAACTGACTAGGACACAGAATTAATCTTTGTAAACCAGCACCAAGCCAAGTTGAGAGTCTAAGCCAGGGTTGTTCCAACAAATACCACACAGTGATGGTATTTCGATGAAACCTATGACACTGTTGTGACTGGTGATGTTGTATAACCATGCAGCAGCACCGGCTCTTGCTGATACACCTGTTACAGCGCAGAGGTCAGACGTTGAGCGCGTGAGATGCTTGTCTGGTTTGTTACAGCCTCCTGGGAAATTTGTTTGGGTTTGGTTAACTTGACTTTTAAATGCAGGCATCCTACGGAAGGAAACTTCCCTGAATGACAAGTCTGATGTAGTTAAACAAAACCATTTTTGAAATGCAGAACTCCAAGCGTGATTAAAATGCAGGTTTTTCCAATGCATATTTCATCAAGGCTAACCATGAGCAATCCTTTTAAAACACTTCCTTTGATGGCTGGCTGTTTATTTGGATGCAGTCAATGCAGGTTTGGTGAAAGAGGGTGTCAAATAGTTCAAGAGGCGAGACGGACACTGCGCCCTGGAAATTCAAGCTTTTATTATCTGGTCTCCATGGGACTTCCTTTCCTACATGGAAAAATGTATGATAATGCCATAGCAACAACAAAGGAACAAACATAGCGGGACATGCCTCTGCTGTTTAAGGCTTAGTGGGCTGGATTTTGTAAATGACTGCATTTCCAGAACAGTTATTTTGCTTAGAGTAATATAAACAATGAGAAGCTGAACTAAAGGCACAAGAAATAAGGATGAGCAGCTTTCCACTTTTCTTTGAGGATTTGTCTGTAAGCCAGAAGGAGCCTTATAAATATTAAGGACGGGTTGAAGAATCCTCATTTTAATTTTAAACTGATTTCTTGCCCTTGTCTCATACCAAACTTATACAAGACACATCCTTAAGTCCAGCCGTCTGCAAGTGCATGTATTCTCTGCCAGCCAGTTCCCACAGAAATAATCTACTGCCTACTTGGTAGGCAAAAGGTCTCTGCTTAGGATTATGGGGCTAAATGGCCTTCAGGGAACTGAGATGTCTGTGAAGCGTCACAAAACTGGAAGAGACTCCCTTGAATATGGCACTCTAAGGCTGGGCAGCTCCCTGTAGTGGAGTTCCTGCTCTGGGGCACCATGGGCCAGCTATAGTGCAGCATGTATGCCAGAAGGACATATAGAAAGACATAAGCTGCTTTTTTTCCTATGGTTTTGATCTCATATTTCCCAGGAACACGCAACTTGGCAACAGTGCTCTTAAAGCCTTTTGCAAACAGCAGATCAACATGATTTATCAAAATCAAGTTATAATGATGACACTGATCTGTCAGTCAGCAGCCCCAGAGGAAAGGTTTTTTTTGTAACCTTTAAGATCCTCGACATGAAATGCAAGGCCTCCTGAGCTGCTCCTTGACCTTCCCTGTAACCTTCCTTTCACAAGCTATTATTCTTCACACAGTGAGCCCAGAGAGCAGAGCCCGTCAGCACCTATCTCAGCTTAAAACTAGCTGTGGTATTTCAAACCAGCTCTTTAACAGAGGAGACCAAAGTCATGCCCTGAAAAGATACAAAATGGGTATGTGTAAGAAGGAAAAAAATATCTCCAGTTTTCAGGAAAAACAGGTAACTACAACACATTTCACTGCTATGTAGTTTTTGCTGGAGCAAATCTTAGAGACTAGATTCTAGAGTCTTCATTTGCAAACCTGTTCTACATAACCATCGTGGGCTCTGCAAGACAGTGTCTGTGACCTCAGCCTCTGCTCAGTCCTCTTGGTCTGTCCACGAACCTCCATCACTTGTTTGATCTAACCTCACAGTAACAGTTTTGCTCAGATCACCTCTCAAGGGAAGAGACTAGGAATTCCCTGCCCTTGTGCAGAGGGGACAAGTGCTCTGTTTTCTCTAGACCAAACCCTTTAATTGTCATCTTTGAAGCCAAAATCTCAGTTTATTCAAGCTCTCATTACAGAAAGCCAGCATTTAATTTATAACCTACCCACTTGCTTTGAAAAGAGGAGCCAAAGTTGGGCAGTATCCAGAGCCCATCAGAAAAGCTAACGGCAAGAGGTTCTAACATGCCTCAATAATTAAAGTGAAACATCTGACTGACAAACTCACAGATAAGGTTTTGCTCAAAAGGCTCCTTCATAAAAAATAACTGCGCTAATTATATGACTTCTCTAATAGTTCAATACATGTTGAAATTTCACAAGGCATAAAAAGAAGTACTGTGAGATTAACAGATGGAAAACATCTGGGCTTAGATAATGGATTGGTTAGCCAGCCAGCTTTTACAGGGCTTTGCTGGGTTATTTCCCCCTTCGGATTAATCCACTCGGCTACAGAATAAGTATTTTTCTGACCTGCCAGCAGACACAATATTAATAGTTTCTAATTCTTTAGTCAGCAGAACAATAAGGCGAAAGCATGCCTGGGATTGGATAGAGGGGAGCCTTTATGATCCTCTAGCATCCCTTTAAATTCTCCTTCTGTCACTCGCAACAAAACAGGCACTTCTTGGTATGGAAAACACACGGCACACAAAGAAAAAGGAAAAAGAAAGCTGCCACCTTTAAATGCAGAGCTGCACTCAGATTTATGGGGCTGGGGCTGAGGAACAGCATAACAACTGGTATCTTCTTATGGGTGATTTGGAAAAAAGGACATAGAGCTCATATACTCTTTGTGCTATGATACAGTGGTTAGTGATCTCAGAGATAATACATGGACTTTTTTTTTTTTTTCATTAAAATGCCATTAAGAAATTGAATGGGTGGGAGGAGCCAATGGCTCTATGGTGGTAAACGACCTGATCACAGGTGAATAATCACGATTGTGCACTGGCAGTGATCAGTGCCAACTTGACAGATCGCTCACATTTGACCTGTAGTACTTGGCATCAAACCTCATTTCCATGCATCCAGCTTCATGCCTTCTATCTTTATTACCCAGTGCATTTTCTTTTCTGAGAGTGGTCTGATTGCTACTAATCTTCCAGCCTATAATCTAATGCTTTCGCTTTAAATGGAGTCCCCATATTGTTGATAAAGAGTCATTGTGTTCGCTTATCTCCCTCCTCTCCAGAAGTGATAGTGGGAAATCTGACTTCTCAATTAACCTGTGCTGAATTAGAGCCATTGGGATCAAATTGGTCTAGGTGATTTTTTAATTTTTTTTTTTTTTTTAAATCTGGGCTGCTTGAAACTCTGTGGGAATTAGGATTTGTGAACCTTACCAGAGCCTCTTTCTATGCATCAGCTTGCTGTGGTGTACACAAATGAGAAGCCATTTTCTTGTCATTCTTACAAATTGCCTCTCTTTCCGAAATTTTCAAAGGAGGAATGAACATGGCACCGCGTGGCAGGAAAAGCAGCAGAAATGAGATCATTTACTCCATGGAAAAGTAATGGGTTTTTCACAGATGTACCAAACAAAGGCGAGTACAGCACAGATCCATGTGTAAGACAGGAGCCAGACCCTCCACTAATTAATTACAATTATTATTTAAAATGTGCTTTGCTGGGACCCAGCATTATACTTTGGCAAGTGAGAATGAAAATGTTCAAAACCCAGTGTACTTGTGTCTTATGCACGTCTTCCAAAACGTTCTGTTCAGACTGAACTAATCTATTGCTCACAAACGCCACATCCCATACGGGAAACTCATCAAAGGCTGAGGGAAGAGTAAATAGTGAAGACAGGCAAAAGTTTCCAACTGAGCCTGGCCAAGAGACGCACGGGCTGCTGGACTGGGAGGACATCCAGCCCACCGTCCGTGACATGGCACAAACAGCAAGGGCTTTCCTCCACTCTGCTAGAGGGACAGCCTTGGCTGTTCTGTAAAATTGGCGTTAGACACTATCTTTTCTGCGTGTCTTGGAGTTAAAGTAGGGCTTAACCTGGAGGAGTAAGGCTCACACTAATACCTTGGCATTTTACATAGGTAAGCCAAGAAGTTTAATTACAGAATGTTTAATTAGAGACTGTATTTAAGATCATCAAAATGTCTCCTACGTTAAAAAGCATATAAATTTCATTAAAATATGGATTCCTAATAAAAAAGATTTAGAGGCTAAATGGAAGCCCTGTCATTACCCCATCATTTCCTTGCTGTTGTTTGAGTTCTGACGGGAAGGGCACTGGCAGAAGATCCTCTTCTGATTAATACATTTCCGTTTAAGATTCCACCTGTAATTATCTACTGTAGGAACATGAGGACCTGGCCAGGTTTAAATCAGCATGGCCCGGATATCTCCTTTAATCACCACACAGGTACTACATTTTTCTTGTTTAAACAGGGATGTGTAGCTATAGTTCATGGAGGGCTCTTCTTGTATGTGTTTATCTGGCAAGAGGAAGCCTGCACTAACACGCACAAAGGTTGGTACATATCAAATTTTCCATCTCTTCACTGCAGATTAAAGCATAAACTGAAATGAAAGACATAAACCAAAAAATGGACATGATATTAAAGTTTATCCTTTTATAAAAACACAACTGTGTGATGGAAAGGATGGAAGGAGTTTGATATGCCAGTTGAAGTCAGAGAGCATTCTGGGTTAAGTCATGGAGTAGCAGCAGGCGTAAAACTGAGAGCAGTGAGAAAACACAATGAAAACTCCAGTGAGGTGGCATAAATGAAAGATTACCGTCAGGGTATGTAAAGCTTTAAAGAGGACTGGACATCAAAAAAGGTGTTTGCCATTCTCTTTGAAAGCTGCCACACTGCCTGGAAAAAGTTTCTCTTGCTGTTTGAATCTCATGGGTGAATAACAGCATGACTTCGGGATGTTTGGTTTGGGTTGTTTTGCTGGTAGGGTAATTCTCAGTAATCTTTATAGTTTGCATATAATTTCTCCATCAGGAATCTGTGCCAGAGCACACATTCGCACTGACCCCCTATGTGTAAGCTAAGTTGTAAAAGTCCAGCTCAGAAGTTCCTACTTTACATAAAAATACTCCTTTGCTGAAGACTCCAGCAAATTTCAACTAATGCTTTATCCTCCATCCAATATTTATGTTTTCCTTGCTAAATTCTGTTTAAATTCACATTATTTCAGGACCATCTCATAATGTTTGCACAGTATTTCAAAGCATCTCCCAGTACAAGACATTAAGGTAATCTATGAGACTATAAATAAGAGGCTTCTTTAAGGAAGCCCTTGAGTCATTTTGCTGTAATGACAGCAGGCCTCATTAAACAGCTGCATACACAGCACAGACTGGGGATGTTTGCGATGCCAACGTGCCTGCATTTCATAACAGCCCCAAACGTGACCCCTGGGAGCACAGCGGTGACACAGATGTGGAACTTAAATTGGATTGCAAGAGTTGGCCTCCCCCGTGGCAAGGAGCAGCCTGGGCAATGGCTGGGTGCTGCCTCCCGTCACCTCTGCTTAACGCTTCGTTACTCGCTTCCTGCCACCCCACTGTCCTCTGCAGGGTGACTTTGTCCCATGCAGCCAGCCACACACAGCGTTCCTCTGTTCCTAAAGAAATCCCATAGCTGTTTTGTCTGTTCTCCCAAGGGGTGGTTGTGTGTCAGAGCCTTTCACCCGGGTGCACTTAGCTCTGTGTCTCTGTTGTGTTCTCTCTGTGAAATACCTCATGACTCCTGCAGAAAGCAAGTGGCAGTCCCTGCCTGCAAACACACTCATTCCCAGCATCCATGCAATGAACATCCTGGCTCACCTGGCTGTTGGGACTAGGAAGGTCACACTTGCTCTGAAGGGTACTTTCCTCTTCCTGTTATGGATGCTCAGAGCATGTCCCACCTCATTCTATGTGTGGACCGGGTTGTGACCTCTCTGGTTTGTCCCACTCTCACCAGTGTGTCAGAGTCAGTCTTGTGCCAGTGAACTGAGGGCACATCACACCTTGATCAGTGCTACTCTACCGGTTCTATCTGGAGACTTTGTAGATGCAGAACTAAGAGAATGGATCTGATCTTTCCAGAAAGGGGTGAAATTATACACAGTCATCAACAGTATCTTCCAGTCCATAGAAACCCAGGGCTGTGATTTAGTGTTCCAGCCTTGTACATCTATGATAGCACTGTGTGGTAACACCTCCACAGTATTTTATAAACCATCCCAATGAATACAAATACCCAGAAAGCCAAATCACTATCACTATAGAAAGTGCCTGATAAAACCAGCTGGCTTCCTGCACACCAAAGCTGACCTGCTCTCAGCACACAAGCTGTTCTGGTCTCAGAGCTGCCCATACTCTGACTCACTGAATTAGGCAGAATCCACTAGAAAAAGGGCTTGTGCCAGTGCTGACAAGAGAAACATTGCAAAGGCAGGCAACAGAGGTCAGACGTCAAACTCCTAAATCCCACTGATTTTAGTCTGGAGAGAGGAAGCCAATTTTTTTGACTGAGTGGCAGGTTGAGGCTTTAATGAAGCTGACAAATACAGCTGGAGCTGTGGCAGACCCTCAGCCCATGCCAGAGGTGCAGCTGCCCTCTACATGACCCACATCTTGTGACTGTGGAAGAAAGCTCAGTGGTTCAGGTGCTCAGTCAATGCCACCAAGAGCAATGCAGGTGGTGGTGATGAATTTGATGGTAATTTTGTGTATTTTATTTTCTCCATTCCTCAGCAAAGAATTCTGTTAGGAAAAGAGTTACAGAAATAGAAGAACAGGAGACAATTTTGAAAAGCAGCTTGTTGGACACATGCTTGAGAAATCAAGCTTGAGAGGATCTTATAAAAGGCTGAAAGAACCCCGTTGGGCACTTGTTCAGTTAAGCTGCTGAAAGTTCAACTCACTGTTGTTCAGGGGTAAAATATTCAACTCAGGACATGCAGGCACCCAGGGGTTTAGCCAGGACTTTGTAATTTGCCACTGGACAATCTGGACTATGAAATTGTCTACAAGTCATTCCACAAGGTCTGAGGGGTTACATCCTCCATGGGTCACTGAGCAAAGATGAACATTTTGTAAAATATTGTTCCTTCAGCCCTTCACCAAGCGTGTGCGGAATACCAGGCTTCCAGACTTCCGAATTAAAGTTGTAAATTTGAACTGTCAAAGCCAAAGGATGTTGGACCAGGCAGCAGGTACCTTTATGACATTTTCTTATTACAAGCAGTGTGCTGCAATTGCTCATAGAGGGCATTAAATCAAATCATGGACAGAAGCTGCAATGGAAACACCCCAGGTTCCTGCCTTACTGCAGGCAGTGGCAAAACACTCACAATTAACCCGCGTAGCTGGGGAGCTGCAAAGTGGAGACACTTTTCTTCTGGATGGGTTTTGCCATCCCAAATTTAACTCTACCTGTGGTGATCAGCATCAGCCAAGGAGAAGCAACCTCCTTGGGTGGCTGCCAGCCACATCCAGAAACAGAGGAGAATGACTGATCAGACAAAATTAATGTTGCTAGAAGACCCCTAATGTGCTGAACTGGTTAATACCCTTGCTGGTTTGTGTCCTACACAATCCACAGTAGTTCAGCAGGTAACTATTGACAGAAGCTTAACTGCTTGCACTGAGTTAAAGGCTTGGCATGGACACATCTCTGGGGACAGTAGCTGTCAGCATCATTCAGCCAGGCTGTGGGTTCCTGATCGGGGTTTACTTGGGCTTTGTTGTTAATTGCTCCACTCATGGCTTCTTTGTAGTCAATCAAATTTAACTCTGTCTGTGGATCCAGTAATTACAGAGTCTTGTTTTTATGCCAGGCTAATAGACCACCTAAGGCTTTGTGTAAATTAGTTAATGTTTTCTCCTGTAAAGTTGACATTTTTCCTGTATTGTGGTGGCAGGTGCAAAATGTTCCTTGCAAAAGCATATGGTGAACTGCTGAAGTGTAGCAACTGCTTACGGGTTTTGAAGGACAGGGTTAAAGAGTTATGTTCTTTTTGACATGTATGAACACAGTTCATGTCATTGTTCTTCCATAGCCTGAAATGCCTTTAAAATTGTTGCTGAGAGAGCAGATACCTCGGAGGGAAAAAACCCCCACAAGGGACATGAAGGCAAACTAATAGTTTCAGAAGGTGCTTAAGCCAAACGAGAATGGTGATGTTGGGCACACAGTCTAAAACGGAACACGGATCATTGTCTGTCTTGCACTGAAACACAGACTTATGGAGCAAAGTTTTTAGGCCAGATGCATAGAAATGAAGGATTCTGTAGGGAAAGATAAACTGCTGTTGTTGAATATTAATGCGGTAGTCTTGCTGCAAGAGAATTGTGGTGCTTTGTAGATATCTGGGGGCAAAACCTGCCCTAATGAGGTCGGTGGCAATGTTTCTGTTGACTCAATAAGGGCAAGATTTCATTTTAAGTCTTTAACTTTTTTTATTTCCTGTAAATAATCCTGGCTAGAGTTGAAGGACATTTTTAAGTGAGGGTTTATTCGTGAGTGCAGAACCATAACGCATTAATAAATCAGCAGCCAAACTAAATAACTTCTGCCTTCCGATTAAGTTTCAGCCTTCCCAATTATTTCTGTATTTCCTCTTTCTCATGGTAATGTTGAAAACAAATAAAAGAATCCACATTTGCTGGCAATTTTGGGATGCCCATAAAGAGGGTGACAAGCTCCTTTCTCCACCAAGCGATCCCCACCATGTGTTCAGGCAGTGATGGAACATTTGTTCATTTTTGGATCCCCCTCACTTTTTCTGATTCCAAGAAATTGACAGAGCAAGTGGAAAAGAACAATAAAATCTAAAGATCCCTTCACATTTTCTCCAATTTAAAGTACTAACTATCATGTTGTGCAAAAGCCTGAGGTAAGCCTCAAAGTTGGATCTCTTACACGGCAATTTCCTTGAAGCCTTGTTGGATCACATTTTTCTATGGGTTTCTTCTACACGCAAGTATTTTATTACATCTGTCTACCCCAGCGACCTGGAACTCATTTGTCTGACTAAACTATTTCCACGCCTGGGCTTCCAAACATGCAGAGAGAAGTGCGATACATCTGCTTTTAGTTTGCCCTTCTGTAGCTAATTTGAAAATGAACACTGGAGAAACATGTTCAGCACAGAGGTTTGCACATTGTTACTAGCAAACACCAGGCTGCAAATTTCTAGGTGGCAACAATTGTGCCAAGCTGCTAAATTTATACAACTATGCTGGAGTGGAGGAAGGATGGCCAGCAGTGGGCACGCAGGGCTTCTCAGATACTAAAAACCCAACCAGGGTTTAGATTAGCTGATGAAAAATCCCCTCAATCTCCTAACTTGTTCCTAAGTCCTTTTGCACAGTAATCAGATATTGCAGCTGAGACCTTGTGTCCGACCCAGAAGCGTCTGTCTAAGCAAGCAGCAGGGATATCTCCATTTGGAAGCCAACTCAGCCATTTACAAGCTTCAAAATGAATGTGGGGCCTCTTTATGCCTTTGTCAGACAAAATCCTAAAGAATTAGGAGAGACAACAAGTGCTGTTATGTCCTGTGCTGAAACATATTCTTTTTGCAGAAGGAAAATTAGCTAAATGAATGGAAACTTTTGGCCCCTGATGGCTGCTGCATGCACTTAGGGTTCATCATCTGCCCTGCTGAGATGCACAGTGCTTCTGCCAGAACAAATGAGTATTTCCCTGATTAAGCAGTCGTCCTCGGGGAACTGCTCCTTCTGTACATATATTATGATCATTAAGAAGCCTTTCTGTCCTGGGCTGGTTGCAGGGTATGGAAAATGCAAAGTAAACTGTGCACAATGTACAGTTTATTAGACACATTTCTCTGTATCTCTTTCAGTAATGGTGTAATTTGGTAGCCTGAGATGACAAACGATGTATTTTAAATTCATTTTTCTGTGCTGTCCCATAAATGTTATTAACTCAAACATTTAAATGCAGGAAGACAGAAGTGCTATGGGGTTATTTTTGTCATTCCTGACGGAAGTCCCTATTGTGAACTAATCAGCCCTGCCTGGGGTGTTTCTCATTGTTGGGTTTTGGGACTGGGAGTCTCAGTGCCAGTGCCTGGGGCAAAGGGGGTGTCCCAGCTCTCAGCAGGGTGGTGGGATGCTGAGCAGGCACAGCTGAGCTGGGGTGCCTGAGGCTGGGCCCTGCTCACCGGCTGGAGTCAGAGAAGCCCAGCTGCAGGGCTGGCATTCCTCCCAGCCTCCACTGACACATACTGATCACTGGGTCACTGTAACCTGCCAAGCCAGCAGAGATTCATCAGGCTTTCTCTTGCTCACCCAGCCCTACCCACTCCTGACATTTCACATGGGACCCTTATGCTGGGCAACATCCTTGGCAGGACCAGCATGGCTTGGACCCAGCAGTGACAGAGGGGCAGGACAGAGTCCTTTACTGCATTTGAATGTGCAGCTTTCACTTTGCAAGCAAATTACTGGTTAAATCACATCTGACAGACTCCAGAGTAATTGCAGTGTGAGCAACGTGAGAGTTTAGGAGGCAGGCGGGTCTATGTGTTCACTTGACAATTAGGTGGCACATCCCATCCAAGCAAGTGTCTCCCCATTGGACACCTAATTAAACAGCAAATTAAAATGAATAGGTCCCCCTTCCCCCAGCATAACCACCTAATTCTGGTGCTGCATAAGTCTTACCCTATGGCATGAGAAACTATTTGCTTTCAGGCAAAAGGGGGCATCTTCTTCTTGCCAAGCATTTGGCCACTTGTCAAGAAAGCCCATTGTGCCACAGAGGGTGTGAAACTGGTCTCTTCTTTCTTTTTGTCTATGTTTAGCCTGTACATGGGGCTAAACTACAGCAGTTGTTCTGTCACCTGACAACCCCTCCCCAGATGAGGAGGGGGAGGATCAGGAAAAAGAAAGTAGACCCTCAGGATGAAATAAAACCAGCTCTAACAAACAGCCAAACTAACACCAATTCCCACATAAAGTGGGTAATACGTACATACTCAGTCCAGTGAGGTATGATGATCAAAATAGGCAGGAAAGCAGTCCTTTGGAGCAGCATGGTGAGTGAGCCCTCCAGGAATGGGGAGAAGCCAGAGAATAATGAGTAGGACAAAGAGCTCCCTCAGCAAATGTCTCCTTTTATATGGAGTGTGACGTTCATGGGATGGGATCCACCTGAGAGGCAATTCAGGGCACCTGCCCTGGCTGACTCCACACTGCTGATAGCCTGCACACGGTGGCTGGCCCAGGATTCTATCCCAGTGAAACCAGGACACCTTTCCTCCAATTTCAGGCTCTAGTTTCCGTGGAAAGGACACTCAGACAACTCAAGCAATGCAGAGGCCTTGTTCTGTGTCCTGGGCTGAGACAGATGGAGAGAGAGAGAGGGGGCACAGGGCTGCCTGGTGGCAGAGCCTTTTGCTTTGCTCTATGAAAACCACACGAGCATCACTGATTCCTGCTGCCAACAGTCCTCACTTACTGAGAGAGCTGAGAGGCGGCTGCACGGGAAAGCAGCCATTAAATGCCGCTTGCGTCTCCTCCACAATCACAGGGCTGGAGTGGCCCTGCTGCCCTCAGCTCTGCGAGGCACATGGAGCCAAAATGAAAGGAAATGTGAAGCTGCAGCTCCATTATTTCAAAGTAGATTGCACAGAGGGGAGAGTGCTGGTCCTTCTGAGCTGACCTGAGACTTGTGACCACCTTTTGGTTTAGGAAATTGAACAAACCCAAACCCACTGACTGGGAAGAACAATGTCAGCTTGTGGAAGTCATTCTGCTAAAGCTTTTTTTCACATGAAGGAGAGTTTGGCTGGTATTGTCCCCTGCTGGGCCTATACTGCGTTCGTTTAAAGATGAAAATCTATGACGCAGTGCTCTTGAAAACTTAGAAAAGCAGATCAGGCCGGAGCTCAATAGAATGTGTAGTAGTTAAAATGCCAGCTAAAGATTATGTAAAAGGAAGAGAAATGTGCATCTTTTTATGACAAGGTCTGAGCTTAGAAACTGGTTTCACTTCCCTGACCCCCTGGACTGGAGGGCACTGCTGCTCTGGCACTCTCACATGGCAAGATGATCATCTGCACTCTCAGGAGAGGCTTAGAATTCACAACTGCAGATTTTGCAGACAAGAGAGAGTGATTTGCAGTTTCTTTGCGTACAAATATATTCAGAGCCATTTCCAATGCACATGTCCCTGGCTGTGGCTGGAGTCTCAAGTAGTTTGCTTATTAAGGAAGATCAGTGTTTGTTTTATTCAGGCATTTCGGTACCCCTTAAAAAAAGAAAACCAAGACAATAAATAAAGTTCAGTGTCAAAAGATCCATAGCAGAGCTATTCTTTGTATTAATAAAACAAAGGGAATAATACAGATGTCCTTGAGAGTAACTGTTTCTTACAGAGATAAGATGGTGATTAATGGGGAATTTGTTCTTGCCAGAGGTGGCTATCAAGTATAAGTAAATAAATGGTGGTGTGGTTCCATTCTTGCAGTCTACCTACTGTAAATATTATTACTTTGGTGATAGGAAACTGTAATACTGATGGCCATGGGAAGGTTAAGAATCTGAAAACACCCTTGCCCCTAAGGTTATTCTCTTGATGATGTCGTTTACTGTGATGCCACAGAAAATACCAATTCAATTTAGTTTTCAAATAATTTCCAGAATATAATGTTATTTTCTGATGGTGTCACTGCACCTTATCAAAATTAGACAAGGAGCTTAACCTCAAGGAATGGAACTGCCTTTATGAAGCTGGATTTTAAATCTGATGAAGTGCTGGAACAAATAAATATGGGTTATGTCCCTTCTGGTGCATTTTAAGATGTCTCCCTACAGGCAGGGGTACATGTCCTGCAGCAGCTCCTCTCCTTCCTGAATAGTCAGTGGGAAGCAGAACACTGCTGGTAGGCATCAGCCTCCTGCCGTGCTCCTTAGCACTCGCCTGAAGTTATTTGCCCAAGAGACGGAGGATTTCCAATGCTGCCTTAACTGGAGATAGAAAAATACCCTCCCCCAGAGAGACATTCAGTCATCCCCACAGTTTATTTATGGATTTTGTATTTCACGGTCCAAATAATATAAGACATTCTGTCAAGAAGTATAAATGATGATCATTTGTTAGCTGCACCACTTGAATAATTGTATCAAAGTGTAATAAAGTTATTGAAGGGATTTATTAACCTAATGAAGTAACTCATTAAATCCATCACACGCATTAATGAAGGAGGAAGTGTGGGCCTTTTGCAGTGACTGGAGGTGGGAATTGTGCAGTTGGGCCAACCTGATAAGATGATCAGACATCTCAAACTCCTTTTATGTAACTAGTAATTTTGGGCATTTCTGTCACTGCTCCAGATTTCTATGTTATTTTTTTCTAACAGAAGTAGCTCTGCATGAGTACGAGCTGCACTTTGCCATCTGCAGCATGAGAAAAGTTCCACGTACTCAGGTAGAATTGACTGTTGGATGTGCTGCAATAACCTGCTTCAGTAGGGTGTAGTTAGCCGTATGGCTACAGCTGTGTGGCACCTGTGCTGAAAAAGGGAGAGAGCTCGGAGTGGACAATTATTTCCAACATTACTTGTGGTGTTGCTGATTTATGGTGGGCTGGAATCAGCAGCGTGAAAGGATGGTTGTTACAGTAGTGTTTTTTCTGATCAGGTGGCACTGTGTGCTGCTGCTGCTGAGTGATGACATTCACAGGACTAGGACATCTGAGAAATAGAAAACTCTGGTTTCAACCCCCTGTCAAGGAGGTTTTATTAGGAGATATGAAAACGTGCAATTTGTGTCTTCCTGCTAGTTTCTGCACCCTGGGAAAACTGAAGCTGGTCTCTGTAGCTTAAATCAATTAGGAGAAGGATGTCGGATGCCTTTTTTGGTTTAGACACGTATTTTTCATGGTTGCATTCCAGATAAAATGCTGTTCTGTCAGGGATTCTAATCACCTTTCAGCCACTTATGTAAAATACACGCCTCTGAAAGAGGTAATGAATGCGCTATCCCTGAGGCTTGAAGACTGCTGGGATGTGAAGCATTGCTGTAACAAGGGAGATGTGGGCATTATTCTCAGGCATCAGGCTCCCACCACCACTGACTGCTGCCACATTGTGTGTCTCTGTGACGTGAGAGAAAACGTACAGAATGTGCTAAGTCAAAATAAATTCACTGTACAACACTTTACAGTAAGGTCACCTCTGATGTAAGGCTGGGGTTAATGGCCACCAGCTTCATTATAAATCTGTTTTCGTGTCTGCTTTGCTTAAATTGTGAGTCTTGGGAGAGGTGAAAAGATTGATTTAAACCAGACCTGTGAGGTGAGCAGGTGGGGAAGAGAAGGGAGGAAACGTGTCATGTCGAATCGTGGCATTTCAGGTGATCTACACATCACTGCCTGTCTGTTGGACCTCAGCCCCTGCTCTAAATAGCTATTTAAGGACTTGGAAGTGACAGCCAGAACAGGAGCCAAGACCTGCTGTAGGCTGGGCAGCACCACCCCTCCCCTCTCCAGGCAAGCTGGCTCCAAAGGAGAGACAATATGTTGCAGGAAAAGTGTGACCACTCCCTCACTGCTTGCAGCTGCACATGGAATGTGGCTGCTCTTTGCTAGTGAGGAAAAGCACTGGATACTGAATTGAGGCTGCACTTGCTCTTAGCCAGATCACAGGAAGGAGTATTAATTTAAATTTTCAGTCATCAGTGTCAGTGCCTGCTTGAGCTGGAGAACGTACTGATTTGGACATCAACGGCTTCATTAGGAAGCAAAGCAGTTGCCACCTCTGTTTCTACTTGTAGAAATGGTGTTGAACAGTTAACCACTGAGCATCATTTAGAAAGTGTGTGCCATGTTATATTTACCCAGCACAGAACAACCAAAATACACTTTGTGATAGCACTTCTTAACTGTGAAATAAAACGAGACACAGGGATAAAGGAAGGAACCAGATTACAGCCACAAGACATTGTGAACATGCAGCTCTCAACTACAGAATCCAATACTTTAAAATGTCAATATTATGTTATTACTCTGTTTTTGTGTTTGCTGTTCTGAAAGAGAGGAAGTGGGCATAATTTATGTAATTTCCCAAAAATTAAAGAGAAGATCTATGAAATTATTGCAGAAACTTAAAAAAAAGAGGAAAATCATAATAGTTTCCAAATTAGAGCAAATCTGACAGTCCCCACTTCTCAGCTCTGTGAGTCATGTAAAATTTTCTGTTAACAGTCTGCTATTCTGAGAAACATTAGCTCTTGTCTCTCCCTTTACAGTCTGCTAAATAGGCTGTATATCTTGTAACCTTGCCGATGACAAAACACACTCCTTCACGGCAGTCCACACAGTGCTAGATCATTTCAGCCTTTTTGAGTAAATGACACGCAACTCTATAACTGCATGATTAGGCCCATAGATTACCAGATTACAGCCATAAATTTTCACCATAGCTACCACTCACTTGGCAGAAATAGGGAAGTTTCATCATTTGTTCTCCTGTAGAAAACACACTGTGAAATGCAGCCCCAAAGGTCATAGGGATGGCATTTCCTTTTGTGGCCCTTAATAAACTTGCAGCTAATGCAGCAATTACCAAGCCCAATTACCTCTCTGTTGGCTTCAGAGAGTTTCTTTTCCAAGTCTGGATAGTTAGATTCCATTCCCTCCAGTTAATCAGTGAGGTCGATTCTGCTATTGGCACAATTGTTAGACATTTCTGAAAGAGGCTATTTGTGCAATAAGGGCCCATCTGAATGAGCAAGTTGTGCCAACACAACCTGAATGGGGTATTTAAATGGTGCTAAAATGTTATGTCCAGAAATGTGCGTGGGCACAATGTGCTACCTTTACTTAAAAGAACCTGTTCCTGTTCCACCTCAGATAAATCCAAATAAACTGAAATGGAAACCATTGTCCAGCCTTTGTATACATATATTTCCCACTAGTTTTGCATAAATTTACATATCTAAAAATACAAGTTACTATATCTGATGTGGTTTCTTAGCTTGTGAGCTGTAGTCACATTATGCAGCATTTAAACATGGAGTTTGGAGACACTGTACAAACCAATACATTGCCTTTGTTAGCTAACAAAGGGGTTTGACAAGCTACTCAGCCTTCGTTAAAACCACATTCATATTGTAGCCACTAAGAGCTAACTTGCGAGTTACATCATTTAGAAAAGGAATTGGGATAATCTATGTATCTGGCAACAGTCCAGCACTGATACACACTCCTCAAATCACAACATGTTTGACTGAAATGAAGCCAATGGAATAATTCTTTCTGAAGGAGAAGAGCTAAGCTGTGTCAGAGGTGGCTCTGTCATTATGAGGAGTTCCAGTTCTTTGTTCCCTCACAGAGGAAGACAGCGACATTTTGATACCAACTATAGGGGAGTTATTATCCCTTTTCCCTGCTCTCCATTTTGCTTTCCTTGGAGGGAATAATTGCTAGGGCTGCTTTCAGGAGTTTGAACTGCAAGTACCTGACATGCACCTGCCAGGAGTTCTGCAGCGCAGAATGATAGGTAACAGTGGTGATCCCTATTTGCTGTGTCCCTTCAAAATTTTCCTTCCAAAACAGGAGGATTTGGTCTGCTTCGGTTTGTCTTTGACAGGCCACTTTCACAGAATCACAGAACTTTAGAGATTGGAAGAGACCTCGAAAGATCATCTAGTCCAATCTTCCCACCACAAGATGATCACCTAGATCCAGTCACACAGGAACATATCCAGGCGGGTTTGAAATGTTTCCAGAGAAGGAGGCTCCACAACCCCTAGGGCAGCCCCTTCCAGTGTCTGTCACCCTTACTGGGAAGAAGTTCCTTCTCACATTGATGTGGAACCTCCTATGTTCCAGCTCACACCCATTGCCCCTTGTCCTATTATTAGATGACACTGAGCAGAGCCTGACACCCCTGTCCATCCTCCTGACATCTACCTTTCACATATTTCCTCTTTATGCTACTTCATTTAAAATGAAGTTTGTTGATTTTAGATGTATTTTACTTCTCACCAAAACTATTCTAAGTAATTCATCCTTTTCTGAAGTAGCCACAGGAAATCACTACTTTGCAGATAGCCCCAAATGCCATCTTATTTCTGTTTGTACACTGAGGTGTAGCTATTACCAACAATAACTGTGACTTTGGACTTTATTTGTCTGTAGGTTCCCAACTGTTGGAAGACATATAAAGGTATCTGCTTTTTGTAGAAGGGAACTTGCACTGCCCATGTCCAGAATATCCTAAAATTAGTAATGCTTCACCATGCTGCAACCCTATTTGCTTGGGAAGAGTGATGCAAAGTACCAAGTATAGGCTCTAGCCAGTGCAACAGGACAAGAGGTGATCGTTTTGAAGATGGCTGGCTGTGTTACTGGTGGAAAGGTTTTCTCCCTGCTGCTCAGATGTTGGCTGTATTTCTGGCTCTGTGTTAGGGTTTCTGTGGCTTTGGATCGGCATCTGATGTCTCATTTTAAATGATGTAAGTAAGATCATATCAACATAAAGAAAAGCCTAAGAGAAGTGAATAAAATTAGTAGATTTACAAACCTGAGAGGAAATGTGGTATTTACAGACAAGTGATTGTGCACAAGAAGAACTGCCAGCTTTAAGAAGGAAGGTAATGGATTATATGTGAGAGGAAACTTCATGATGAGATGAGTGAAAACTGCTTTGCTAGATTAAGCTCTGTCAATAAAAATGTTCCAAGAAGAGATAAGTCTGTGATAATCTGTAATAGGGTTGGAATAATACTCTTGCTGGCCTGTGACTGAGCCCTAATTCTAATGTTTGCCTGATACATTCCACAATCTTGCAATTAATCTGTCATTGTCCCAAGTATGAGGAATATAATATACTCCTAAAATAAACAAATTAAACTCCCAAGGTAAACTAATCTTAGGGCAGGCAATTCCAGGAAGGTAATTCATGCACACAGCATATTTCTCTTCTGGTGATCAATGTTACTGCTACCTTCACCTAAACAACTTAGCAAACACAATAAAATAGCCTTTTCTCATCTTTATAATATCTGTGGTCCAGCCCTGGATTTCCATCCATGTCAACATTAGTAGGAAAGGATACACATATGCTTAGCCAAGTTTTCACATTCCTGCTTCACAATAGGAAAACTCTATTTAATTAGGGTGTTTCATAGGTTGAAAACTCCACTCATCTTGCCAAAAGAAGTGGAAATGGAAAAGGCCATTTTTCGTGCATGGTATTTAAGAGACTTGCACATTGGTGCCCTCTGCACACACTGATGAGAACTGCACTGCTTTGGTTTGGTTTAAAATCAACTTGAAAATAGTATGGGGTAGGTTTAAATAATTAAACAGTATTCCGGGAGCTTAATGAAATGAAGGAACTATTGTAATGACCAAGAGTTATAGTTTATTGGACTTTAAAGTAGCAGAAAATGCTCTTTTCTCTGAGTAGAAGTGTCACTATTTCAGTACTGTGAGCAATAGTTTGTGAGTTTTTCTACAAAGTGGCCTGCATTCCCTGAAACCTTATTCCTGTTAATTAAAGCTATTTTGTGTAGGAATTGACAAATTCAGGAATTTACTTTAAAGAACAAGTATGTAAATCATACTTTTTAAGCCTCGGTCCTACACAGGGAGCAGGAGCACAGTGCAGAGGTCCTGCCTTGGTTACCAAACCCTTCAGAGGAGAAACTGCCATTTACTGTCTGGCTGTAGGACACAAGAGGATGTGAGAGGATGAGAGTGAGATTGTAACTGTTTGAGAGGGCAAAAAAGAAATAAAAGATCACTTACAGTTGAACAAACGCATGTGGACTTGACTTGCAGTCAGCACTGATGTCACTTACTGGTGAGACGTCAGGCAATGACCTAGTAACAGCAAACACTGCATGTCAGATATCAACACCAAGAAATGCAGGATTTTAACAAGATCAAATATTCTATGGATGAGATGAATCAAATAACCAGCCAAGCCACATTCAAAAAGGATCTGCAACCATCCATATTATCAGCAAGTCCCCTCTACACTCCATATGCTTCATGCTACAGAACAGACCCAAATACGTTGTCCTGCTTCTCATCAACTTGTGTGACAGCAGGACTGCACCCCACACAACAGTAAGATGCACTCTGCTGTATTCTGACACCTTTTAAAGTGATGTTTGTTGTTGGAAAACTGTGCAGTGGCAGAAGTGCTATATGAGGAGCCTAAATGGAGCCCTACTGTTTCTTTGTGTGTTGGCCCGGCTAACTGCTCTGCTGACAGCCAACACTATTAAGCAGTCATTAGCACCAGGGCTGAAAGCTTGGCTTCTGCTGGTAATAACGGGCTATTCAATATTTTGAGCCTTTGTAAGAAAGAGGGCACCTAAATGAGAATAATGAGGTCATTCTATGACATGCCTGAGGATATGAAACCATGGCTAACTTTTTTAGCCCGTTTGATATGTGAACACATTACATTCGACTGTGACAGATTATTTCTAGCCTTCAAAAAAGAAAGCTTCTCCCATTAAAGCCCACAACAGCAGCACTGAGTGGTAATCAAAACACTGGTGTCACTGTCAAGCATGGCCTTCAGAATGGTTCTGTGAGACCCAAGCAAAAAGAAAATACAAACACACACACACACAAATGCCTATAGTAAAGCAAGGGGTTGAGATAGTGTCAGAAACCCAGCACATTTAACAGCAAAGTTTAAAAGGATTCTATGAAATAAAGATTGCTCCCAGTTCAGCATGTTTTCTTTTGCTGAATGGGACTGTTTCAGCTTTGAAAAGATGAACAATCTGAAGTTTTAATTTTAGACCTGCTTCTTTGATGGAGCAGCTGCTATTTCTCTCACAACTGGCTCATTTTCCATTGCAAACAGGCCCAGTTTTACAGAAGCTTTTGCACCACAGCGCTATTTCCAGCTTCTTCGTGCAGCTGAGCAGCAGAACTGGGTTCTGAATGGGGCTGTGCTGCGTATCCACTTCACATCCCAGTCTCTTGGGTAGCATGTTGTTCAGTGCCCAGTGGCATTAGCCCACATGGGCTTATGGACTAACATGGTTTCAACGGTTGATCACCTCAGGTGTATAACACACTCAAAAGTTTATGACAATGGTAGGAAAAGTCTCCCTTTCTTTGGGTTGACCTTTGAGGTTCCTTCCTACATTTCTGCCTGTAGAGGTGGTGCTCGGGGAATTCTGCTGGGTATGAAGAGCCACAGCACTTTCAGCCTGTGCTGCTGACCAAAGGAAACGCTCTTCGTTTGGGAAAGCTCAGTGACCTTTGCTAGACAAGGTGTTCGTGTGTGCTGTTGGGTTTAGCTTCATTTTTTTTTCTGTTTTGATTTTGTATTGTTTTTAGTGGTGTCATACGTTGTAGTGAAGGGAGTTCTGCATCAAAGAAATTACTTCTCTGTATTTAGCTTCAGCTTCTGTGCATTGTTTAACAGTAGAGGCAAAGTGCACCTGCTAAGGGCTCAGCACTATGCTTTGTGAGCTTACTCCTGGGTACTCACAGCAGATGCAGCTGGTTGAGCATCAGGATGTTCTCCAAGCTGTACAATCAGGATGTTGTAGGAGCCAAACTGGCTCCTACAGCATCACCTTCACCTACCTTGAGTACAGTGTCCTCTCCTTAGTAATCACCAAAAACTCAATAAAGGCTTAAAGCATTGTGGTGCTTAAAGCATTGGTGGGAACGAGGGCAGTGGAATCACCTTGCTCTCAGAGAGCTGCACATGTATCTCAGTTACCCTAGAGGGAAGCAGACTGGCAAGTTTGCTTCTGTTCTGGTTTCTCTCCTTTTAATTTTCATTTTGTTGGTCTTATTGGTTTTTTACAAGGGATTAATCCAGCAATTCCATTTAGACTCGAAGGAATTATTTAATTCAAATTGTTCAGGGACTTTACAAGTTGTGTTAGAACTTTTTTAACTTTATCTAACCCTCAAGCTTATTAAAATGTTGAGCTTTCTAATTAAAAAAGATTAATGAGCGATTGCCCTTTTCTACTGGACAATTTTAAGATTGAGCCTCTCCAGTGTTGTAATTGGAGCAACACACACATGACCTACCTGAAAGGCAATTACAAAAAGAGAGATGTGCATGTAGTATTTCTTTTATAATCCTAATATTGCATTAGGTGTTTGAGGGCTATGAATTATCTAACAGCTCAAACGTAACAGTTAATTGTGATTGCCACTATTCTTGAGTGACCAACAACCCACTGCATTTGAACAAAACGCTGTCCTGGAAGAATGGGGAGGTGGGAAAAAGGACTGCTTTGTAGTGTCATTTTGGTACATAAAAGTCTTTGAAAATGCATTCTAGATTTTAAATGTGTTGGTTTTTCATGAGCAGAAAGGCTAGAAAAGAGCCTTTTGGTGTTCTCTCAAACATGGGCTACCCACAATGGCTGGGATGGCAAAGCCAGTCACATCAGCCTAGAGCCACCACTTTTGACTTCCAAGGTGGGCAGGAGCAGGCTCTGAGGACTGTATCAGAGTACTTTAATGTCTCTTTATAAGTTATGATTCATACCTTGGGCAGCCTTAGTTTCAAAGCTGGAAAAGTGGTTCTGCTCTTCATTAAATTAACTGCATAAGCCATGATCTTTAAATACAAGACATATTCATTAAAGACTGTAAAATCTGTGAAGTTCTATTAGAAGCTGGCAGATAATACAGACAGTGTAATTGCAGGAGGCAAGTCTGGCTTTCCAACATTAGAGGTAGCTTAAGCTTTGCTGGTATTTTAGGCATTCATTACGCACAGGATTCATCTGCCACTCTGCTTGGGAGGAGTAAAAGACAAGTCATTGGGATAGATTTCCTGCTACTTTAACTCTGGTTTCACACATTAAGCTTCAGGTTTCTACAGCATGTTCTGTTACATTTATTTTGTATTCTTAGAGGCCAAGCTGTCAATACTGGGTCAGAAGAGAACTTCAGGCCTTAATTATTTAGGTCTGAACTCTCAGTTGAAACTTTTTCTAACCCTTAAGATTACAGAGAGAATTAAAAAAATACTGAAAGACTCAATGATAAAAGCTAATTAAAAAGGAAAGCTAAATATAAAGAATACAGATTGTCTTGTTTTTAGTCTTACAATTTTTGGGTCAAAGGCAGGATTTTGTAAACAACTGAGTTTGTAATAATGAGAAAGTTCTTATGTTACCAGAACCTCATCAGCAGAGTCTTCAAACCCACATCTAAACTCTTTCACTGAAAGTTTTTGTTTGGCAGAATATAGTAAATGTCTCAAGTACAAAAACGCTGTTGAGAAGAAAGTCAAGCTGGTTTGGAATCTGCAGACTTAGGAATTCTTCTCCTCTGGATTCCACTGTATCTGACTCATCTCACTTTTTAAATGGCTACATAATTTGGATCACAACGTTTCTGAAGTGATATAATGGGCAAGAGCGGTCATGAAAAAATCCCAATACCAACTTGCCACCATGTTATGGCACTGCTGTCCACCAGAGGTAATTACAAAAAGGAAGATAATCTGACAATCCTAAATTTTAAAATTACTTTTCCTGTTGATTTTGATATAACTTATACTTGCCTTGCTAAAAGAAGGATTCTTTCTTTTAAAGAAATAATAATTGTTGTGTTCTTTTTTTCTCCTCTCTAGTGTTCATAATGGCATCTGGGCTTTTGGTTTACCCTTTTGGTTTCAACTCTGCTACTGTGAAGAGATTCTGTGAGAACTCAGACATCTACTATGCAGGAGACTGCCAGATTGGCTGGGGGTACATGCTGGCAATTGTTGGGGTCATGTTGTCTGTCTTTTTACCGTTCTTTGCAAAATATGCACCGAAAGAGCACATATCTCCAACTCCAATACCTACTATTTTATAGTATTTTACTACTGTTTAAGAACAGAACATTCCTGTCTATGGGCAATGGGCAGAAATTATGAGAGCACTTCCATTTAGCTGTATTGTTAAAGAGGGTTAAAAAGGAGATGGGGAAGAGAAGGTCAGACTCATAGAGACCAAAAGTGCATTGACAGTCTTCCGTAAGTATGAGCAGCGAACATTCTGGAATTGAACTAAGATTAATCAGCAGCCTTTATACTGCTCTAAACATATAGTGGCATAATGCCTTAGACAAAAACAATCCTCAAAACATCTGTCTACCTCCCAGTTTCTTTTGTGTCTCAGAATCGTAAGTCTTTTAAAAGCTTCAATTAACTTTTTATATATGATTAGATGTCCACACTTTTATGAACCCAATAATCTTAAAATCAATGATGGTATTTTGTTGTGATTGTTTTGATTAGTGAAAAATCATGTACTAGCAGCCACGGCCTAAAATTAAGCTTGTTAGCTAAAAAAGAACGTCTGCAAGGAGGAAGTTGCTTTTTAATCTCTTTGAATTAGTTGTAGCTACATCTTTAAATATTGATCTGATCTTCAAGATTTAGAGTCACCTTCATGAAGACTTGAGTCAAATGTAATTACTTTTTCCAGAGAGACCTAACTACTTCCAAAAGCTTCTTGATGGTTTAGATTAAACAGGAAAAGAACCAAATGCTAAGAATCTGTTTTCAGTAGTTCTTAAATTATATTTTTAGGTGGACTTTTACAAAACTATTTGAATTATTTGATCACAAATGTAGATTTTGTGGTTTGTTTTTAAGACTGAAAAGACAAATCTCTGTTTACAAAAAAAGTGTTCCCAGAGGCCCTTGTATGTAGTGGTAAATCAAGCCAGAATTAACTAGATTCTAAAGTTTCCATTAAGGGCCCATTATTGTTAAAAAAAGAAGTGAAATTCTACTGCACACAACTAAGAAGAATCTGATGTTTGTGTCAGAACTGCAAATGGCCATATTTCATGGGTTTGTGTGTGAAATTTGTGAAGCCTGATTTCCATGGTAGCACTGAATTCATTCCTATCAAGCATTGAAATAAGTGCACTTGATTGCCTTAGGCAAAAGAAACATTGGGTTCTAATCTCACCCTACTCTTATGTTTTTCATCTAAACTAAAAATGGAATTCTAATTCTAGTCTCATCTTTTATTTTGTATTATTTATTTAAAAAAATAATCACATAGATTATATTTAATTCAGAGTTGTACTTCTTGCTTTGGCACAAACCAAGTGATCACATTTATTATTCTTCACTTAGCTGAGTCCAACTGATTCCTGAATTTATTTTTTTTTTTAAATGGAAAGTGTACATGAAGGGACAGAGAGAGACAAGCTGAGGATGTATAAGAAAATGCAAACAGACAGAACAATCACTGTGTTATTTTAATAATTGTCAAAGACTTCTGCAGTCTCGTTTACATTCCTCACCCTTCTAAACTTTGATGGAACGTTGCACTGTTTTCCAAAACAATTGTCTGTCATTACATTTTCATGCACTCTCAAAGAAAATTCTGCATAGAAATGTGTCGAGCTCCGTTACTGAGCTTCGAAACTACAGATTTCAGTGTAGAACTAAGTACACTGAGAGTAAGTGAACACATGCTATGTACTTTTGCTAAGGAATGAAATCTTCCCAACATTTAATGAAATAGGTTGAAGGAATGCCTCTGAAGACAAATAAATTTCAGTCGCTTCTGTGTAGTAATTTTCAGTAATGTCTTACCCTTTTTTTAATAAATGGCTGAAATTGATAATTTTCACGTACGAGTCAGAAAAGTGAGGAATAACAAACATGTAAAAAGAAAATCATCACCGTGAAGTAGAAAGACAGCGATGCAGGCTTTTCTTTCCTAACCAACCTGTGCCTTTACAGAACCATTAGACAAGACAGGATCAGTATCGTTGAAAAAACAAAATCAAACCAAGCAACAACTGGAAAATGTTGAGAAACGTGTATAAACTGTATTACGTAGGGGTTTTTCTGTTTGGTGTAATGTTTACGACTGTTCACTTAATGTTCCACTAGAAAAAGTGATTTGTTAGTGCAAAGTAGAAAACTTTCTTCGCAAAGATCTAAACACTTATTGAGGGAAAAATTATTTTGGATTTTTATTCACAGTCTTAACAGACCTGGTAGACACAAACGACCTATTCCTGCCGGTCCTCATTAATGTACCTTTCACATGAACAGAACTGAAACCATTAATCACATAACTGAAATCAGCAGTTCTACAACCTTTGCGTGATGCTGATTGCACGCAGAGATCCTGGCAGGTCTGGTCCCACAGTTCAAGCTTCCCATGTAGTTTAAAATTACTGTTACAGTGGAGCCTAAGCATTTACAACACCACTGTAACAAATCCTTTACTTGTCAAAACCTGGCTGCTTCTGTTATGAACATCCTCAAGCTCCATGTCCTGTCATATTCTGCACCTTTTATGAGTTAAGCTAATGCTTCAACTTGGAACTTTCTTTAATATTTTGTGATATATAAAGGAATTCAAATACATGTGTGTGAACTCTACAACTGGACAGATGAAACGCTTCTTGAAATGTTGACGCTCAGAACCAGCTTAGCACAGGAGGCAGAGATGGCAATGTGAGCGATTTGTATAACAGTTAGTAAATCATATATGTTAGATGCTCAACTGAACACAAAGCGGGGTGTTACTAACACCACATGTGCTAACACTGACAGATCACTTTTTTAAATAAGGACTGTCTGCGCGTTAAACTGTGTAAAAATGTTTTCCTGTTTCAAGTCAAACAATTTACTGGACCAGGTTCAAGTTTTATTCTAAATATGTAATTTTTTAAGTGTAACTAAAAGCTGTATTTTCCATTAATGTGTTTCTGCGTTGACTAGCTGGCTCCTTTTTAGAATATTAACTGTTTTCTGTATTTGACTTGTTGGATACAATACTTCAATTATTTTAAATGTGAAATTTCCAATTGCCAACACTGTATAATAAAATGATTTAAAAAAACCCAGCCACAGTGTTCACATCTTTCTTGACAACTCTTTTGTTTTACAGTTCCAAACAGATCTGGTATGAAACTTTTGAAGTAGGGGAACCAGCTAACGGGCAAAGGAAATAGAAACAGCAGGAATAATCTATGAGGGTTAATATTTGAAGGCAAAGACACATAAGCATGTGTACGGTCCATCCCTCATGAAAGATATTTCTGCGGCAAAGGCCAGGAAGTTTTGTGCACAAATAATTATTTCTCTGTGACATCCTTTGAGTCCTTGAGCAATCCTTCTACAGCTTCAGGGGCTGTTGCTATTCCATACAGGTGTTATACTGACTAGTTATTTTTCTTTAAAATATGAATCAGATAAAATATCAACAGGAACCACATGAATACCTAATATATACAGCTCCATCCTGAGTAATCTTTCTGTAGTATCTGTTATGTTCACTTCTAGAAAAGCTTTTACACGTGTTCTTGTAATCCAGGAAAGGGAAGGGCGAACTGGGGCAAAGACCACGTTCCTACTTTCTACCAAAGAGCAGCTTAAATGCAACACGCAGAGCTAAAGAGAACTTTGTTGGCATTTGTTGACTATTAAACTTTGACCAAACACTCAGGAGTGTGTAGTCAACATTTTGAAATGGGTATTGAAGGAGTTTCTAAACCTTGAAGATAATGAAATGCAGTGGCTGTCTGAGTTACTATTGATGATCTTTCCCTCAGACACTTGCACTATGGCAAAATGTAAACCATTTTAATTCAGGAATTCCTCCTGTAAAATCTAATCCACTACATAACAACCCCTTGCTATGGCACATAAAACTAGGAATAAATTAAGAAAAGCAGTGACAGAATAAAATGTTATTACTAACATTTGTTGGATAATACAGCATAGTGGTATTTACAATTCTTTCACCAGATTTTCAGTATTTGTTTTGGCAAACACTTTAGGATGTCCAGCCCTTACAGGTAACGATGAGTGAAAACCCATTTTGGACAACCACTTCAGCTTTTAAATGTCATTCATTGTTTTTACATATGCTGTCATCTCAGCATCTGCAGTTTTAACAAATTCTTGGAAAGTGTTTTGTTCTTCAATAGTTGCTGGTCTTACAGAGACACACTTGAAAATGTTCCTTTTTGTGTCATAGTTTCCCATGCACCTGTGCACTCGACCTCTAATTAGTCTTGGAAGCTCCCGGTCCTTCATCAAAAGCATAATGAACAAATAAAAAATAATATCACCTTTCTAACATAAAAGCTTTCAAAATGTCCAGTTTCTGAAGACAGTATCAAATACAGAACAAATTTTCATCAGCTATTTCTGCTATTATCAGTTCCTTAGAAGCTGACCTTAAAGTCTTACCTTTCTTTTTGCAATAGAAGTCTGAGGATGCCTAAATAGTGAGTGGATTATTGCACTAGAGCAGTTTGGGAACAGTATGGGATAAGCATCCAGTTTTCCTTTTCCACAGTAGTGTTCTGTTTTCTCAGAACAATGCATGATCAGGTTCATAAAAGGGATTATAGCCAGTGGTGCCTGTGTTAGGTGTAGACACAGAATACTTACAATTTCATAGAAGACACAAGGCAGACTCTCCTTTCCATCTCTCAGAAGAAAACTCTTAGCCCCATAAGCTCCAACTGTGACAGCAGAATCAAGTGTGCCTACACCATAAAGCAAAAATAAATCATCATGTAAACATGGGAGCAGTACCAAGTCTGATATATGAACATATCATGATATTTACGACACGAAAGCACTAAGATACACCAAGTCAGCATCAGCTTTCTTTGCACTGACAGCACGGGAAGTTACAAATTACAGGCTTTACACATTCTTTGAGTGGTACAACTGTGTATGATGTCTCTAAACTTAGCAACCAGATGTGGATTTCATAACTCCCTGTAAACAGGTTATTCCCTTGTTCAGTGGGGCACAACACAGTTTTTAAATTTTACTGATCTTCATATGCAAATCAAGTTTAAATATTTGCAATCTTGTCAAAATAAGGCCATTACTTTGCATTTCCTTATCCATCTGGATTTCCTTTCAGTCTTTTGTCACGTTCACTTCTCAGATAAATTTAATTAAAAAGCAAAGTGATGACTAAGTCATCAATGCTTAGAAGTACCTCAGACTTATATTTATTCCCAGATTAACTGTCTGAAAAATACCAGAAAACTGTTGCTTTCTACAGTAGGTTCATTATTGTACTATAGTCTAAAAACACAAAAATAAACAGGATAAGATGTTGGAGGATGGCTGTATTATCAATTTTGTACCTGTTTTAGTCATCTTTCATAGGTGATCAAATCTCCTAGCAGGAGAATTAGATTGTGCCTATGCAAATGTTTAGTGGGTTTAAGTATTTCAGCTGTTGTTGACACAGTTGATAAAACTTTGTCTTTCACAGAATCACAGAGTCACAGAACATTAGGGATTGGAAGGGATCTCGAAAGATCATCCAGTCCAATTCCCCTGCCAGAGCAGGATCACCTAGACCAAGTCACACAGGAACATGTCCAGGCAGGTTTTAAATATCTCCAGAGAAGGAGACTCCCCAGCCCCACCCGTTCGAGTGCTCTGTCACCCTCACTGTGAAGAAGTTCCTTCTGGTATTTATATGGAACCTCCTCTGTTCCAGCTTACACCCATTGCCCCTTTGTCCTACACTCATTGTCCTATCATTAGATGACACTGAGAAGAGCCTGGCTCCATCCTCCTGACACCCATCCTTCACATATTTATCACCATTAATGAGGTCACCCCTCAGTTTCCTTTTCTCCAAGCTAAAGAGCCCCAGCTCCCTCAGCTTACTATTCTTAGCAGTTGTAGCACAATCTGCCATGCTTACCTAAAACTTCAAACAGCAGTGCAGTTTTATATGCATACTGGCTCCAGTGCCTCATACTTTCAATGACTGCAGATATGATTCGCAAAGAATTCTTTTTTTCTTTAATTATAAATGGAGAAGATGAAACTTCCTTTCAGAGGAAGATGAAAACTCAAGTTAGAGAGACACACACACAAAATTTTAAAAGGCACATCCGCAATGATAAGTTCTGTTAAATATCCAATATTTATATTAAAATTAGAGGAGCTGTTCAGACTATACAAACAATCTATATGATCGTGTTGAGGATTGTAAATTATTATAGTATGAAAATCACAATTCTAAATGTTCATAAACTGAAGGGTTTACTAAGGCAGAACTGATGAAAGCCTCATTGTTCTGCTGTTTTCTTTTTCTTCTCTGGGTCATTGTACCTCCCTATTAACTCTCTTTGTAAGTTTACCTGACTTTTGTCTCCTGGAACAAAATTAAATGGATCTTCATTCAGTTTATTTTGCTGAGTATTGCAGTTAAACTTGTATGCCTGACTCTGATGCTGCAGGCTTCTTGAAGCAGTGTTAGGTTTCACTGGCCACTGTCCTTTAGATGCATTTTTTTGGCTGGTTTCTGTTGCTTTGATATGCTGAGATAAATTGTGATTATCAGAGGGTTTTTGCTGCTGAACAGTTTTCAGACTATCTGAAAGGCTCTCAAACTTTCGAATAATTCCACTATGAGATCTTGACTCTGCTGCATTACTTAAAGGCACATACTCATTTCTGTTCCAGACTCTAGTACTGGGAGCCTTCTCTTTTGCCCTGCAGTACAACAGTAGGCACAGTTCAGTATCACAAGATCTATTTTGAACATTCAGGTATGCAATTAAAGTACAGAAAAGCAATCTCTGTATTGCTGGTTTAGTTTTAAAAACTTGTGTTACATATTCATACTCAAAGCAGTAGCCTTAAAATTATCCATGTACAGGCAGGGACCACATCTGTGCTTAAACCCAGCTGAATTCAACAGGCCTTGAAAGCCAGTTCAACCGTTGTCCTGCCCTGTGTAGGGATCTTTCCTGACTTAAGATTCACATTTTTTCTCTAACTCTAAAATACCTTCTAAAGATACTAATTTTTTTTTTTACATGAATATGGAATAATATAAGAGATACTTTCTCGTGTGAATAATTTGGGCTTAGGATGGATAATAAGATTAAAGTCATCGCCTGTTTGCAGGCACACAAGTTTTTTCCAGCAATGAGACTGATACACTTGGTGGGAAGGGAAGGAGGCACCTGATATTCTGTTTGGCAGTCAAAGATAAGCTTCAGGTATCAGTGACACTGTAGCAGCTTTATTATAAGACAGACACTTGGAACATAGTTTGTGAAACAATTAGTACCCAAATTAAGACAAATAAGCACCAGATAATCTGCTTTTAGTACCTACTGTTTGCTGCTTTCTGTAGCTCAGCCTCCTCTGGGTTCGCATTTCCCCAGCCTAAATTTCAAAAGACAAAGATTCAAGATGGATACCAACTGAAAAGACTGAAAGGTCTGTTTAGGGCTGCTACTTATTATCTGCTTAATGATCCCCAAACAGTCTCACACAAGAAGAGGAAAAAAAAAGGGATAGGGAGTGTGATCCTTTGATACCTGTAATTATAAGGCAACTTGTAACAAGTTGGGTTATTTTCCTCTACACAAAAGTGAAGTTAGATGTTAAGCTTGTTAGCACAGACACTTTTACTTTATTATAAGTAAATTCTCTTACTTTATTGTAAGTAAAACAAAGAACTAAAGGCAGAATTCTGCATCATCCTTTCTGAGCAGAGTTTGAAGAACAGAAGTTCTCTTCTGAATTACAAGAAAGACACCTTATACATGTTTCTTCTTGTAACACAGGACTTGAATGTTGATTGAAATCAACTGAAAACAAAAGGTCAGAGTTTCAAGAGACTCTATTTAAATGCGGGTGCTACTTCATTCTCTACACACAAAGAGTCCAAGTCCCTTCAGGCACAAAGCATTAAAAGCTCAATTGTATAGGGGAGAAAGAAATTTCCTGGAGGACATTTTTTACATAATGAACCTTTCAGAAATAAAGGATACACAGAGGTCTTGATAAAGACAATGGCTAATTTAATGAAATATGATAATAAAGTTAGGAGTTATTTGGATTTAGAGACATAATAAGAAAAAAAAAATCTTATTTACTGCATGATGATGGAGAACTGTCATATGTGTGAGTCCCAGAACCGGTACATGGCTCATTTTTATGAGGATTTGAAGTGAGGGCCTGTCTTGTTCTTTTTTTCTGATTGAACAGAGGTACAGGCAGACAACCTAAAATTAAAATAACAATGCTATACAACAGCAAAAGGATACAAAATTTACACTTAAAATACATAAATAAAATTACTTACCAAGTAAGTTACAGGAATTACATTTTATAAACACAGACCAGCCATTCCCTTGTAGAATTTATACTCCCAGCTCTCTGTCCTGGAATAATTCCATGGATGAAACATTTCCCTTAGTGACCAGCCCCCTGACCCCTGTGCTGCAATAAGATGTATAACTCATGGAAGTTTACTCAGGATCTAGGTGTGTCAGACTGCGTACTGTCTATACTCTATGAATACTACACATGTGTGTATGTATATATAAGTATAATGAAGTACCGTTGGTAAATCACAAAAGAATGGTTGGTACCTGCTCTGCTTAAAGTTGAAGTGTCAGCTAAACTCCTTTTCATTGCTTTGTTCTATCTTAATTGGCAGCAGTCTATTGATCAGTCCAAGTCTGCTGTACAGAATTAGATAAGTAGACGATGTAAATTAGTTCATGCTGTAAACACACACACATTTTATGTGATTTTGCAGCATGCTGCAAACACATGCACATTTTATGTGATTGTCTCTTTACCCAGTGATGTGCAGCACATCAGACACAAGCCTAAAATGTGTGAGCAGTTGTACTGAATTTAGAAGATCAATGGGCACGCAAATAACGTGCAATTTGCTCTTTGCAGATCATTACATCAGATGATTACATTTTTGAAGTTGTATTTTTAAGTTCTGTAAAAAATACTGGATTCACTTCTGAATTTGAAAGTGTATATACATTCAAATACTGGGAATGCTTTTTAATTCCTGAAAAATAGAATAGAAAATGCAAATATATATTTCTGCAAAGAGTGACAGCAAGGCAGGTGGCTTTGAATCAGAAAATTATTTAACTCTTCTGTGAAAAACAGCATCACATTTCAAAAAACCCTCAACTCTTCTCTGTGGTACAAATCTAAAATCTTTAGCCAATTTTATCATTAGCATTTCACAAGTAAAAAACCCCATTCTTACCAGCCAAGTCTTATGAACAGAGACATATATATTAGTATATTAGGTACAAGGAGTTTTGTATATTTATGATTAATCTGCTTTGATAGTAAATGCCTGTGTATTACTGTGTACATCAAAGATATTACACAGACCGTTGTGCAGTAGCAGTCACCATTCTGTCAGTTACCTGGCACATAATACTGAATAATATCAGACATTACCTCTGCATTAATTTTGATCTGGCAGTTAACTGTATTGAACTATTAGAGCTGCTGATCAGAATGAAGCACAAGTACCTACCACAGCTACACCGACAGATCAATTTACTCTTTATTTCTGTGAGAGATGGCAATGATGTGACAACATTAGAGCAGGTTCTACCTCACTGTTGTTACACAATGCACATGATATTGTTAGAATATGAAGCCAAGTGGCCAGCAGTAAGTGACATACTGTCAAATAAAGCCCTGTGAACTTGATGCTTTGGCTTACGAAGCTGATTTTGGTGTTTTACAGGATTTTAGCCTGTAGTGTTTCGCTTTCTGCCCTCTGTTGAATATAAGCACCCAAAACTCAGAGCTAAAGCTGCAAGAGAAGTTAAGCTAAGGCTGGAGGACACGAGATAGCAATGTACCGCACAGTGCCGGGCTCAAGGCGCCTGAGGCCGTCGCTGGAGCCTGACGGAAGGGGCTGAGGCGGCGCCCGCCAAAAATAACGGCCGAGCGGCCCCGCCCTCAGGAGAGAGAAAAGGCCGGGAAGGGGGTTGCAGGGACCGCTCGCTGCGGCTGCTCCCGCCGGAGTCCTCAGGGAGGGGCGGCGTCAGCCCCGGCCGGAAATGATTAAATGAGCCCTCAGTGGGGTTTAATGAATTATCTCCGTGCCCGTGGTGCCCAGTGCAGCAGTTAGCAGGAGCCACATCCCCCCAAATCTGTGAACACAAGTAAAGCTGTAAACCACAGTACCTGCTTTATCCACACTGGGTTTCCTCTGCACCCCCTGCTCAGGGTTTCACACCTGTTGAACTTCGGGCCGGTGCCTGTGTAAAATCTTGGTGTTCAGCAGGATTGGAGCCTGTCTTGGTTCTGTAATCCTTATTCTACAGCCTTGGAAGGCTTTGACGAGCCATGTAATACTTCTCACATGCTGTTACGATTTCAAACACACACCTTCAAGGATTTGGTAGCTAGATTTCATTCCATTTATGTTTTATTTTTGTCTATCTTCTTCTGCTCGTGACATGCATGCTAACCGTTCGACGTTTGAATTCTAAGCTTACCAGATGTTTGCATGTAAATAAACCCAATCTGAATCCTTAATGGACTAAATATGATCCCACATAATTTTTCAAAGCCTAAGTACTGGCAAAGCACAGGAATGAGGGTTCGGTCCTGGCACTGAATTTGAAAGAGAGAAGGATTTTTTAATTTATAACACAAATTTGTGGGTGCTTGCAATGCTCCAGGAGGGCAGGAGTTAAAAGCTATTTGGAAGTTAACTGCTCTAAGGGTATAAAAGAAGCCTCATGGCTTCAGTTCCTAAACTCATGTTTGGAAAGCACTTGTAAATCTTGTCCTAAGAAAGCTTTTATAGGAGACAAACTTCTTGCATGTTAAACGAGGTAAGTGCACAGCCATCTCTGCATTTCATTCAGCGTTTTGCAAGGAATTACAAGCATTATAGTACCACCAGCAATGAAAGATAAACCATAGGTTCTAGCACTGCGTGTTTGCCTTTTGCCATTTACTCTTCAGGCTGCTCTAGCATTTAAAATCAGCAAAATCAAAATTCAGAGCACGATTCATTTTTTGAGGCAGTGTGTAAACAGCCATTTTGGCACCACCGCTAAAGAGACCTGGGTCAAAGGACACTACAGACTGTCCAGTGCTGTAAAATACAATTTTACTGCTTTGTTTAATAAATTACTCACCATGATTCAATATCTGACAGCTTCTAAGTGCAGCAGTAATACAGTTGAGTGTTTAAGTAAACAGTCTCTATTAACTCACTGTAAGGGTCAGCAAATCTGTATGCACAAGCTGAAACTTAGAGAGCAACTTTTGTAGGAAATATATTCCTGGCAGAGATTGCCTGGATAAGTCCTGAGCTTAGCTTTCTTTTTGTAGACCTACAGTCTATCAGCCTGGGTTATAAAGCCTCTCCCAGGCACTAGCCAAATAGTCACTCTCAGTCACTGGAGAGTTATTTTAATGAATTGTTCAATAAACATTCTTTATTTCCTTGCAGTGTAACCCTTTTCCCCATGTACTTAGGGTGTGTCAGATACTAATTGCAAATACTTCTGTCATTTACAGCAGTAAAACCTATTTTCTGGTATTAAGAATTTTTATTCAAAATGTTTTCACCCTCATGATGGAAGTAACAGCTGCTCTTTTTCTTGTTTGATGGATGCTTTTGGAAAGGAAGTTGTTGACTAAGGTTTTCTTGGGGGGGAACACAACTATTGTCCTACTGTGGTCTATACCCACTTCCTTTTTAATAAGAGATTGCAGAAGTTAGAAGGGTTATCAAAGACAAAGTTGTTTTAATGTGTGAGAGGTCTGTCTTAGCAAGTCCTGAGACAGATCTAGAGTCAGGAACACTAGGTGCAACAGATGTAGATAAATTGCAGTTTAATTTCAGCTAGTGTTCCTTTTAATCACTGTTCTTCAGATATCTTAAAACAAAAAAGGTCATACAAGCAACAGCTCGCTTTGAGGAACTCAGCTGTTCTTGTGTTTTCAGATGAAAGTACTTGATGTTTCAGCATTACATGTTGATCTGGAGCCAAGATATGATTCATATTTTGCTGCTTTTGCTCTCTTTAAGTCATCCTGCCCTTGTATACTGTAGTGTTTATGTAACATAAAACATGAGTATACTTATTATGCCTGGTTTGCAATGCAAAAATGTCAGATATCTAAGTGCCTTATTAAAGTTTACATTACAAAGGCCTCTCATACTGCCTTTAGTACAAGCTTTACCTATGTATCATGTATTAATAGAGACTGCCTGGAAAAGTTAACTTTTGAACTGTGTAACAGTGCCATTAACAGACTTGGAGACATTACTAAATATGGTAAATGAAGGGGAGGGCTCCTTGAGAGGGAGGAGTGCCAGGTTAGCAACTCCCTGCCTCGTAACGGGGAGTCCAAAACTTAGAGACATGTTAACTCACTTTCATTCACATCTGACCTAAACAGGCTCAAAGAATTTCCTATTCAAATTAATTTTTTTTCCAGAGACAAAAAGTTAAACTTTATTTTCTGTTTTGCTTTCAGCAATTCTTAGAGCTGCTGAAAAGCATGACTTCCTCTTCTGTTGTTGATAAAGCTCCGGTAAGACGGGTTGCTATCTTCGGGGGAACTCATGGCAATGAGTTATCAGGGGTATTTTTGGTGAAGCACTGGCAAGAGAATGGAGCAGAGATTCAAAGAACAGGAATGGAAGTGAAACCATTTCTTACCAACCCAAGAGCTGTGAAGAAGTGCACTAGATATGTTGACTGTGATCTGAACCGTGTTTTTGACCCTGATAATCTTGGGTAAGAATCATTGTATTTTGTTGTTTTACTTGTCTGTTCTTCAAAACTGTAAAGGAGCTTCCTTTCTAGATTACAATGTTAGTACAAGTTCCAGTACTACTTTAACTGTGCAGTCACATAACTGAAATTACTGACCTTTAACCCAAAAAGAGCAAATTGCATATGTTAACAGTTTCATCTGAAAACTATCGCTAGTGGAATGAGTCTCAAATCAACACATTGTAAACACAGTGTTTTAAATTACTATTAGCTCAGCTGTATTTGCGTAAACTGAAGAACTGCTGTTCTGAGTTGCAAAGTCATTCTTTCTCACATCATCTTGTGCAATTCAGCTACGGAGCTCTTCTCTAATGCAATACTGGCAGGAAATCAGCAGGTAGAGGCAATTTAAAGGTAGACACCTTGAGTCTGAAAAAACAGCAGACAAGTCAGAGAAGTGTATTTAGTTTCAGTTATGTACAGTAAGAGATGAAAGCTTGACATTAGCTAAATTAGAAATAAGATACTCTATGCCAAAGTGATAGCCAAAAAGTCTCCCAAAAGGTCTCAACAATGTAACTGACTCATTATTTTAGAGGAAATAAAATCTATAGTTACAGTAAAATAGCAACTGACTGTACATTTTCAATGGGGTTTTGCTTCTCTGCTTTAGAAGTATCTATTCAAGAGGTATACATTTGTGTGTAAACATTCTTACAGCTTGTATAGTTGCCTGCAGACTAACCAGGTAATTATGTTTCAGAGAAGTCTTAATGTAAGGCTGAACATCACCAAAAGAAATATGTATCATATTTTGTAAGATGGTTGTTCTTACTCTGCACTTCTTTTCATCTGGCTTTGTTATTTATTATCATGTAAAAGATAAACAGACTTCTAAACACAGAAGTGTTGAGGCCATTGTTTTGATAGCTTACTTAGAACAAACCTATGAAAAAAGAAGTGGCTTTGTCTTCCGCTACTTTGAACATTAAACACTTGAAAAAAAAAGAATCAGCAGATTAAGACACATGTGGGTTCTACTTTTTAACTAATATTCCTCAGTAAGTCTTATTAAGTTGCTCAGTCCTATTACAAGAGTACAGACTGTCCGAAACACCTTCACCTGGTCCCTTCAAGCGCAGATCCTTCAGTGTAGACCCTTCAGGATTACAAATTATACTACAAAGTAAGAAAAAGGACAGCGAAATCCTGATACTACTGAAAATAATGGTGGAAGTTGCATTAGTTTCAGTAAGTATTAATTTAACATTCATGTTAAGAAAGTTGAATTTCCAAGACTGAACAAAGTTAGATTATGTGCTAGACAGAATCATTAAGGTAGAAAAAAAAGAGCTTGAGAGGCTCATGTGAAAATTCCAGGTCCCACCAGTAGCACCCCAACTGCACACAGACGTCACTAATAGATTGTCTTGTTGTTTCTAATACTCCAACAGTGGCGATCCCCCAGTTTTCCTCAGCAACCTCTTCTGCTTAAATGTCACAGTTATTAAGATGTTTTGTTAGTATTTAAAGAAACTTTCTTTATGCCGTTTAATAGCAGTATTTCTATCAAAACATACTGCCAAGCTTGAGCTGTATTGAGAAGGAAAACTGGATGCAGCACAAGAGATAGAAGGTGTGTCTGTATTGTCCTTGGTGGTATCCCAAGCCCAAGATCAAACCCAGATCTGCTGATACGTTTACCTGACATTCCAAGTACTAAAACTTCGGATAAATCTGAAGCAACCAAGTCTTCTATGAGCTTTGAGTATCAGGTGGGCTCAGAACAGACTGTAAAAGTCTGATCAGAATATGAAAAACCAAGAAATAAAGCCATCAAGAAATAAAGCAAAGTCTTAATAAAGACCTTATGAGTGATGTCCAAGGTAAAAGGGCAGACTGATATCCTCAGCAGGAGATGGATGATCCAACCTGGGAAATGGATTAAGTTGATAAATATAGAGGGTTTTTTTGCATAGGGGGAAATTTGGAGCTGTAAACAAATGAGAGAAGTAGACAGATGCTAGCTAAATTCACATTAAAAAAAAAAAATATCTTCCTACCCTTCTGCACAAGATGTTTAACAGTAGAGACCTGGTTAACAATCGTACTTGCTTTTTTTTCCCTAATACACATCAATCAAGTTTTAACCATTTGGTAATTAAATTGGTGATTTCAAGTCCAGTCAGTTATGGAATTAAAGTCAAAAGAAAAGGGTATAATGATTTTGTTGACTGTAAAACTATGGAATGAGTTTACTAATTTCTTTGTACTAACAGCAGGACAGTGATGGAAGATATTCCATATGAAGTGAGAAGGGCTCAGGAAATCAATCATATATTTGGCCCAAAAGGTAGTGATGATGCATATGACCTTATTTTTGACCTTCACAACACCACTGCTAACATGGGTGGTACCCTTATTCTTGAAAACTCCAGGGATGACTTTACAATTCAAATGTTTCATTATATCAAGGTAAAACTAATTTAAATAAACTTTTAAAATAGATTTCTTAGTTGTAATGTTGTATTACTATTTTGTAGTTTCTTTAAATACACTATTTTTTATTCTGCAAAACTGTTTAAAATATTTAATCACTGGTAGGATGGGATTTTTAATCAGAGATAATTAATAATTTGATTAAAATATCAGGTAATTCAGTTTTGAACTCATCATAATCTTCATGTATTAAAATGAGTATTCATAAGACTGATGTGCAAAGAGGAATGCTTAGAATAACATCTCTGAAAATGAATGTCATTTAATCTGCTCTCACACTGATCTGCCAGGAACTTGGTTAAATTTGGGTCACACACGCTAAATAGTTAGACATTAATTTTATGAAATAAAGACATGTAAAAAATAATGAAAGCAGGTAATGACAAATGTTCCCTTCATCAGTATTTATAGGACTAGTGGTGTGTCCTTAGAAGCTGTTTGATTCAGCTGTTCTGCAGCTGATAAGGATTGGCAAGAGTGAGGCTGGGAAAAGCACTGGCTTAAGCATAAACTGGGTGAAGTACAACTGGCCAAGAGGGATGACGGATAGAATCAAGGTTAGGCCAACACTGTAGAATTTTGATTGTTTTAATTTTAAAATATACAGTTTCACTGTGTATTTTAATTGTTTTTCTTACTACATGTATCCCAGTTACATGTTTATAAGATATTTGAAAGCATAAAAAGCTCATGACTGAAATAATACAAAAAGTGATGATAGGCAGTCATCAAGAAAGTGGCCTGAAATAGGTTTCTGTGTCCAAAAAAAGGTTAAAATAAAGCCTAACTCACAACCTGTGTCCCCAGGAAGAGAATTCAAGTCTAACACAAAAAAAAAAGTTGAAAACTGGTGTACGGTATTTTGATTCCAAGTTTTGGAACACTGCTGAATAGATTCCTCTTCCTGTTAGCAATTAAAGGCTAAGACTGTGTTCAGTTATACAAGGAGACAGCAGAGTTCAGCAGAGCATGCCTGGCGTGAGTTAATGGAAAGGAGACCAACAAATACAGCTTTGTGTGTTTTCTAAAGATGTCCTACTTCTTTGAGGGCCATGAAACACAGGCAACATATTGAAGACATTGTGTAAATCACTTCTGCATCAGTAATCTTTTGTGGCACAACATTTTAAAACATTTGCATAACAAAGCAATTTTTAAACCATCTCCACAGACCGCTTTGGCTCCAGAACACTGTCCTGTTCTGCTGATTGAACATCCTAGCTTGAAATATGCAACAACACGATCTGTAGCAAAACATCCTGTTGGTAAATATGATCAATAAAGTCTATTTTAACTCATCAGAAAATATTTTAAAATATGTCTCTTCCAAAGCCACTCACTTCATTATGTTTTACAGAGAGCTCTGATCACCAGTAGCTATTTGACAATATATTTACGACTCAAATGTGTATGAATATCTCTTTGGAAGAGATCTGATCTATACTTGGCTTATAAATACGGAAGCCAGATGGAGATTCCTAAGCTCCATTAACCCACTGCTTGCGAAAAATACTATATATGAGGATATAGAAGTAGTAACAGCTTCAGAAAATAAATGTTTATGTCCTCTAAATAAGCCTTGGCTGGTTGGCTGGTTGTTAGCCAAGAAGAGAAGAGATGATGTGATAAAGGGGAAATGATGGAAGTTGTTAGCTTTTTCATTTATGGAATCAAAACCACAACCATAAACAAAAAAAAATCATTACTTTACTTTTCATGCTAAACAATGAGTTTAAAATGCAGCATGGAAAGACAGAATGAAGAAAAGAGTAAGAGAAATTAATATATACAGTGTCCCATCTCTTACCCTTGCCTTGTAACAGAGTCAAAAATATACATAATTCTTTAAACGGATCCTGAGTTGTGACCTCAGTTTTCTTAAAAAAAAAAAAAAAAATCACTTAACTCTCTACTTCACAATTCCTCTTAAACATAAACCACAGACCATATCAGACATCTGTTTTTGCTGTGTAATCTAAGCATGTGATATATTATGGCTCTATTAACATTCTCCCTCATCTGCAAACAGGCGTGGAGGTGGGTCCACAGCCACAAGGTGTTGTTAGAGCTGATATTTTGGACAAAATGAGGAAGATTGTCAAACACGGCCTTGATTTTGTACAACTATATAATGAAGGTAGAGTAAGTACCGAGAGAATATGGTCCCCTGTGTCCTATCAGCAGGCTACATCAGATGAATATATTTAAAATACATAGGTTGGGCTACAACATCTTACAGTGGTGGGGATTATTCTCTGGACCACCTATGTGTGGCTTCAACAAGTTTGAATCCCTATGTAGTTCCTTTGAACAGCTTCAAGGATGTTTCCCCTTTCTGAAGATTCAATAAGCATACTTGATGTTTATCACGCAGTTGCTTTGAGAATCTGAAATACTAACAATGTTTGTATAGTGTCTACATGGAGAGCACAACAAATTATGACTCAGAACAAAGTGCTTAATTTACATGCCTTCTGTGTATTGCTATCTAAAATTAAAATCAATCCATTTGGTAAGATGGTTGTACCCCAGTACTATCTAAAATAAATGCTGAAAAAAATGGATGTTTAAAATTCTTGTAGAATACATTTTTCCAGGGAACTTGTTTTGGAAGTAGAAGGAAAAGAATATAGCTGTGTGTGTCAGAGTATCCAGTACTATGCTGGAACAGTAAAGATGGAACAGCAGTGGTTGCACTCAGTGTTGTGTAACACTATCAAACACAGGCCTCTCACTGATTTCTTCATCTACAAAATGAAGAAATCTACAAAGTCTGCTTCTTAACTGCACAGTGAAAAGTTGCATTTTAGTAGCAAATCTAGATCAGGGCCTCATGTGCTGCAGTACATGACTGTACTGCTTCTGTGACTTGGCTGCCAGGGGACAAATACTCTGGAGGAAGACATATTTACGATGTATGAGCTAATCACTATCGTGTAAACTTTGACAAGGCAGAACCAAATGATTTAAGCCATTCTAAAGAGGATAAATACTGCATTGTTGTTTTTAACAGGCAGTTGTTCAGTCTGACATTAAACTGCATTTATTCTTTCTAGGCAAGGAATTTCCACCATGTACAATTGAGGTTTTTAAAATAATGGAGAAAGTAGATTATCCCAGGAATAAGAACGATGAAGTCATTGGTATCATTCACCCTAAACTGCAGGTAAATTCTGAAATAGTTTCCATTTGTGACATTTTTGAAGCATTTCTGTGTTGCTTCTGCTACATAGTCATACCTAATAGTAAATATTCCAAATTTTAACACTGCCAAGAGGTTTATTGAGTACTTCAGACCTTCCCTATAGTAAATTCTGTCACTAACATCACTTTTGAGCCTAAAACTGAGAAAAGATAAAGGGAGTAGGATAACTTACATTCTAAAATCTAAATTGAATTTTGAATTCCAAAATGAGGGCCTGTCTGCAATCAGTTGTGAGCTCATGCAGTTTTCTTTTAGTTCACCTGTACCAGTGAATTCTGTACAAGCCTGAAAATGAGGGCCTGAAACATGAAGATATATACTGAAGGTTAAAAAATATTCTTTTAAAAGCTTTTGCCATAAGCAAGAGAACATAATTATTGAGCATAAACTCAGAAATAACAACAAATATACAAAAACTTTGGAGTAAATATATTGTTTTCTTTTTCTAAGGATCAAGACTGGCAGCCAGTGAACAATGGTGATCCTCTATTTTTGACTCTTGATGGAGAAGTAATTGCATATAAAGGGGACTGTACAGTGTACCCAACATTTATTAACGAAGCTGCATATTACGAAAAGAAACAAGCTTTTGTTAAAACAGTAAAAATGAAACTCACTGCAAAACACATCAGATCCCTCCAGTCTTAGACCAGGACACTTCTTAAAGGCTTATTACAGATTTTCCATATAAAAAAATGGATTTCTTCTCTGTGAAGTTCAGGGTCACTCAGCAGTAATTCATGGAATGAATAAATAAATGCAGAATCTAATTTCAAATTGTAATTTAATTACCATTCCTGAGCACTTTTAGCTGGAACATACTGTCATAAGGCTAAATATGATTGTTTACTTGTTCTACTAAGCACTACAGATGCAAAGAATAAATAATATTTTCATGAGATTTGTTAGTTCACACTGTGTAAAATAATAAGCAACATGCATTAGTGGCTGTAAAATTTATATCCACCATCACAGAGAAAGATGCTCATCCACAGAACTACATTATACAAAAAAAGTTACAGCATTTCTACTTCAGAACCCTAAACCTCCAGTAACCAACACGTTTCAAAATGAGGTGGATCCTAGATCTAATTCCTCAGATAAATACATTAAACATGAGATAGAGGAAAAGCCATGGAGACAAAGACAGAGTGAGGGATTGTACATTAAACTTTTGTATTATCTGTGTTTATGACTAAACCCTCCCTGTGCTCAGGTGGAAGCCTTAGGGTTTGTTTTGTTTTCCTTTTTGTACTTCTGAAAGTATAAGCTAAAAATACGTGATTTCTGATAAAAAAAACCATACTAAAGTTAAATTGCAAAAGCTAAAGATTTCAAGTATTACAAGATTAATTCAAGCTGTATCTGAGGTAACATTAACTTAAAGACAAAAAGCTTGCATTTAGAAAGTATCTAGTAGCCAGAGACATACTGGAGGCAATATTCAAATGCAGGAAAAAGATTTGCTTATCGCACAGAAACAGAAAGTTTCTATTACAGTGGAGATGAGCAGTTTGTAGCTTTATAACTTCCAGGTGTAGCCACCTACTGCCTATATAACAGATTCCAAATAAAATTATACTGAACTGTTGTACCCCAAACGTTTTCTGTGAAGAAGGCAAGACCAGGTAGTGGGTGAGGTTCTGGTGAAGAAGAATGCACAAGCCATACCTGAGTACTTCAGAATGGAAGCAAAGAAGAATTCCACGTGGGGAGACTTCTCAGAACGTTGAGTCACTTGTCCTGTATTTGTAGAGAGAAATACAGTCATACTAGCTGAAAAAGAGAACATGATAGGAATGTAATTTTCAACAATTAACAGATCTGACAATAATCTGGGATAAAAAAAGAACAGCTTTGCATAAAATACTGTACCTATATATTTATGGAAAGTCTAGGTAACCCCTAAATTATATATTTTTCAAAGTAATGTTTTCTTTATTTACTACTAAGCCCAAATCCTTTTCTCCTTGCTTTGTATAATTTCTGTGGCAATGAAATAAAAACACAGGACAGAATGTTTATTGAATTGCAGGTTTTATTTCTTTAATTTAAATAAACATTGTATAAAAACTACAGAATTATCTGCTTTAGTCATTATTCATAGTGTCCTTGGTAAGAGTCTTGACAAAGGAGATGGTCCATGTGATCGGGCAGGGTTCTGTGGCCACAGAAGGGAGGTTATTTCCTCAGCAAAGAACTTGTAGAAACAACCTCCCAGATTTGTACCTGGACATTGGTACAGCGTGTTCCTTACTTCTGTTTGTTTGTTTTATGGCTACACCTACAGCGTGACCTCAGTACAGTGCAGAGATACCTGAGCGTGTTTCCAGTGACGAGTCTACCCACAGCAACACAGAGTTCAGCGCAGGCTAATTCGTTCTGGTTCCTGAGTATATGTGAAGAGGTATTATTTTTGTACAAAAACTGGCACTCAAAAGAATCCAAACAGAACTGCACAGTCCTAAGGCAATTTTCTTCGTTGGCAGTTTTAGTGCAAAATTAACCAGCAAAGATGAAAGAGATTCTAAGACCACATGAATATTTCTTCTCATACTCACCTATCCTACTAAAGGCAGCCAAACAGTGCTCAGATATTACATTGGTCTATTGACAAGTATAAACGTCCTTCCTCTCACATTCCTGTGCCCTGTGAAAATGTAACTGAAGATTCTGGTTTGATCCCATCCATCCAGGCCACTCCTGGTAGGAACCACAGGATAGGGCAGCTATAGAAGTCCAGCTGGGTAGAGACCACCACGTTCACTACCCCTGCAAACAGCTTTGCACCATCCTTTCTGCTGGGGAGTTCACTCACGCTTTCTTCTTCTGTGTTAAGAAAGTCTTTTGGATCAGAATCCAATACAATTCGTATTATCATGCAAAGGCAGAACATAATTCACCTGAGTCTTTCCTAAGTAGCACCTTTAAAACAGGCACCAAATGAATATTTGTGATGAAAACCCATGACTCTGAAAACACATAATATATAATATTGACATTTAAAAGTACATAGGACAAAGATTTCTTTTTATATAAACACACATAGACTAGAAAACTAAAAATATCATGCGTAGTACTAGGTCATCACAGGTGGAGAAATAAGAGCTACAGAAATGCATTAGACAGTGCTCTGAATTAAATAAAAGCTCTAAAAGTCTGCAGTTAACTGATTGCATTCAACTGATTTTGTTCATTTTGAGAATACCGATGACTTGCTTTCCTGAAGTAGCTGATTACAGAAATTAATTTACTTTTAAACTAGAACTTCCAATGTGATAACTTATTTCACCCAGCAAGATGTGATGGCACACAAACCAGAGTAAGAAAAGTAAAGACATTGTGGTGGAAGCAAACTCAGAAATATCCTCCATCATGAATTATATTTCTACCCCATTGTTTTATGGGAAGGTACATGCGCACAGCAATAAAGAAAACACTCTAAACATCACATTGCACCTGAGGGGTTACAGACAGGACACAGACCAGGTAAAGCTAACAAGACCTGAAAGATTCTTTCTCCAGTTTGTGGGACCAAGCCTCCACTAACACTGAAATAGAAAAGCTTCAAATGTATCCAGAACGTTGTTATGTCACAACAACATACTTCATTTAGTAGTTTTCAGAACTGAAATGTCTTTCTGTTCTCTACAACAGGAACTTTTTCATGTACAAAATGTGTCTCGCGAGTTAGTGATTCCAAAACACAGTGGATTGGGATCATGATGATCTCACTTTTCCACAAAAGGAAGAAATATCTCACATTTGACCCTTTTTGTCCAGTGAAAAGTCTAGAGCCAAATTTGAGTAGCGTCACACAAACACAGCAGATTTCAAGACTCTCAAAAATGAACCAGTGAAACATTCCAATCTATTTTAGTTTAGCTGCCCTGATTAAATGGGTTAAAGTCATCAGAGCATGTCACCAAAAGTTTGTGTTCCAGCTGGTTCCAGCTGTCTAAAACATCAACAAAGCTTTCAGCATCCACTGTTCAGGAGGTTAAAAGCCTCAGCAATCACATTTCACAACCAGCACAACTAAACAGACGTTTCAGGCAAATCATCCATTTCTTCAAATGTATTCAGGGTGTTTTTGCTATTAGTTCTTGAATTATCTTGAACTTTGCTTGGATCTGCAAAAAAATGCAGGATATGGTAGAAAATGTATGTGCGAGATCAAAGGTTCGCATATCTTTTTTCTCTTTGTTAAAAACCAGGCATTTACTTCACAACAGCATTCCCAGTTTGCTACCATATCTTATACTGATGTTTTTCTGTCCGCCCTTTTTCATGATTTCTCAGCTCATTCTACTAAGCAATATAAATGCTAATTGACTCCCCAGCAAACTCAGGAATGAGTCTCCCAAATCCTTAAATGCCCCCGTCTTCAGCTGTGACATTGGCTGCCAGGACAGCTGACACCTCAAAGCTACAGCATTTCTCTATCCACTTTGAGCTCTGTCAGCAGATGGGTATTTTGAATTTCCTGGTCAGCATTCATGCAAGGGGCAACTTGCCATCCAGTACACATCACAAAGTATAAACATGAATGTTCTATGGCTGAAAGCCATGGACTAGGTGATCATCAGACAGAATCAGTCCTATTTTTTGACAAATTTTGCAAATGCAACTGTTTAAGGACTAAAGATACTTCATGAAAACTTTTTCAAAATAACATTCTCTGTCTATTAAAAAGTTTTCCAGCCTTTTACTTTTCAAATGCCGTAAGAGAATGCAAAACTTGTAAGCATAAATGCTTAGAGAAAAATAAAGAACAGGTAAAACCACCATGCTTTGGTGCCAGGGTGTAAACAAGAGAGTTTGTAAACAGCCCTCTTGGCAAATCTCTTAAACCAACCCTCTCTGCAAATCCCTTAAAATAATTTAGCACTACCACATTTGCCATGAGTTTCCCCAGCAGTAAATGATGGTTGAGTATCTAGATTATGATATTTTCTAGTTTTTTAAGGTCAAGAACTACATTAAAGAATTTTTAAGAGAAAAATCTCCACACTTTCCCAAACATGGTGTTATAAAATTCAACAGTACCTGTAGGCCCTGGATCTTCACTGATAAACGAAACATGTGTTTTCCACTCAGTCCACTTCACTTCATTAATCCTGTTTGTATGGTATACAAGGTGTGTTATTAGCAAGCATTATCCCCTAGCTACTCAGCTGCACTTCCCTGTTTCTCCATTCCTTCTTGGACTGTGATACTTGACCACCACCACCTGTTTTACCAGGGCTGAAAGACTGCATGTCCTTTGCAGTGTTTATGTACTATATAAAGACGAGAATAGTACTAGGACTACATTATAATTTCACATGAGTAGTCTTAAAATCTTAAACATTTAAGTATTTTTCATAGTAATATATTCTTTGCTATTCTAACAATCAATTAGCAATCAATTTAAATATTACTTTTATGCTAACATTCAAAGCTGATTTGAGCAAAGTGACACTTGACAGAATCACAGAACATTAGGGATTGGAAGGGACTTTGAAATATCATCTAGTCCAATCCTTCTGCCACAGCAGGATCACCTAGACCAAGTTGCACAGGAACACATCCAGGTAGGTTTTAAACGTCTCCAGAGAAGGAGATTGCAGAACCCCCCTGGGCAACCCCTTCCAGTGCTCTGTCACCCACACCAGGAAGAAGTTCCTTCTTATATTTATGTGGACCCTCCTCTGTTCCAGCTGATACCCACTGCCCCTTGTCCTATCATTGGATGCCACTGAGCAGAGCCTGGCTCCATCTTCCTGACACCCTCCCTTTCCATGTTCATCAACATTAGTGGGGGTCACCCCTCAGTCTCCTTTTCTCCAAGCTCAAGAGACCCAGCTCCCTCAGCTTTTCCTCATAAGGGAGATGTTCCACTCCCTTTATTATCTGTGGCTCTGCTGGACTCTCTCAAGCAGTTCTGTGTCCTTCTGGAACTGAGGGGCTCAGAACTGGACACAATGTTCCAGGTGCAGTCTCACCAGGTCAGAGTAGAGGGGGAGAAGAACCTCCCTGGGTCTGCTAACCACCCCCACTTTCTGATACACGTGGTGCAAACAAACTTGATACTGTGACATTAAAACTATATGAATTTGAAAATCCATTTTCTTACAAAAACCGTCTATATCAAATACCCAAAGTATTTTCCCTTTTTTCAAACAATTGGTCACAACTGAAAGAAGCAAATTGGATTTTCTTCACCTAATTAATTTCTAGAGCTGTAGAAATAATATAGAGAGGCTTTTGAGGAGGAAAAAACCTTGGAGAAACATGCCGAGCAGCAGTGACAGCACAGTATTCCAGCTTTGCTTTACCTTAAGCACACCCTGGTGTCATTTTCAGCTACTTTACACCGTTCTCCCAGCTGGAATTTTTTCCTCAAACATTTTGGTAAGAATTTTTCAAATTCCAAAATAGTCCTGGCTCTCTAGTAACAACAAACAGTAAGATAAGTAGAGTTAGTCATACTGAAAATTGTTTGATTTCATAGCACACACTGTTTGCAGGCTTAGGGAAGGTGTGAGAAATAGGAATGAACTCTTGTGTTGCTCAGACGGAAGGGCAGAGCATGCTGTATTACAGACTTCTGGGCAGATAATGAAACACACCCTTGTCCTGACATGGAGTGGAAGATGACTCCGCATGAGGCTGAAATTCTGAGCCATAAGATTACCTTTAGTATAGTTGTTCATTCAGAGTTAGAAGACTCTCTTAAAATTCCTTATCTGTGTCATTCGTACACATACACAAACAAGGATTGCTGTAAGTACCTCATCCAGGCTGCCACCATGACACGTCACCATAGGGTACTGCTCAGAAGATTTCAGCTGATGCATCTGATGCTTCACTGAGCAAACAAACTCACAAACCAACCAACCTGGAGTTTCCAGATGTGCTCACTCTCTTTAGAAATATCTTCCACTGTTTCTCCCATCAATGCAATCAGCATGTTCAAGAGAAGAACAAAAGTCAACACAACAAAAGTTATGAGGAGCAGAAGAAATAATACAGGATACTTTGAATTTTGCTGGATCTCCAGATCACCCAGTCCTAGGGTGAGCTTGAAAAGATCCATCAGAACCGGTCCCAGACTGCTGTTGGAATGACATTCACTGCCATCTTGGCAAGTTTCAATCAAGGCAGCAAGAGCTGAAAAGAAAGCACAATAAATGTTTATTACAATGATGTTTTATACACACAGCATTTAATCCTGAAGAATTCAGAATGCACTGAATAACAAAGAGGTAGAGGTGCCCAGCTGCACTAGGAGATGGATTACCACGAAGCAGAGAGAGCCCACGTCCAAATGAAACCACAGGCAACTGAGCGAGAGCCAAATTACTTATCTGTTCAGGCAGTCTCTAGACAGTTTAAAACTTTAAACTTGGCTTTTTAATATCCAGAAGAAACCCCAACATGAGCTCTCATCATGACAGTAGGGCTCTTATTCATAATAATGCTCAAACTTTTACTCACACAGAGCATCAGTGCTTTTCTGCAGTAATATTTACCTACGCCAAATCCCAGCAAAAACACGATATAGACAACTAAAAATTTTATCACATCTTGCAGGATGACCTAAAAAAAAAAAATCAAATTACATCGTTACCAGAAATGATAATGAAAACTAGTTTTATGCTTATGAATTCTGCAGGGATATGGGTGTGGGACACACTAAAGTATCAGATTATTTTCATTAAGCAAACTGCAGTCTCAGTGAGAAACTCGGAGAAGATTTAGGACTGATTTTTTTTATCTCATGCCTCAGAGCCTGCTGTTTCGTTCAAGGGTGACTAACTCCGTACAAAACAGGCACTGCAGCACGTGAGGCAATTAAACAGCAGAACTGTATTAGCTGAAAAAAAACACAATTTACTTACATGTTTAATATAATAAAGTGTTAAATTTGTGAGCTAGATTCTGCTATTGAAGTTATACAGTGTTTTCTGCTGAAATAATAGTGGGATCAAAACGAATCAATTTCTATATGAATTCTACACTAGATCTACATTGGTGAACATGGCTGACCGGGATAGAAACTTAACCAGTAAGTAGCACAACAGGCCAGGTAAAACACAACAAAACAAACTTGCCTTTTGAATCATAACACTGTAAATGCCCATGGACTGGAAGCCTCTGGTGAAATAGAGCATATTAGCCCATCCTAGGGCCATTGCCAAAACAAGACACACGAGGTGTTCTTTGTAGGAAAACAAGTACAAAAAGACAGAGAAGATCACAAGCAAAGCTTGTATAAAACTGTTAAAAAACAAACACAAGTATGTAAAAGGAAAATTACTGGCACAAAACCAACAACATAATGGAAACATGAAAACTAGAGGGTTTTCTATTTTTCTTATGCTTCAGCTCTAATTTCATAGCACTTTCTGTTCTCCCCTGTGAACACCACCATCAGATTTAACAATAAAACAGATGAGTACAGGTAGTATGTGAACACACTTAAAGTCAGCTTTGCATATCATCTAAGTGATCTATTCTACATAGCTGGGCAAAGCAGATTTTCCTGACGAAGACATTAAGAATTCTTCACAGTATTTCTGAAGCCATTCAATTAAAGCTTTAGCTTAATGGATCGTTAGAATCATGACAGAATTTTTATGAACAAAGAAGACACTAGAAGAAGGTGTCATGTTCTGTGACAGGATGCAAACCAGATTCTTAGCAGCACAAGACTGGCATTAGTGTGGTTGTAGGAGGAAGAAGAAAGGTAAAGTCACCTCTCTTGTTTTATTGACTGTACAATCATAAGCCAGGAACAAAAGGCAATCACCTGTGTTTTCTCTAGGCCAGCTGAAGGGATACCCCCACTGGCCAGCTGAAGGGATACCCCCACTGGCCAGCTGAAGCAGCTTTGTGCTGCTTATCCTTCTCAGAGCGCGAAACAATACCTAATTTATTAAACAGATTTCTCAAAGCCATTTGTTTAGACACAGCTCTGAACAGATACAGCATCAGGAGAAGCTACAGACAGTTGCTGTACTTTGGAAAATAATCCAGTCACATCAACCCACACAATCATTAGCACACGTTCAGGGAAAAGCTGCATCCAACCCTCTAAAAACTGGTAATCTAAAGAAAACGTAAGCACCAGCTACAGGACATTCCCTGTGACCAGGGGCTAGGTAAGCATTTCATATGTAGTATAAAGTATATGCACGACAGACTTACAACGCAAAGTGGAACCACGCATCAGAGAGAATTGACTGCAGGTCTGAGGGCCTAAGCAGAAAGATGGCTACACTCTGTAGACAGATACATGCAAAATACAGAAAGGGCAGTAAGAGAAAGCAGGCCTTAACATTGGTTGTTTTCAAAATGATTTAACTGAAGTAGGTCGTCTTAAAAAAAACATATCACTAAGACAAAATCTAGTGTGAAAAATCTTTTATAGGGCTATAAAGTAAAAGTTTAAATTTCTTTCATCTGGAATAGTAGTTAGTGACTGTTTCTAATTATACTAGACGGTAAAAATTACATCCTGGGTTTGTTTCCAGTTACACATTCTAATCCAACAGTGTCCTTAAAGCCAGTATTTTCACAACATTGATGTCACGCAGATATAAAAACCTTTGTCTTTGGATTTTGAAAGGAAAAGCCCCTCATATTTGCTTCATAAAGCAACACAGTTTTATTCAAATTTATATTCCTCATCATTCTGAATAAGAGATAAATCATGCCAAAGGCTTTCAGACACTACACACACAGTGTTATAAGCGTATTTCCAGGACCACTGTCATTGTGTTATTGATAAATCCGAAGTAGTTCTGTACCTATTTTGTTATGATTCATTATTAAAAACCCTTACCTCTTTTATGGCTATGAATATTGCTCCTAACATAACCATCACCTGTCCCGATAACTGCAGCCATCCCACACCACGGGTTAGAGCTAGTGGATAAGGTGGGGCCTGCAAGACAAGTCCAAAATTAAAGACTCAGTTCATACCTGAAGAGTGAAAGGCAGAATAACAGGAAGCCTCACAGAAGTAGCTCTCTGAGTACAGTTTCTTCCCTTCCACTGAGAGTTTTTCCCACAGTGGATTTAGAGTCAGTCCCCTAAGACGTGTATTTGAAATAGGAAAAAATCTTTTTTAATAAAACAAAAGACCTCCCCACTGCCTGTCTCTGTAGTTTTGCAACTTAAATCAGTTAAGTTGCTGCACTCACTTCATTTTCGTTAGGCCTGTGGTAGGAAACTAACGTCAACGTTACGTTGTATAGGAAATAAAAACAGCATGACATGAAAAACATGTGTCGTGCAAACTTCTTCCATTTCATTCGCAGGAGTGAGTTCAGAGGCTCCAAAGTCAGCATTTCATGACGGTTCTGTAGGAAAAACAATTCAGATTTTAACTTGTCACCTGTAAGGAAACTGAGAATTTCAGGCAAGTATTTTATGTATTTCACTGAGGGCTGGCCCTCACTGATCTAAATACATCAGTGCTCATGGCTGCAATTTGTGCTGGGGCAACCTGCCATTCTTTGGTAAATTATGATTGAGCTAAAACTGTAATGTAAACTTCAGGTCTTGTTTCCTACAGAGGTTTGATGCCAGGATTTGAATTTAGCACAGGTAAGATTCTGGCTTTCCAAAGCTGACATACATATGCTTCCTTGCCCTGTGCTCTGGCACTGTCACAGGCAGCTGCCAGTGGCCACTCCATGGAGACAAGGCACTAGCTCTTGTCTGACCTGCTGGGCCACATTTATGTTCCTATACAAGGCAAATCAGTGTTCAAATGTAGAAAACACACTCCCAAAGGCCTAGTCAGTGTTTGCTGACAGCTGAGAACCTACAGTGGAATAAAATTCATCTTGCTCCTGGATCCAAAACTGAGAACCAAAAATTACAGAATCACAGAACCACTCTGGTTGGAAAAGACCCCTGGGATCATTGAGTCAAATCATCTACCCTACCTTACAAGTTAACCCCTAAGCCATATCCCTCAACACCTCATCCAAATGATCTTGAAATACATCCAGGGATAGAGACTCAACGACCTCCCTGGTATGTTTACTCTTACCAATAATTCAGTCAAATGCATTGGTTCACACATCTGCAATGAGCGTGCAGCTAGAAAATAAATATGTAATTTAGAAACAGGTAACTCACCCCAATGTTTGTATTGTAGACAATAATTTCCAGTACTGAATTGTCTGCAGTAGTATCTAGTTCTGTCAGATCATAAAGAGATGATTGAACAGGACCATAAGCCCAGTCTGTGAATTTCCTTGACAGGCTCCTGTTAGGTTTATCTCTGATCTCTCTGCTCAGGATGTATTTCAGAATCTGAAAGATTAACAGACTCACTTGTAAGCAGATGTGTTCTTTATGGGGAAGGAGAAAGCACACACACAGAACTTGCCAACTCCCCTACCTTTATCACATTTACTAATGTAGAGGAACTCAATATATTAGTAGTTCAATGTACTAGACAGCTAGGGATCTGTTGTCTCAGTAGTGTTAGAGACAACAGATCCCTAGCAAACAAATACAGTGATTTTAATGCCTCCAGATTTTCTGTCAGGGACATTCTTCTAAAGGATGAAAGCATAATCTTCCATGTGTTCACATTTATATCTTCCTTTAACATAATCAGTTACTTTCAGAACTATCCCATCATCAATTCTTTGCCACAATAAAGCTGATTTATGAAGGCCCAATTCCACAGCAGCGTAACAAAGCAGTTCTGGTGAGTTTTCTGAAATCATTCAAGGGCTGTATGAGTGCAATATTGTAATAGATGCAGAATTTCTGAGTTTCTGTACAACAGAAAGGTTTGCAAGGCTGTTTTGAAACAGCAAGTGTGTTTTTGTACAGAGAGGGGTTGCTAGAGGGATACCTCAAAGGGTAGAAACAACACTGCAATAGAAATATTTGCTCGTATTTGCAACAAAATGTATCTCACCAAACACCACTGATACACAGTACAGCATAATCATCATGGAAAACCACTTCAGAGCACTAACATCTGAGTACACAGCTGGTCTTGACACTTTCCCCATGCTTAGTCTCTCTCAGAATCACAGATTCATATTCTCTTAGATGCTACTGAAGCAATACCCACCTCTAGCTTCCCAGTTTTGGCAGCTAACTGTAGTGGTGTCAAACCCTCCTTGTTCTTTGTAGTTTCCAAATTTCTGTCTTTACTTCTCAACAAAATCATATCATACATTCTGATTACAAAGTCGTTCTGGGTTTTAAAGTCCTCTGCCACGGTAACTAACGCATGGAGGATGTTGTTTCCTCTGGAATCCTGAGAACTAATGTTAGTCCTGCTGTTGTCCATGAGCAGTTGGATGATGTCAGGCTGATTGGTGCACGCGGCTAATGCCAGTGCAGTTTCACCTGCGAATTACAAAATGTTACACGTCGTCATGCTTTATTACAGGCATTCAGATCACACCATGAGAGGCTGTGTTAAGAAGCATCTTAATATATGAAAGCACATTTGCATATTGATCGCATTGAATCTAGCCCTTGCACTATAAAAGCTTAATTTGCATGAAAAGATTATTTAGGAAAAAAATCTCTGCAATTAAATCTGTTATGTTTTGTCTGCCACTCAGCACTTACAAGGTTTTGGTAAATGTTTTACAGCTACGTCTGGGTGTTTATAGTACGCTGTACCCTACCAGGGCACATCTACAAAAGGTACAATGTCCTTTTTATGTCTTGTGACACGCGTTTCCTAATCTAGGCTTAGCTACAGCAATGATTCACATTTGCCTGTCTTCCGTACTGTCTTAATGGTATGACCATTCCTCCTTCCTAGCTTTTCCAGAGAGATCACATTTCCACTTACCAAAATAAAAGCCTTCGTGCTTATGTTTGGGATTAAAGAAAATTCCCTGGGCGTGAGCATTGACGTCGGCTCCTTTTTCTATAAGGCTCTGAGTTATTTCATACTGTCTTCTTTCAATGGCAATATTTAGGGCTGTCTGACCTGAAACAACAGATGCAGGTATTTAGCGTTGAATGTCTTACGTGTGTTATGAAACATCAGCAGTGTTTCACAATGGACAGCACCTGTGATACCGAATAGAAGTTGGTTTAGGAATTGAAATCACCTTTAGAATTTTAAGATGTCATTGCTTTTATGGACAGTATTTAACCATATACCTGAAACTGGAATCAGCTGGTAATAGCCCCAGGCAGAGAGGGTCCTGGGGGTTCTAATTGACAGGAAGATGAATACAAGCCCAGTTGTGCCCAGGTGGCCAAGAAGGCCAATACTAGAAATAGTGTGGCCAGCAGAAGTAGGGAGGTTATCATCCCCTGTCCAGTTTTGGGCACATCAGTACAAGAGGGATGTGGAGGTGCTGGAGCAGGTGCAGAGGAGGGCAATGAAGTGGATGAATGGCCTGGAGAATAAATCTTTTGAGGAAAGACTCAAAGAGCTGGGGCTCTTTAGTTTGAAGAAGAGGAGGCTGAGAGGAGACCTCATCACTCTCTACAACTACCTGAAAGG
>JAOXOE010000827.1:7495404-7517877 GCA_028565055.1 Phoeniculus purpureus | reverse complement strand
GGTGTCAGCGACACCACCCAGCTTTGTGTCATCAGCAAACTTGCTGACAGTGCACCCTAATCCCTCATCCGAGTCATTAATGAATAGATTGAACAGTATGAGTCCCAGTACTGACCCCTGGGGGACTCTATGTTGAGGACTCATTCAAGCCCCTCCCAAAGGGGGAAAATGGAGCCTGTGATCCACCTGCAGCAGTCAGGTCACAGTAAAACCCAAAGAAGAGCAGCGCCTCCACTCCTGAGTGTGGATACAGCTTACAGTGCCATAACGAGGAAACCCTGGAGTGCGATAACTATTACAGTAGCTAAACCAGCAAGCACTGGCACAAGTCAGACTGGTTTCAGGGGAATGTGCAATGGAGTTTGACGCACAGTTATCAGACTCTGAGCCCTAAATCTGAGAGGCAGAGGAACAGTCAGGATTAAGAACTTCACTACTTCGTTTTCCCAGTCTACACAAGTCAAAGGACAACAGAAAAGTAGACACACACCTCATCCGTGTTTCCTTGAACCCATTTCTTCATCGCTTGTGAAAACATAGACCCTAGTGGAGACAAAGAGCAAACGAGGTCTATTAGCAAATGCTGTGGCACAGCTCCATCAAAGCTAATTCCTTCCATCCACTGCTTGTGTTAGAGAACACAGGAGTGGCAGGACAGACAAGGGGGTGCAAGGACCCTTGATTCATCAGACACTGAGCCCAAACTGCTGTTCTTCACCAGAGCTGAAGAGCAGCACTATGGCAGATCCCAAATGGGTGGGAAGCATGTGGAGCTCAAGTTCTTTTTTGTCTTGAGACCAGACCTTTGAGGGTTTGATCACCAGCTCAGCTGCTAGAGGCTTTCCTCCCTGCCAGGCTCTAGTGACAGCTCCAACTCCCACAGGCTGCTCATGCAGGAGTCCAACTGGACCAGAAAAGCAGCATTTAGATAGAAAATGGGGCCAGAGATGGGTTTTTCCTCAGTACAGGAAAATTCCCTAAGTATCTCTAAAACAGATCTGCAAAGACTCTGGCTTGTCCTGCCTGCAGTGAGGAAGAGTGCAGCTCCACAGATGTTTACAGAAATAAGAGAAAAAACAAACCTTTTGATCTTTTTACATCAGGTTCTGGTTCAGATTCTCTGATAAACTGTCCCAGGTCACTGACTCTTCCAAACGTCATCTTCCTGAAGAGAGGAGCAGAACAACCATACAGGTTATGAGGAAAAAAACTACCAGTCAGGAAAAGAGAGGCCTCTCACAAGAGCTCTAGTGTCAGAAGACTGGGGGTTTACTGGTTACCACCTCCTCCACCTCAAATGGAAACATCAGAAGAACCTCCCACCCCTACCAGCTATCTGAATTCAAAGTGTCTTAGAAATTGTTCTAGAAGCAGGCAAATACTTCACTGACTCAATCACCTAACAGGAGCAGGCAGTGCCAGCAGCTGCTCTGCATTACGGTTATAGCCAGCATCACTAGGGAGAAGGGAGTTTATGGCACCTAAAGGGGCAGGAGGCTGAAATGCCACAGCAGAGCAAGGGAGCTGTAGAAATGTAGAGTGTCTGTTGAGATCCACAGGAGAGCTTTATCACAAAGAGTAACGAGAAGCAGAAGAACAGCTGCGCAGTCTGCTGAGGAAGTTAAGTACAAGCCCATGGAGGCAGGGAGAAAGCAAAGTCACACATCATGGTATCAAAGGTACCTGAGCTTATTCTTTTCTGTTCCAACCCCAAACAGGATCTGCACAGCTAGGGAAAATACAAACTACTGGGAATATCCTTCCGGATGTCACAGAAACATTCACTGTGACACCAGTGTTAACTGATGCTACTGAAAATTAAATTCACTTTCAAACATTAACCCACAGTCCCAGGATTGCAGCAGCCTGTATTCACCAAGCAAAAACAAAACAGGGCAAAACAAGTAACTAGAAAGGAGGAAACACACTGGAAGAGCCTTACCCTGCGTACGTTCGTTGATACAAAGACTCTGGATCCAGACTTGCAGCATCTACAATTATTGCTTCATCAAAATTTTTCAGGATTTTAACATTAGCCTTTTTGACATTGGACTACAAACAAAAAATCTAAGCGTTAGTGCCCAGAGCAGACAACTAGCAGGTCTTAGCAAAACTGCAACTGTAGTGCTTCTCCTCCTGGATAAACTCTGGACAGGCTCTCAGCAAGCAAAAAAATTAGGGAGCATCCACACAGCCACCATTCCCTAACCCACTGCGACACTGTTTTCAAGCAGAGGGTGATAACATTACATGAATGGAGCCAAAGACTCAGTGAGCAGGGCAGTACACGGTAGGTGTGAGGATGGATCTGTGTGGGCACACACTGCTTGGCATTCAGACAACCCTGAACTGCCTCCAAAGCTGCAGCAGCTTCACTCAGCCTCTGGTGCACTTGGTAAGCAATTCCCAAACACTTTAATGCTTCCCTTATCAGACAACAAACATTTTTGTCTTGGTCTGGAGTGTTTTGTGAAAGAGCATGGAAAAAAAGCCAAAGGCATTAGAGCAACAGCAGGGAAAGCACAAACGCACAGCAACCTATTAGCGCCTTAATGTGAACAGGAACATTCACGGCAGCTGTGCTGCAAACTCCTTCCCTGCTGCACTTTATGCAAAAATATGCAGAGCCCTGGAGATTCTCCTGCTCAGATAAGTAAACCAGGAGATACAGCACTTCACTGCCTAAATTGCCCAGACAAGACTATCACTGGCAGCTTCTCTCCTGCTGGGACTATTGAGCAGCAGATATTACGAGAACACAGATTTTATCCCCCACTTTTCAACTAGGGAGGGGAATGCTCCCTGCAAATGAGGTTAAAAAAAAAAAATCCTACAAGCAGGCAGTACAGCTTCTAAGTTGCTCAAGACACAGCACATCTGTAATGTGGGCCTAGCTGCTGGATTTAAAACCCATGGCAGCACTGCAGTGTTCAAAAAAAAAGCAGTTCAGCAGAAGCAGCTCCTGCTTAACTCTCAGCTGGGCTTGCAGTCTGCAAGCTGACCTGGTTACAGATAAGCCAGAATCTGCTTATCCTCTCTTCTTTCACATCTGAATTAAGCAAAGCTGAAAATGCAAAGGTTAAAAACACACCTCGTGTCACTGGGAGATTTTCTGAGGCTCAGCCCACATAGGAACTCTCAGCAGCTCTCAGAAAGCAGCACCACAAAAGGCAGTTGAAAAGAAAGGTGCTGAAAAAAACCCACATCCCGGTACAACACAAGCTTTAACGTTCCAGTGCAATGGGAAGCTTCAGATTAGCAGATGTTTCCTTACAGCACAGGAACTCTGACACTGATACAGGAAATGCTGGAAGCACTCTTGTGTAACAGAATCAAGACATAAAACTCTTACCTGGGAGGCAGAGCCATCTGGGGCCCCTATAGAATCAGTTTCAGGATTGCTACCGGGGCCGTGAATACTCAGTGCAATATTCCCTCCTGGAAATTCATCTCCTCGTACTGAATGGATGAGATCATTCAAGTATTTGTAGTAAAGGTTGCTGGACAAGAAGCCAGGTAAAAAAACCTGAGAGACAGAAGGAAGAATCCTCTTTAATCAGGGCTGGCACAACCCTCTCTGGGTCATTTGCACAACAGAGCAGACACCCTTGCGTTCTGGCACACAAATGTCCACACATGGAATTATCCCAGAGCAACAATTCCAATGCTTTAGATTTGAATCCTACTGCAAAACGAACACAATTAACCGTATTAACCAAATCCTCCAGTAAATGGAACCAAAGTCCACACTCGTTTTTCCTCCAGAAAGGCCTGACAACCCAACAGACTTCCAATTACTTTGCTGTGCTGCTCAAAACTCTGCAGCTCCAGAGTCCAACTGTTAGGCTCCAGTACCCAGGTGTCCTGCAGTCACACTATTAGCCACACTGTGGGCACTAGACTTGCAAACAACTGCTACCAGTGAGAAAGAAAATGTTCTAAAGGTCTCTAATAAGCTGTTGACAGCAATTCACGCGGGAGGAAATTCTGGTACTTCCATTAAATGCAATAACCACCCAAAGACAAACATTTCACAGACAATTAACAGAAGCCAGCAGGTGGCATCATTTCAAATCAGGCTGATTTGAAAAACAGTTATGAAAATTTTACTAAAGCTGTTCAATTATCTGGAGAAAGAAAAGGCAGTAAGAGAACAGGATGGTTCAGCGATGCTGACTTGTCTCATGTCACTTGACACGCTGCAGAACCTCTGTGGCACCCTTCCTAACTGGCTGTCAAAGTGCTGCTGAAGAAGGTGTCTCACCGTCTCCATAGTAGTCCACGCCTGCCGTAATGGAGTGGTGAAACAGTTGGGGAGAGGACCACCTTCTCTGCAGATGTTGGATTCGATCTCTAACCTCACCGAGTCATCAAAGCCCAGTGGATGTGTGGCTTGAAGGGAGAAGTACCTGCAGCATCAGATAGGGAAAGAACAACGCAAAAGGATTGGCAAAGCTTTACAGGTGCTTACTACCCACCCTTCCACTGAGGAGCATCAGCCGTGCTGCAGCCACTAGATGGGGCCGCCCTCAAAAACCTGCTCCAACTGTTCCTCCCTGACAGTGGGAGAAGAAAATCCCCAGCTCACAGGAACACTTCTGATAAAGCCTTACCCTGAGGGCGCAGGTAAAAGAAGCCAAGCACTCTATGACTACTGATGAGCAGAATGGCACACACGCAGCTTTGTAACAGGAATGAAGCAGGAAAGACCCAGAACTCTGAAACAGCATCGGCTCTGCAAATCGCACCATTTCAAACAGCGTATGAATGCAGAGCAGGGATGACTGATCAAAGTCTGGGTGAGCTGTTTGCTTTCTCTCCAGTTGTTCTGTCCTAACTAGGCTAATAACTCAACAAGCTTGCAGTGATGAGCATCTCACTTAAGACCAAACTTCCTGGAGGCAGTCTTCATGCCTGCCTCCAGCTGCATTAATCAGGCAAAATAAAGTAAAAATGTTGGACTAGTGGAAAACTGGCACTAAAAGCAATCTGGTGTCTCCCTTAAAGTAGGGAAAATATTTTGGAATGCTAACAACAGGCACCATTTGTGTGCTGCCGCGATTGAGCTGCAGTAGCAGCTCCTACAGTCTACTTTAAATGGGTAACAGGATCTGAACCTTAAGGTTTTCCCACCTAATCTACTACTAAATCCTTTACAGTTTCAAATGGCAACAAATTCATATTTCATATGAAACAAACATCACCTCCATCAAGTCCTGAAAACTGTGAATTATGTTAAAGAACGCAGCCCTTACAAGGGCTGTTTCCTAACGTATAAAGGGAAATGTTAAAAGGTCACGTGCGTACGCACTGAAGGCCACTGTAATAAAACACATTTCAGGAGAACAGCACAGGACTGCACCATTAGGGTTTGAAAATGAGAAGTTCCTCCTGCAGAGCATTAACACAAAATTATCAGCACAAAATTCATAAAGAAATAATTGCTGAACTCCCTCACTTGTCATATAAAATCATGGCATCGTTCTGTGCTTCTTGTCCATCATACTGGCCTTTTTTGGCAGCGAGTTGAGACTGGAAGTTATCTGCTGCCAACCAGAACTGCAACACATTAACTGCATCTTCCTTCTCCATGTACTGTAAGGGAAGTTAGAAAAAGGGGAGAAATTAAAGACGTTTTAGCCAGAAACTTGTATTTTAATAAACATGGACAAACCTGTTCCTTCCCATTTAAGAAACAAAAACATATAGTCCATGCATTAATGATGCAGAACTATCATTAATAGTCACAAAACCTCATGCTACAACATACAGGACTGAACATCTGAAATGATTATACATGTGGGCAGAAAACCCTCCAATGAGGAGACCTTATTGCTCTCTACAGCTACCTAAAAGGAGGTTGCAGTGAGGCTGGTGCTGGTCTCTTCTCCTAAATTACTAATGATAGGACGAGGGGAAATGGCCTCAAGCTCCATCAAGGGGAGGTTTAGACTGGATCTTAGGAAGAAGGTCTTTCCTGAGGAGTGGCTGGGCACTGGAACAGGCTGCCCAGGTTGGTGGTGGAGGCCTCATCCCTGGAGGTGTCTAAAAGCCAAGTAGCTAGAGCACTTGAGGCCATGGTGTGGAGGGTTAGGGAGATGTTGGGATGAGGGCTGGACTTGATGATCCGAAAGATCCTTTCCAGCCAGGATGATTCTATGACTCTCTCGCAGAAGATGATACACCCATCTTTTTCACTGTATTTGAGGTGTCTCTGTTAGAGCCGTCAGGGGACAGTGGTTTCTTTCCATTTGATAAAAAGGAATAAAAAAAAAAAAAAGGGAAGCCCCAAACCCAAGACTCACCTCAGAGAAGTAGAACAGGGCTGATTCACAGAAGAGTATGTCAGCCAGATAAACAGTCCCGCTAGTCAGCACCTCAATCTGGTATTTACAGAAATGGTGACTTCGCAAAAATTCACTAAAGTGCCTGCACAGACAGAGCAACAGTGAGTTGTTAGGATTTAACAACAACCAAGCCACCTTATGAACCAGTCAGTTACTGACACAGAATTCTTATACTTTTAGTTGGATAAAAGCAAAACAAGCAAGAAACAGCGCAGGTTTGCAAAGGTACCAAGAAGGCAGTAATGGACATACAGCTCCAGCAAGTCACCAGGCTGTGATGGAGGAAGAGATCTGAGCAGTCTGATACTGCACAGAAATGGGATTACACAGTTATGCCTCTGTAAAGATTTTTGCCAGAACCACCTTCTGCAAAAGGACAACAGACCCAAGAAGCCAAACCATTGAATCAACTTACTCTTGTTCCATTGCATTAAACACTATTGACTGTGCCATAACAAAACAGTTTGGATCCACTTGTCCATCTTCCCCACAAATCTTTGCTGCAAAGAGAGACCGGATTAATTTTAATGTGCGTTTGGCTGACTGAGCTGAAAGACACAGGTGATAACTAGTTAGCAACAAACTGCAGTTCAAATACTCTAGAATCAGCTGCCTCTGACTGTGCAAAAAGAGCTTTTTAAGTATCTAAGACAACTGAATGATAACATCACTGCTAAAGTACCTGACACTCAAGCTTGGATTCCCTCCATAACCATCAGGAATTCTTTCACTAATTGAAGCAAAAACCTCTGCAAAGTTCTTCTGGGGATACTGCACAGCAGTACTAAAAGGTCAGACCCACAGTCACCTGCAACGTTATCTACTGCTTTTTTACAATCAACTTCAAACTTCATACACATGAAAGGTGCGTGTGTAACATTAACGATACATCAGGACAGGGAAAGAGAAAGCTGTGATACGAGATGGCAGCAGACATTCTTACCAACTATGTCGTTTCGCATTGCTTCTGTAATAGGTATTGGTTTAGCAGCATCTGGAGAAATGTATTTGGTAAAAGTACTAACTGCATCCCGTTCTATACCTACAAGGAAGAAATACAGATTCAGACTTTGAACTCCTTGGCATGAGGAGCAAACAATAACCGTCTGCTCTTCAGACACTGAGGGTATTATCAGCAACACGTTTCCTCCCCATGAAGCTTTCAGTCCACTACTCTCTACTTCACTATTGAGGAGTTGCAGTGATTTATCTCTAACCAGGACACAGCACCCCAGTGTGGACCGACCGGTGAGGTGGAACAAAGCAAGGCAGCTCTGAACTCCTACACCAGACAAGAGAGTACCTCCTCCTCTGCTGCAAACTTTAGATCCCCCAGGAACACCTTTCTAGCAAGACCTGTACTGAAGCTGTCAACTTCTAGCTTACCACAGGCAATATAAACTGCTGGCATTGTAAAGGAATTAAGGAAAGAAAAGCCATCTTAAAATGCAATGCCTCAGAACAACCTTTACACTTTACATGTCACCTATTGAGTTGGGACGCTGCTCTGGAAGAGAAAGACTCCACTATACTCCAGACTTTAAGATTTCTCAGAAGGGACCCAGTACTTTCACATTCTCCTTAGAGATCAGAAAGCAGAGGTGCTTTTCATGACTGAAATATTGCTGTGTTTGTTTAAGCTGCTTCAGGGCCAAGGTTATGTATGTGGAGGAACATAAGTGTATGAGAAACACAAACAGCAAGGGAGAGGGATGCAACACGAGGAAACAGTTGGGCAAACAGAAAAGAACCACATGAAGAAAAGAGCATTTCCTTTTTCTCTGCAGACTTGTACAAATCACAGAGGGCTGAGTAGATGCAAAGGAGAGGAACAGGTTACTGTGCATGTCGCTTACTGCTAAAAGTAAACAGACCATTTAATCCTTACTTCCAGCAGCCTCTGAAGAGGTGAAATCCAGACAAGAGCAAATCAGTTACAAAGGGAGGAAATCTATCAAATCACAGAATCACAGAACATTAAAGATTGGAAGGGACCTTGAAAGATCATCTGACCTTGAAAGATCATCTAGTCCAAACCCCTGCCACAGCAGGATCACCTAGATCAAGCCACACAGGAACATATCCAGGTGGGTTGTGAACATCTCCAGAGAAGGAGACTCCACAACCCCCCTGGGCAGCCCCTTCCAGGGCTCTGTCACCCTCACCAGGAAGAAGTTCCTTCTCATACTTACGTGGAACCTCCTCTGTTCCAGCTCACACCCATTGCCCCTTGTCTTACCACCAGATGCCACTGATCAGAGCCTGGCTCCATCCTCCTGACACCTACCCTTCACATATTTATCAACATTAATGGGGTCCCCCCTCAGTCTCCTTTTCTCCAAGCTAAAGGGACCCAGCTCCTCAGCCTTTCCTCATCAGGTTCTACTCCGTCATCTTTGTCCAGCTGTGCACTAGACTCTCTTGATCTAAAAGCAAAACCAGTATGTTCCACACAACCACCTCTGCAAGTCTCTTATCACCATCACTTAGCCATTTTACATGATGCAGGGTATTGATCTTCCATGGAAAGTTAATTACCAATTTTCAGCCTCATCATCCAAGTTTTCTGCAATTCTTTTAAGGTGGGATGAGTGAGGAAAGAACATGACATTGCAATGTTCATCTCCATAAGATTACACACAAAGAACAGAAGTCACTTGAGCTTCTTAGATCACATAATGATTCCCAAATTGCTTCAGCAGCACTTTTATTTTTAACCACCAGTCAAACTATACAGAGCTCAAGCTGACCACTAGCTCATACAGCAGGTTAACATTACCAATACACAATGTTTTCTTCCTCGTGACATCATGCCACACTATGAGTACATATGAAGCGAGGCATCTCACCACACAAAGCCAGGAACATTTTAAGTTCCCAATCTCCCAACCTCTTAAAGAAAGAGAACACTTGGCACTTACTTTTCATGAGTTTTCCAGACAAGTCTTTTAGTGCAGAGGAGAGGCTGTTTCTATTTGATACCGTAAGCTTGGAAGATTCCTGCTGATCAGCTGGAACAGAACAGGTCCCCGTCTCAGATTTTCTCAAACAAAGAACACTGCTATTATCACTCTCCTGACCCAAGAGCATGTGGTTCTGGCTGTTGCTAGTTCTGTTGTTCTTGTCTGAAGCCACTGGCTTGGTCCTGAGCAGACTTATTGTGCTAGAATCCTCCAGTCTCTCCTCAAGCAACCCAGTTGGAGAAGACGATGCTGTTTCCTGCTGTTTTGAGGGTGACACTGGCTCCGCCAAGGAACTCTGCTTAACTGTGTTCAAGCTGTGTGCTCTTATGCGGGACCATGTCGTGGAGTGGAAGCTTTCAGCCTCTAACCAAAACTTCACCAAGTGTTCCATTCTGCGCAGTTCCATAAACTGGATAAAATAAGGGAGGGCTACATTGTCCTGCAGGACTTGTTCAAGGGTCTTTGAAAGGCTTGATTTGGTCTCTTGAGCCTCATAATTCAGACATGATCTGCCTAAATCAAAATACAAAGGGAATGAGTCCACTCTGTACTACAGACATGGGTATTTGACACAAAAATGTTTGACAACACAACTGGTGAAGAGGCAGTTCCAATACAACCTCTTCTAACAAACAGAGTAACCCCATTCAGAACCCTTCCACAGTAACGGAGATGCTACTGCAACAGCAGATACATTTTCTAATTACCTGCTCTACCTGCCTGAAAACCAGCAGGTGGAGAGCCCTCCTGTAACACACAGACTAACGAGAAATGCCACCACTCTTACACAGCTGATGAGGCCTTACCTAGGTCTCCAAAATGAGCAGCTTCCATGTGACTTGGCTGCTTCTTAAGGGCAGCGGTCCGACTGCTAGAGAAAGAGTCCATGTTGGCAGAGATGGCATTAATTGCCACATGGCTTGGTCCTGCAGCCTCCAGCAAGGCATGATTTCTAGTGCTTCTTTGAGGGGAATGTACTGCTACTGGAGCTGCAATCAAGACAGGAATCATTAAAAGAGAATCCCAAGAACTCTTCCAGCATCATCCACATCTAAGCACCCAAAGATACTCCACAGCCTGCAAGAGTCAATCTTTAAACACCTCATTGCACCACTGTGTCTCATCTTTGACCAAGGGTCTGATAAAGGACCACAGAAATAAGCAAGTTTTATTATAGCAAGAATAAACCAACTTCCAAGAGATAAGTGGCACCCACCCATCTATATTTTCTTCAGCTAATCAGAAGATGCCAACTCTAAATCTACATGTGAAATATTACTCCTGAGTCTTCCTGCCTCCTTGATAACCCCTATTGCAACAGCTTAAAACTTTGTCAACAATTCTGTTCAGTTACAGTGTTCTTGTCAAGCCTTTTAAAGTCCCTCTTAAAGGTTAAAATGGGCTACAAAGCCCTGAACTACAAAGCTACCTGTGAGTTTTAATGGAAATGTTTCTCAGGTCTATTCTCTGCCTCTGGTTTTATAGAAAAAAAAACAATGAGGAAATCTCTCTGATGAAAGGCAGGTTATAAGCCTGAACCTCCTCAAGCTGCATTAGGAGACATGTGGCTATCTGAGCCCAGAAAGAACAAGGAACTTCCTCACACAAGACTCTGCCAAAGAAAAAGCATCAACTAGTTGTTAATTGATGACAAAGCTGAAAAAACCCCAAAACCGGCTCTCAGGAAATAGCATTTCATTGGGATGTCATGCAAGGACACCTTACACCTCTGACTCAAAAATAAAGCCAGTCAGATGACGCATTATCTCAGCACACTCCAGCCTAATGAGGTGCTTCATCAAGGTGTCAGGCAACTTGCGACTTTCGTTTGGTGACTTTCATGCTGCATGACTTTATTTTTATTCACCATTTTATGACAGAAGCCAACAATTTCACACTCACACAGTACGTTAACAGATACCCTAGAAGCAACGGGATAGCAGAGTTGTTTAAGTCATTGCAAAGCATTTCTCCAGTGGCAGTATCTGGTACCAAGCAGCTGCTTGCTACCTCTTACAAAGCTTTTGGTGTTTAATAGCAGCAACCACAGAGAGAACACAATTTTCCTGAGGCTGAGTGGCAGCCAGTGGCAGAAACTGGGGAAAACGTAGTGCAAGCTCCTCGTGTAGAACCAGAGCCACCTCCTCATAACAGTTTAGGCTTTTGTGAATTACGAACATCTGAGGAAAACTTGTTCTACTTAATCTAAGGATCAAACACCTATTTGTTCTAAAACCTCCAGACATTACTACACTGTTAATCTAACAGCACACAGAGGAACTGCTTGCTGAACTGGAAAGGGCCTCTCTGCTCACAATCTGCAATACAACACCTTTTCAAATGTATTTACAGCGTCCACCACACTGTAGCCTTGTCCTGGTAAACCCTTTCATGTAGCCACCAGACACTGTAATTGCACAGAGATCCCGGGGTGTGCAACTCCCTATTTCCTGCATTTAATTTGAAAGACAGACCGCCAAGGATAAAAAAGCCTTTAATTTGCTCTAGATAGCCAGATAACACATTAACAAGTACAGAAACAGGACTTTATCTGAGGATACAAAAGTAACAGATCAGATTCACACAAATTACCTGGGCTCCTTTTAGCTCTGCCATCAAACTGACAGGAGAAATAACCTTGCTTTCCCACTAACTTCCTTCTCCTCAAGATTTTTTTTGCTCTCCTACCAGATTTAGCAGCAAGATCTCTGTATCACATGGAGCAGCTTTAGACCAAGATTCAGATCTTCAGTCTCATAAGCCACATCAGTGAAAGTGAAGGCAGACACTGCAGCCTCTTTTGCAAATCCCAATCAGGATGCACTTTTACAGCTGCAAAGCAACTACACAAGCGAGAAAGCTCAGAAGTTAATTTGTTGTAGATAAGGAATAACCTCTATTTGCGAGGTGACTGAACTGCATGATCACTCGTGTCTGAAAGAATTTAATAACCTTCTGTACTTACAGTCAGCAGAGATGGTTTGGATAGATCAGCTACTATAAATACTCCAAAAGAGACTGAAGGTTTGGGTCTGGTTTAATGCACAGGTCACATCTGCACTCAGTTGTAAGGAACTCAGCCCAGTGGTTCAAATAAAAATGGCAGCTGATATGAGCAATCTGAATTTATAGGCAAAATAAATATTGATCTTACTTTTAATTGCTTTCACATCTGTGGTCTTTTCTTGTTCTTTGCTTTTCACTGTAAAATACAAAGGGAAACGTTAATGCTATTTTGGGTAGCTAACGGCATTTAGCAGAGGAGGGACATAAAATCCCCAACTTCAGCAAGTATCAGGGACAGCAGTTAATTCCGGTTTTGTTAAACCTCATCCCTCATTAAATCTGCACGCCTAGCACCTCACAGGGACAGACAAAGCCTTTGTGTTGGGTTATTTTAAAAAGGACAAACCTTACAACCCATTAATTAAGTTCAATGAGATGCACTACGTTAAAATAAACACAGAGAAAGGCTCTATCTGTGTGTATGATTAAAGGTTCCTTTAAAACAACACCATTAAGTGAAATGTTAACGGGACAGATGTGGTTTAAGTTGAGGCCAGTGGGAGATGCTCTCCAGGAACTAGAAATCACACATTGTGACTGATTAGTCACATATTCTGCATGGTTTAGACCCAACATCTTGCTCATATCACAGGAAGAGCAGTGCAACACACACATAAAGAGACGTACATCAAACACAGCTCTGGACACACACTGGAAGTAGTAAGTTCTCTCACAGACAATATTGATTAAGTATCATCAAACTGGTGTGAAGCAACTGATGGGAAGATAATTAAAGTTGTGATGAAAAAGTGATTTTTTAGAATTAGTTTTTAAAGGAAGCAAATTAGCAGACCCATTAGAAATAAAAATAAAGAAACTGAAGGAGCACATAAACAGGATGCCATGAGAAACAAATTAATGGGGACACTGAAGAACATGATCCACCAGCAAAACCTTCTCCGGGTGCTCCACGCTGGGATTACTACTACAAACAGGTCCTCGTCTTTGAACACCGATTGTGGAGCCCTTCCAAACCTAACCACAACTCATAATGAGCACAATCAAACATTTACATCACAAAACACAAGGAGATTACCAAAAAACCCCTCAACCTTTCCTCCTCTGACCTCAGTATTTTAAATATTTAAAGGGAAACTTCAGTCTCTGGTTACATAATTGTCCTGCACGGCGGTGGCTGCAGCAGTGCCGAGCCGCCAGCCCTCACTGCAAGGAGGATAAACGTTGCAGTCTGAGAATTGGCAACTCAGCATTTAAGATCGAAGCCAGCAGCTCGCATGTTCCCTCTGACAGAGGGGTTTAAGCCTCTGTTAAATGAGCTGGACTCTTTTAAAACGGAACTCTTGCAGGCAGATACATCTGTAAACAGCAAAAACAGTTTTCCCATAACTGGGGGCACGCTGGGATGCAGGAGAAAAATCACTGGAAAAAACAGATCTGCATGTCTGAGGTAGCCCTGAGGTGGGATGGGAACAGATCAACCTCTATCCACTATTATGAACCCTTACCTTGCCAAAATTACTCCAGTAATCAATTCATCAAACCATTCCCAAGTATTGCCACTGCTGAGCTGCAACAGAGTCCTCCACACGCCTATTTTTCAGTTTAAATACATTAGTTCCTTCTTACAAACTACTCAGTTCCTCTCTCTTTCTAATTACCTAATTACTACAGGTAACAAAAACTCCTGCTCCATGTCCTCAACAACTCTACACACAGGATTTGTTTATCCCTGTCAACTCCAAGCAGAATCAAAATAACAAGAAGATAAAATGAAGTAGTGAGCAGTAGAGGACAAAACAACCCGTGACAGGATCAACTTCTAGAGAGAGCAGTTTCACTACAGGAATTTTCTTTCAGCTTCCTCTAAAAATGAGGATGTTCCTTGGTGTCTGCGTGACACCAGAGAACTGCGGTCCATGACCATCGAGGACTAAGAGTTTGTGAGAATTTCCAGCACAAGCCCCATTCATAAAGCAGTATCACACCAAACCAGCATGAGCTGTTCACATGACAGCTGAGAATTTTAATTCACATCTTGAAATCATAGAATTATTGAGGCTGGAAAAGACCTCTGAGCTCATCCAGCCCAGCCCATCACCTAAACCAGGGCACCAAATGCCACACCCAGTCTGTCTTTCCATACCTCCAGGGATGGGGACTCCACCACTGCCCTGGGCAGTCCATTCCAGTGTCTAATCACTCTTTCCATGAGGAAGGGCTTCCTAACATCCAACCTAACCCTCTCCTGACAGCTTCAGGCCCTGCCCCTCTCATCCTGGAGCTAGTTGCCCAGAAGAGCCTCAGGCTTCTGACTACAACGTCCCTTCAGGACATTGAGAGAGGGAGGTCTCCCCTGAGTCTCCTTTTCTCCAGGCTAAACACCCCCTCTCCCTCACCCTCTCCCTATTAGAATTACCCTCTAGTCCCTGAACCAGCCTCACTGCTCTCCTCTGGACCTGCTCTAGCACCTCAACACCTTTCTTGAAGATATCGAGAAGATACAGAAGAATGAACAGATTTAAACTGTTCACACACATAGGCAGCCAAAAAACAATACAAGATTCAGAGGTCAGACAAGCAGTAGGGCTGTGTACATGATTCCCAAGCGAATGAGCATCTTGTCTGGCTGTTTCATTAACAATTTCATAACCTGACCTCAAGCACCCAGCTGCTGGTTCAACTGTTAGGTTGAGAAATTAGACTCTATCATCTACCCTCAGTCTTCTAGACCTTTATTTTAAGGCCTGAGCTAAAAAAAAAATAAATACTTTCACTATATTTTTTGCTTTTCAGCACATTAGTAATTTCATTGTCTTCACTGTGATTTACTTGTTTTAATTGTCTTTAGTTTCACTCAACAGCAGGTTGTCAACCCAAACCCACCAACACTTTCATAGAGTTTTGGACTGCTTGTGTCCAGTCTAGAGCTTTATTGCAACCTTGACTTTGTGGCTTTTCTCCCAGCTACAGCCAAAGACACTCTTTCAAAACCTGTATCTAAACTGGAGATTATACAAACAATACTATTTTATGTACAACACAGGCAACAGCTTCTTCCTCTCCTCTCCTGCTCATCTAGTTCTGACTGCTTTTCTGCTGAAAGATCCTTTAATCAGAGCAACACAAACAGATCCAATTAGGCATCTCTTTAATTTCTCCCTGAGAAAGCTTTCACCAGAGCTTACACTGTTGCTACGATTACACACCTGGATGGAACATCAGCACCACAATTCTCTTCATCACTGAAAAAGCAGCAGAAGGTATTTTTGAGCAGTTCATAAGCAGTGTGGAAGTTTTAGTCTACTGCTCACCATTAGTATGTAAACATCCCAAAAAAGCTTATGACACTTGCAAAGACTCCAGTGGACCTTCTAATAAGTCCTGAACAGGAGTTTAAACTAATTTCTTCCAGAATTACTGCACAAACCTCCACAAAGAATGACTTTTTCAATGCTGTTGCTTTGATTGAGCCAAACTTACAACAGGAAGTGTCAGTAGAGCAATAACATCACCTCAGAGAACAGGTGTTTTGCTTCTCCTTGTACCTAAGAGGTACCTTTTGGGTTTCAGTAACTGAAATACTTTAGAAGAGCCTTGTGCCAACTGCTGCTGGAACAGCAATGGTTGTACTGCTCAAGCTACAGCATTAAGGGATAACAGAATTGCTATCCTGAGAGGCCCTTCCTAAAAGTTGCCACTTCCAACAAAAACCACTCAAGCCGCACGCGGTGCAGACTGGAAGTGCTCTGCACCACCTTTCATCACAAGCTGTGGCGCAAGTGCTTTCAAAATATTTCACTCTCAAAGAGCTTTTAAAGCGCATCCATTCGTGCTATTTGAGTATTATAAATATTTCAGAAGTCCTCAATTTCAGATCTTCACTTGTGCTCTGTAACATCAACAAATGTATTACAAAAAAAATCGTCAGACTCCTCTGCCTTTCAAGAAGCCCCTGGTGCAACGAGGCTCTTCTTCAGGTCTGGTTTTTTACCTAACGCTGTAATACATTTAAGTCCATTAATATTTTACAAACCCACGTATAGCAACGTCGTGAAAACACCACTCTAGAAACAGTCAAAGAGGCTCAAAACCTGTGTGAGGGATGAGGGATTCCACACTAGCCCAAACAGCTGCACAGGTCACCGGTTTCGGAGCGGCTCAGCTCCGCTTCTCTCGTGCAGCACAGCTGGAAAACCCACAGCGCTGCAGCCCTGGCCCGGGAAGGACAGAGGCTGCAGTCCGGGCCGAAGGATGGCAGCCGACCCCCACCCTCCAGGTCCCGCAGCAGCGATCACCGCGCAGCCCCGGCCCCACCCCGACCCCTTCTCCGACCCCCGATAGAGAAAACGGGCCCCAACCCCGGGTGGCGCTGGGACTGACCGTGGTTTGCGGCGAGTCCGCTCCTCATGGGCCGAGCTTCCTCTCGGGGCCCGGTCGCGGTCGCCGGAGGGGCAGAGCCGGGGCCCAGAGGCCGTGCAGGGGATGAAGCCGGTGGCCGCCCCTCAGCCTCAGGCCTCCCGCCCGTCGCCCCTCTACCTTTCCGCCTGAAGAAGGACATGGCGCCAGGGAGGGGGCGAGGCGGCCGCTGGGGAGAGGGGGCAGAAGGAGAGAGAGGGGGCGAGGGCAGCTAGCCGGACTCTCTATGAATGAGACTCCTTCCTCCGCCCGCCGCCTCCTCTCCCTCCGCCTCTTCCTCTCGCGGAGGCGCCAGCGGCCGCCATGTTGTCAATAACCGCCCCGCTCCCTCTTCCGGGCGGGCCGGCCCGCAGGGGATGACGGGAGGCCCCCGCCTCACTCAACATGGCCGTCCCGGCGTCGGGCAGGGGCAGAGCAGCCAATCCGCCAGGGGCGGTGGCGGCCATCGTGGCTGAGGGCAAGGAGCTCAAAGGGGTCGGCAGAGGGTGGGAGCTGCCATCTTTGATTAGGGCTGGGGGGGGCGCAGGGCGAGCTGAGGCGCGGCCGGCCATATTGGGTGAAGGCAGGTGGGCCTGAGGGGGAGTTTTGGGGTCGTTCCGGTAGGTTGGCCTCGTCCCGTGGACGAAGGTGACAACCAGCGCTGAGAGATACGAGGGAGCAGGGTGGAAGCCTCTGAGCCGTGGGCCTGAAATGTCCCCTTTGGTCCCAGAGGCTGGGGCTGACCTTGCACCAGAGTCCCAGCGCAGAGACTCTGCAGCCCTAAGGGAGCAGCCACAGTGCAGGGGTCCCCAGCCAAGCAAGGACCAACCCCTGCAGGCAAAAGCCACCCTCATGCATGAGGTGCATTCGTGTGGCGTCAGCTTCCCCAGCCCTGCCTTTCCATTACAAACCAGTTGGTTACTGGTGCAGCATAACCAGAAAACCCTGCTGGGCAGCATAGCTCTGGCCAGGATGTGAGGGCACTGCACAGGGGCTGATAAGTCAGTTCCGTCTGCATCCCGCGTCCTGCCACAAAAATCGTCTTAATGACCCTCCCGAGGCAAATCTTGTCTTCTCTCAGCTACCAAGGATGTGTGTAGCTATAAATGTTGATCTGCACAGAGCAGTGTAAGATATAAATGCTTTACAAACACTTTATACGGACTGTTGTTATAAATTCTGGTTTATACAGGAGTAAACTGAGGCACCAGAAAGCAGTGATCCCAAAATATCACAGCTACACCCGGTCTGAGCAGCAAAGGAGACAACCTCCTGCTCTGGAAGCTGCTGTGGGTGCTGGAGAGCAATGACCTCCACCGGGGGTGAGCATCGGACAAACACAAACCATATCCATTTTCTTGTGGGCTTTGGCACCCCACACCAAACAGGAATTACCTTTCCAAATACATAACTCTCAGCCAAATTCTTCTTCCATCTCTTTTATGCCACAACATTTCTGAGCTTGATCCCCAGGTCCCTTCGGGCCAATTTAGCAAAACACCGTGAGGATCCTGACACAAACCATGCCAGTGGTGCAGAGACTGCAGGAGGCAGCTGCAGTTCTTCCTCCTACATCCACGTGTCAGGATGGATCGATGCAGTGTCATCACTCTGCCATGTAACTGTCCTGCTGGCGGTGCTTGAGCCATGAGAGAATTATGTAATTAATAATCATTACGTAGATTTCTGCAGCATCTTTCATCCGAGTGTTCTGAAGCTCTTTACAAACACTCAGTAAGTAAGACTCATAAATTGTAAATTGCGTAAAAGGTAGATGGGGATCTCTTCGGGGCTGAGATGAAGCATCTCTTGGGCAGGATGTGGCAGCTGATCGACACCCTATAGCAACTGCATTGACTCTTTTGATATTATTTCTGTTAACTGATGCCCTCTGTACATTTCTGTATGCGTGCCCAGAGGCTGCTCTGAGGATAATGAACTGAATTATTGGATGTGGGGTTTTGCGTAATGAACTGAATTATTTAATTGGCACATAACCTAAGAGGCTGCTAATAGACTAGAAGATTCAAAAGGTGAGCAAATGTGAAGGAATAGGATGAATCATTTAGAGAACATTAAATTCACATCTTCTGTCAAAAAAGGCTGCACCCAGCCCCTTACCAACCTGCAGAAAAACTGGCAGAATAAAGAAAGCCCTAACGCAGCCAGTCAGATCCTCCAGTGTACCTCACACAGACTGCTTTATTCCCGTGTGACTGTGTGTGGTTGAAGAGTCTGGTTTTGGAGATCAAGCTATAGGTTTGAGTTTCTATCTTGGGGTAGAAGCAGCACACGGGGCATTACACAGTCCTGCTCCGTCTGGCTGCCTAAGTTGCAGCTGGCGGTAAAATTCCCATGAAATTCTGTATTCTGAACCCTCTCTCCGACCTTATGCACTGACATTTCTTCTACCACCAAGCCTGTAGCTGCAGGCTGGTGTCGCTCCTGAGGCTGAGCAGTGGTAGTAGCAGGCAGGTTTTTCTAGCAGGTTTGTTTAGCCATACATTCCTGTTCAAGCAGAGAGGACTCTTTCATGTTGGGACACATCGTCTCACCAGGCTGTGCTACCAGCTGCAAAGTGACAACCGCTGCTATCAATGAGGCTGTCAGAAACCCAGCCAGCTGGCAACCTGATTTTGGGGTGGGGAAACAGCAAATGCCCATCCCACTCGAGGCTGAAGACCTTCTCTGTTGCAATTAATTTTCAAACAGCAGCTCCTTTTCCCAAAATCTCATCCAACCTGTCAAAGACTATGGGATAATTCAATTATCTTTGCATCAGATTGTAGATGATTGATGAAACCTCAAGCTACAAGTACGTTTGGCACGAACTATGTTTCCTGGACTGAAATTTTCTCCCCCTTTTGGGAATGTGCAGAAGGGCTGAAGCTCCAATCCAAACTTAGTCACTCAGCCTTGGGCCCTTGAGATCTGAACTGGAAGCACGAACAACATCAGGTTTTGGAGTCTTTAACAGAACATGACAGTTTAATTAACACACTAATCAGCTGAAATACGTCTGCGGGACATAGGTTGGCCAACATCAGAGAAGCTGAGGGACACCTCCCTAAATTAAAATGTTCAAAGAAACAAAAAGCCTCACTGCCTGGTGATTTTCCTCTCTCCACTGTTAGAAAAACAAACAAACTTTAATATTTGTAAAGGTCTAAATGGGATGTTCATGTTTGGGCAGAATTAATAAAGCAGAACAAGACTTTGTTGCTAGCTTGGCGTCTTTGACTCAGGTAATTAATCACAGGGAACTGCTCTGCTCAATTACTGCATTCAGAAAAACACAAACGCAACAGCCTGTGTTGCAGGCCACTGCCGTTTCTCACATCTTTAGGACAGTCTATTAATTCACCTGTGCATGTTCACACACTGTTGGGATTCTATCTCGTGTAGACTTCTCACTGCTTTGGGAATCTAAATAATAAAAACTACATGGCCACGGGCTTTAACAGTCTAGATCTCACCCTGGAATCAATAATAATGTTCAAGGTATATAAAAATCAAAGATGCCTTGGTACAGAAACGCATAGCAAGCGTAAAAATGATCTATTCTGAACATTTCAAAAATATAGAGTGTTATTGCAAATACACAGACGAAGCTGCAGAATAAGCAGTACAAGTGCTAAGCCCTGGGAAGCCAAGAATTAGCAGAAAGGCACAGCACCTACCCGTAACAGTGACCAGTAGGATGTAGGGGAAGCTGTAAACTGGAGGAGACACAACTGATACTGTTACAGAGGGCTGCTCCCAAACTGCCATCACAGCAGCAGCGGTGATTACAGACCTGTGTTTGTATCTTTGCGTGTAGGTGACTTTAGTTCAGTAGCCACAGTGGGAATGGGAGGGTTGGAACTGGCTTCTCAGCTTTGCTGAGGGGTCCAAAGAAGGGATTTATCCCATTTCCTAGCCTGGCAAAAAATTAACTGATCTCATGAAAACATTACAATCCCTCTTTGTCTCCTTCCACTGAAGGAAGCCCAAGGGGGAAGGTTTGCTGCTCTGTGCTGGAGGTTGGGTAGATGTAAGGGGTGAGGGATTTCTGTCTGACTCTCAGGGGATGTGAGGGTGCGTTAAATCCTGAACCTTGATGTGTAATAGAGAACAAAATGGGGGAAGAAAACCCCCAAGGCCTCACTGCCAGCAGAGAGAGCTGTGTCAGTGACCTACAGCTGGTGCTGAGCTCTGGGGAAGGAGCACTGAGTAGGAGCATAGGCATGGAAAACAGAAAACCCCTTACACCAGTTCCTGCAGCTTTTCCCCAGTCCTGACCCTGCTGCAGGTAGTTCCCTGCAGCCAATTCTGCCACTCTGGGATGGTTGTGATTTACTGAAAACAAACTGCATGGTTCTTACCTCCAGTCTGTCCAGGTGTGGGACTCACTTCAGACGACCTTCCTCCAACTCACAGTGTTTTTCCATAATTCCTGGCTGTTTATGGTGTCAGAAGTACCTGAATAAAACCAAGCAACTTGCGTTTAAAGCAACCTTCTGCATTTTCCATTTCTACTTTCCCCCCCTTTTCCTCACAGAGCACAAGAAGTGATGCAGCACATGACAGACACACAGGAGGAAAAGACAAGGCTGAGGGTGATTTTGTCCCTTCAAAACTCTCCTGGAAGTTCCAGGACAACAAGTAGACACTTTTAAAATGCAAATCAAGACATCCCAACTCCATGCAGCAAAAGCTCCGCTCCCAGACACTGCTGCAGCGTTTTCTCCCGGACGTTTGGCCGGTGAATTCAACTTCCACGGTGCAAATGATCTGCCCCGCTCTGTGCTGCTCGGGGGCTGCAACCCGCCCGCAGTCTGGGCTTACACCAGGAGAGGGTGCCAAGCCCCCGGCTTCCGCTGTCAGCCGCTGCGGAAGAGGGGGGACATGGGGAGAGTCCGCGGGGCTCTGAACCATCGGCTGGGGTTAAAACACCGACCACTGCCCCCTTAGGGATGAAGGGAAAAAGGGAGAGGTCTTTTTGGGGCGGGGGTTGGGATTTTTTTTTACTAAAAGCTGCCCAAATACCTTTAGTTCTGTTTCAGCGGCACCGGCAGTCAGTGCCTGAAACGCACCCGAGGGCATCAGGGCGGGATAGAAGTCCTTTGGGCTCTATTTTATACAGGATCTGGCTCTTTGGGGGACTGTTCAGCTGGAAAGGGAGAAAACCCCCTAAGATCTGCGAGACACAAGAGGGCAACTGCTGCTGTAAAGGGACCGGCAGGTTCAGCAGGAATAAAACCCTCATGAAGTTTCGGGATGGCTGTTCTAAAAATTCACCTGCACCGGGATTCGCGGCTCCAAGCCCTGAGCGAATCCCGAAACCCCAGTGCAGCTCCGCATCGCCCCCCGCTCTGCTCCGAACTATGCGGAGAAGCCCACGGAGTTGCGGGATAAACTGATTATTGATGCAGCCAGCAGAACCCCAGGAAAAAACGTCCCGGAAAGGGACCCCCGAAGTGCGTCCCTGGGTTAGGGGTGCCTGTGAAAATCTCCCCCCGGCTGTGAGAAACCCCCGCAGCACCCCCGCACGCCCATGCCCCGCATCATCGCCCTTTAGGAATATTAGCGATAGCGGCAGGAATCCAGTGACACTTTAGGGGTCGCTCCGCGAGGAAAACCGGCGTAACCCCCCCAAACCGCGTATGCGCAGGTGAGGGGGGCTCCCCCGGGACTCCCCCCTCCCCCAAACCGTCTCCGTCGCGGGTGTCGCAACCGCGCCCGGCCTCAGCCGCGCCCCG
>JAOXOE010000827.1:7455923-7495304 GCA_028565055.1 Phoeniculus purpureus | reverse complement strand
CAAAGAGCCTCCAAGGATTTACAAATATCTAAGGGATTGGGCTGTCCACTAGCTATTGAAATCGATGAGAATTCGTTGCTTAAATTCTGTTTACATCTTGAGAAGAAATCTGTAAGGTCTAACTATACGCTTAGATAGCAATACAGTATTGAAAATCCATTCCTAGTGTGTTTATACTACAGCTGTGGATCAATTGGACGTAGTTGAATTATGTAGAAATAGCCAGCTTTTCCTCTGAGAGGGGTCAATATCAATCTAACTTTGAGAGTTATTCTCAGTTTACAGAGAGTTATTCTGCAGGAAAGAAGGCAGAGCTTCACCGAAATTGGGTCACACATGAATAATAACATGTAGATCAAATAATGTACAAGGAGGACGAATTTAATAGGAAATAGGTATTAAAAAATATCTAATGAAAATTTATCCAAAAACTCATGCAAAAAGTAAAAAACATGGGGAACTGCTTTATTGCTGCTGTCCATATCACTGGAAGGCACAGCCTGTGTGGACAACAGGCATTTTCCATGATGCTTAGGACCCAAATTTCCTGATTTATGATGTTATGCAAAGAGTGAGTTTAGCAATTGCGTTTTGAATAAGTGGCATAAAAATGTAGAGGGGATGCCACTGATACCACTGCTAGCAGTGGTTCATTACCCACATGAACTAGGAGAAATTCTGAATTTGTGGACCCATGGAAATAGTGACTCTGGTTTTGTGTGTAGTCTTTGCAAATGTCTCTACTCCTCTCTTCTAGGATCTGCTGTTGAGCTGATTACCCTGCCTCTTCTAGCCCAGCAAAGAAATCCCAGCAATTCTACTGTCTCAGAAATTCTGTGCAGCAACATGACAACGAGACAGTTGCAAGTGGAATGTAATCAACTGTCATGACTAATGATGCAGAGCATGTCCGTGGCCACAAGGCCATCTTTTAAAAAATGATTAGCTACACTGTTCTATTCTATTTGTTTTCTACATTGCATCTGTCAACTTTGCATCAGAGCCCTAGCGATTTCCGTGACAGACAGTCTGTGCGACATCAAAAGACTGTCTTTTTATGCTGCATGTAATGCATTCTTGCACATTGTATTCTGTCTCTAGGGTAGTATATTTATCAGCTTTATCATACAATCATTCAGTACGTAATTATTACCCCAGAACAATGAATACCTCATCCAGTAACACTGGATGAGTTTGCTGATGGTAGCCTTTGTTAGCCTTTATTGTGCTTAGCTGAAGGTGCCTACTGAACCCTGGGGCTGTGATACTTTTTCACTGCCTTGTAATTACAACAGCAGGTGAGAGAACACGAATATTGCCCCACTGGATAATTTTTTTTTAGGTTTTTATGGAATAGGTATTGATTACATCTTTTCCCACAATGATTTGAGTTGATTTCAACTCATCTGCTGAGTCAAAAGCTTTTATGTAGTCAATAGAGGATAACTAAATTCTCTGGTTTAGGTTGTCTGTTGATTCTACGGTTATCTTCCAGCTGAGAGGTTCCATCCCATATTACTTAACTCAATGTGTTCTGCTACGGTTTCACTAGTCAGTATCGGTCTTTTATCTTGAACAATATGGACACTTGGCTTGCAGGACAAAACGATGGGACTTCTAGGGTAGACAATAAGTGAGCAGCTTCTGCTTTTTCTTTTTTCTCCATTTCCTGCTCTCATGAACAGACCAATAAGTTTTTATTAAAAACATCATGATGATCAATCATAATTTTGTTTGGTCATTTTATCTTGTTGGCCTGCCTACATCTCATCTGGATGATAATATTCCTTCTTGTAAAGCACTGTTTTCTAGTGGAATTTAATTTGTGATAGACAGATTTTTTTCATGCATTTTGAAGGGCAGACACACCACTTTCACTATTACATAGATATTCAGCTCTGCACATTCTTGCTGTGTTCATACAGAACCTTCATGGATGAGACTGGTATCATGTGGACCACTACCATCAATGATAAATGGAAGTGTCTCAGCCTTCCCTTTTGCCCACCAAATTTTAAAAATTCATTTTTCATCATTATAACCTGCTAGCGAGTTTTGTACAAAGCCTTTGAGAAAAGATGTAAGTCAAACAAATCAGGCCTCAAACAGAATTGTGGTGTGGACTGAATCATCTCTTTTGAATGGATTGTTCCATTCCAGAAGTCAGCATTGCCAGCGTTCATTTCTGCATCAGTGGAAGATTCAGATCTGCTGTTTTCACAGACTCACAGAATCACAGAACATCAGAGATTGGAAGGGACCTCAAAGTATCATCCAGTCCAATCCCCCTGCCACAGCAGGACCACCTAGATCAAGTCGCATTGGAACATGGCCAGGCAGGTTGTAAACATCTCCAGAGAAGGAGACTCCACAACCTCTGTGGGCAGCCACTTCCAGTGCTCTGTCACCCTCACCAGGAAGAAGTTTCTTCTTGTATTTATGTAGAACCTCATCTGTTACAGCTTTTCATATTGATGTGGAACCTCCTCTGTTCCAGCTCACACCCATTGCCCCTTGTCCTATCACTAGATGCCACTGAGAAGAACCTGGCTCCATCCTCCTGACACATATTTAGAAACATTAATGGAGTCTTGTGGTGAATAAGAACATTTTATGCACCTGTGCATTTAAATTTTCTGTCATTAATATGAAGAATTTCTTTTGTTGAATGTGATAACATTTCATATCGAACACTTTTCTGCCTGCAATTTTGTTTAAGTATCCTGGCTGCTGGCAACAACACTTGAAAATTCCACAAGGCTGTCAAACGACTGAACATTTACAATTACTTGCCTAATCATCTAAGATGTTTAGCTTTGTGTTGATGTCTCATAACTGGGATTGATTCTACTTTCATTTAATTCTCCAAATGTTCTGAGGCACGTTCCTGTAAATCTTTTCTGGTCCAGAGATGGTTAGTGTTTTGTTGTGGGGCAAGAGTATGGTGAATTCCTTGAAAGTCATTGTTGTGCAGTGGTTCTGTTTGCAGAACTAAATTTCCTTCAAAGGAGCTAAGTCTCATATCTTTTCTTCAAATGTCACCTAGTGTATTTCAACCTCGGTGGAGACTGGAAGTCTAAAACAAGTTTATATTGCAGCTATGGACAGTGTGATTAATTGCTCCAAGATGCCATGGAAGTACCGGTTTGATGCTGCACCCCAAAATGCAGAGTCTGAATGCAGGGGTTTGAGTACCAACCGTTGCTCTGCATTAAATGCATTGTCTTGTTCATTCAGACATACTCTCTGATCACTCAGTTGGAGGTTGGCTTCTGAGTGCAGTGCTGCCAGAACCAACCTCAGGGTTTGAAAGATGTGTTTTGCACCACTTCTCAGAAAACACACATTGCATAATTTTGAACAGGGAGAGCAGTTCTGGTTAAGAACATCTTGTTTTTGGTAATGCCAACTTAGGCAGAGTCACTTCTGAAAATCCATTCCTTAAATTCTGGTAGGAGCTGAGCTAAAGACAGAAAGAAACGTACAAAGCAAGTCCCACACTTCTAAGAAAACTTTGTTAAAACAATTTTAATTTAAAATCCGTTGAAGTTTCACAAAAGGAATGCCACATTTACAATAATCTGAAATTCTCATCAGCATTCAAATTATGGACGACATTTCCATTGTCTTAATACACATCATCTGTCAAGATAACAGCTTTCAATTTGATTGTTAATTACTCTTCTTTATACATAAGACATTTGAGCCATTTAGAGCTCTATTCCTCTTTGCAATTAGACGTGTGATTAGGGTGTCTTTTATGTGCTGTTAGAATATTCTTTTAACAGCGCTTGACTTTACATATCCATTCTTACCTCAAATATTCGTCGAGTTCTTACACCCCACATTGACCATTTCTAGGTAAGTCCTGCTGTTTTTCCATTCAAGTGTCTCTAGCTGTTCACTGATGTACTTGATGCCTCGTTATCATGTCTCCGCAGACCATGCGTGTGTTGATTTTCTGCTAACTATTCCTTCCTCACTTTCTCATCTGAGTGTCTTTTCTTTCCATTTCAGAACTTTCTTGTATGTTTTATTGATGTAACAGAAATTCAGGACTTCATTCAGGCAACTCTATTTTTAAATTTTAATTATAGCTTTTCTTCAAGAAGTTTTGTGTTTTGCCAGCAATCTATCATTTTATTTTTTGTCGTCTTCTATTTTTGAAAGACTGATGGTTTCTTATGGTAACCGTAAAAATTATGTGATACACTTGAGCTCGTGACAACAGGCTCATATTTAGAGCGCAGTATGTTGGTTTTCTAGCTCCTCAGTAATACATGCAATTAATCTGATACCTACTCTGAAATCAATCTTGCCACAGCTCTAAGCAAACTATTTACACTGCTACTGACACGACCTCCATCAGTTTAACATCTCATTATACTATTTTTGATTTCTCTCTCTTCAGATAATAGATGGATTCTGTTCAAGTAGATACCGTTCATTCTTAAGACTAGTTGTGATCTCAAACCTCAAACTCTGTATCCAAGTACTAGTGAATGTGTGGGCAAAACTCACCTATATTTTCCCATTTTTCTCTCTTTCCCTCTATGCTCCTTTGTTCAGAATTACAGCCACTTCAGAAGGTTTGAAATTCAAACAGTATTTAGACCTCCAAGCTTAAACCTCACTGTGCCATATCTGCAATCTCACTATCATTAGGAAAAAAGCTGGGTTTGGGATTTTTTGTTTTTCTTTGGGACAATGAGCAGAGGCCAATGGGATGAGGTTTGACAGGGCCAAGTGTAAGGTCCTAAATTTTGACCACAATAACCTTCTGCAGCTACAGACTGGGGGATGAGTGGCTGGAGAGCAGCCTGGCAGAGAGTGACCGGGCAGCACTGGTTGACACCAGCTGAACAGGAGCCAGCAGTGGCACGAAAAGACAATAGTGTCCTGGCTTGGATCAGGAAGAGTGTGTCCAGCAGGACTAGACATGTAATTCTCTCCCTGTACTGGGCACTGGTGAGGCCCCTCCTAGAGTATTGGGGGCAGTTCCCAGCCCCTCACTTCAAGAAAGGTGCTGGAGCAGGTCCAGAGGAACAATGAGGTTGATGAAGGGATTGGAGGGAAAGATTTATGAGGAGAAGCTGAAGGAGCTGGGGTTGTTAAGCAAGAAGAGGAGACTCAGGCATGACTGTAGCACTCTCTATATCTACCCGAAGGAAGTGTTAGACAAGTGGGGGTCAGACTCTTCTCCCAAGCAACTAGTGATAGGACAAGAGGGCAGGGCCTGAGGGTTCACCAGGAGAGGTTTAGGTTGGATGTTAGAAAGCACTTCCTCATGGAAAGGGTGATTAGACTTTGGAATGAACTGTCCAGGGAAGTGGTGGAGTCCCCCATCCCTGGAAATGTTTAAGAAAAGACTGAATGTGATGCTCAGTGCCATGGTCTAGGTTGTGGCCATGTTAGGTCATAGGTTGGACTTGATGATCGTAGAGGTCTTTTCCAACCTCACTCAATAATTCTATAATTTGCTATAATTTAAATAGAGGTAAATTATTAGATGGAGCTAACATGGAGAACATACGTTCCACATTGGAAGCGCAATTTAATTCCCAGTCCCAGAGTTCCAAGACAAGATAATTCAAATTGTGTTCTCCCTGACATGTTACAGATTACTTTTACTTAACTATAAAGGTTGCATGTTTCTGCTGGCCAACTAAATAACTATTTGTAGGTGATGGTCTGTTGAGCAAATATTTCCAAAATAGTGTTGAAATAGCTGGCATTATGTAAAATGACAAAAGACATCAAGGTGTGTTGGCTAGGCATCATTTTACAATTTAAAATACCTTCAAGGATGGGAGAGTGGCTAAGATTCTCAAGAAGGTCATAATGACCTTAGGGTACTTCTTTCTTCTGGAATCTATCGTGAGGATTTTTTTTTAAGTCCCTGGTTTTCTGAAATGCTGATGAGATTTTTATCTGGAAAGCATTCCCTCTGAAAGTGTTTTAAAGATTTGCATTCAAAACTTCAGAGCACTTTAAGGTCAGCTTTGAAAATTTATTGTGACATTTTCTCAAATTAGCACTTGCTTGGCTGTGCTCTGGAAAAGACAGCTTTCTCAGGTCTTTTTAGTCTTCAGTCCTTCGCTAACTTGTAGGAGTGCAAACAGAGATTCACTAAAATGTTTCTGTCACTTTCTGATCAAACATAAAACAAGTGATCAGTACTCAGAGAGACACATCCCTGGTATTAATGTTTCGTTCTCTTTCACTCATATAAAGAGTGAAATAAGCCTTTCCATAGAAGGTGATTTACTAGATGGCAATCACGCAAACAATTGAGGAGGATTAGAGAAATATGCGACTAATTGGATCAATATAATCCCATTTTTCTGTCCTTAATTTTGAAACGAACTAGATACAAATTCTTTACGTCTTCTTTCATGTAATCCTGTCTTTTATCTTCAATCTTATACAATTTTAATCAACAGTATTTGATATTTCTATGTAGTCTGCCAGTAAGATCATTAAACTTCGAGTGCAGTATTCGAGGTAAAATGGAAAAAACAGGTACTATCAAAAATGGGTTTTTTCCCGCTGTAAAAAATATTCATTTCAATGTTTTGAAATATGTCTAAGATATTTGATGTAAATACAGTCTATGTGTTGTAAATTATTTCTATCCTTCAATCTTTGCTTCTGTTAAACCATGGGTTTTGTTAATATGCACCTGCGTTCATGTGTGGTTGATCTGCAATTCTTCCTTCTCTCCTTGTTTCTTCCACGGTTTGCAGTTCGCAGAATGCCAGAAAAACTAGAGATTGGAAGGGATCTTGAAAGACCACCCAGTCCAATCCCCCCGCCACAACAGGATTACCTAGAGCAAGTCACACAGGAACATGGGCAGGTGGGTTTTAAACATCTTCAGAGAAGGAGACTCCATAACCCACTTGGGCAGCCCCTTCCAGTGCTCTGTCACCCTCACCAGGAAGAAGTTCCTTCTCATACTGATGTGGAATCTCCTCTGTTCCAGCTCCTTGTCCTATCACTAGATGCCACTGAGCAGAGCCTGGCTCCATCCTCCTGACACCCACCATTCACATATTTATCGACATTCATGAGGTCACCCCTCAGTCTCCTTTTCTCCAAGCTCAAGAGACCCAGCTCCCTCAGCCTTTCCTCATCAGGTAGGTGTTCTACTCCCTTTACCATCTTTGTGGCTCTGTGCTGGACTCTCTCCAGCAGTTATGTCCTTCTTGAACTGAGTGGCCCAGAACTGGACACAATACCATTAAATTCTCAACTCACTAAGAAATGTAAAGGAGCCAAGAAAATAAAACACCTTCACAGTTGAGAACATTAAATCTATCTACAGCCACTTTGGAACCTGAAGCCATAAAGCCTGTTCTTCAAACACATCATTATGGGGATGCAGATAACCACCGCACTCCACATTGTCACCTGTGATAACATTTGTTTTGAAGGGGGAAAAAAACACCCCTGTACTTTTGAAAGTCTGCTCAGACAGTATTATCTCACTCTGCACTCTGAGAAAGCACCAAGCGCAGGAGCTGGATTATACTGTAGGAGCCTTTCCAAGGGCTTTAATGGGAAGTGAATTAGGCTCTTAATATACACAGTTACCATAACAATAGCTGTTCACAAAAATATTCCTTCAACATACTGGGATAAAAGGCAAGTGGAAGAGTATTTTTGCCATGAAAAAATATGAAGATTAACGTCTATGCTCAAAATTTTGTTTGTAATAACACTCCATGAGGAGAAAAATATTTAAACCACATGGAAAAAAAAAAGTCTCAGAACCAGGAACACAGAACATAAACACAAATGCAGCAGCTTGTTGACAGTAAAATAAATACAGTAATTGATTACCTTGTAAGTAGTCTGCCAAATCCCCACCATTGCAGTACTGTTAAAAAAAAAGAAGTTCTTTATTCAAAACACAACCACTGAAGTGTTTGCCATCTGATTTTCACTTGGTAATCTTTTCATGGAAATTTGAAGGTCCTGTACAGCTCTCTGTCTTAGAACAGTTGTGTCAGTTATTGGTAATTAATAATTTGAGGTGTAACACTTCATCAATACTTAGAGCATCGTAACACAAAGCTGAATAATTTATGAAACAAACACTGCTGATCAATCTAGCAGTGGATGGAAAATTACTAGTCTAGTTTTCAGGACTGCTGGCTTTAACGAGTGATGTTATTATGCAGCTGTGCAAAGAAGTTGTGTCCAAAAATCATGGTTATAATCAGACAGGAAGGAATATACACGTGAACACATACCTCCATTACCAAAAAGACAGAATTAGGCATCTCCTGGAAGAGAAGAAGAACAAATCCCATTTAGAAATAGTACCAGACAAAGCCTTCAGCACCTGCATTAACCAAGTGTAACATCAGATGTTTTTCAACTGAGACACCTTGGAGCGGCTGGTTCAGTGGGTAGCACATGTGTACATTCCTCACCATTAAATAAGTAAAAGCAATCACCTATGTAAAAAAGACACCAGGTAATATCCTGAAGACTACAGCTATCATGCGAAAGAGCTACATACATTAATGAACATCAGCGTGTCTCTTCCTTAGCTTTCAGCTGCCTCACTCTGCTCTATCCACACCACCTCTCTATTAGGAGCCCTCACAGACAAACACACACTCGCCATCAGACACTTCTGAAACCAGCCCTTACTGGGACAATCATATTTAGTCGCAAACATACTGGACAGGATTACAAGCTGTAAGCCAGACAGTTTGGCTTTGACAATCAGTTTGCAAAGGGGGAATTCCACAGCCATGTTTCCCACTTCTGGGTATGAGCAGCTTTGGTTCTGCCACCTCACAAGACGAAGGTCAGTCAGAAATCAGAGAGCTGTTAGCAGTCTGGAATAAACCAATTCCCAAACACTATTTTGTAAGATAATCAATGCAGGAATCACACTACTTCTGTAAGGTATGTTGACTGTCCACCAGCACAAGTGTGTCCCTGCCTTATGGCAAAGGTGTGATTTGTTGTGCCAGCCCTACCGAGATTTTCCAAAGCACTGACCTCCTCTGACCCATTTGCAACCCGAATTCCCCCCCTCTCGTAACTGGGTAAAGGTCAGACTAGGTAACTTCTACTGTAAATTATCTACACACGATCCACAAAAACGCAGTAAAAGGTCTGTGCGGACTCCCAGCTGTAACAAGCACATTCTTCTTTTTACAAATATTTATTCAGTGTGAGGGAAGAAAGAGCCTACCTGCATATGTCAACAATCATCATCTTTCCACAAAGTCTCCTGCTTAAACCAGATTTGTTGTGCTTACAAAGTTGAAGACACTGGGAGATCTTTTATAAAGTAAAAGCATTTTTTTCCCCTCTGAGCTGACTGAAAGGAAAACTAGAAGGAAATAAGCGTGCAACAACCACGAGGGTTTTAGTGACACAGTACATTACCTCCCTTGCACTTTAAAAATAAATGAAGACAAAGGTTGACAGTTCGTGGGGAAGTATGTTTTTAAGGCGGTTGAAGGAAAAAAGCGAGCTGGCATACCAGACAAGGCAGGCACACACACCCCAGCTGGAAGTGGAACTGGAGACAGTCTGACTGTAATCTGCTAAGTACTGTCACAAAAAGTCAGAGGGAACAGTGCAAGGCAAAGCCCTCCTGCACACTGCCCATCGCTGACAGATACCCACTACAGACAACGGCAGCGAGAGCAGTTCAAGACGAAATGGATGTTTTAAGGTTGTATCAGGCTGTTCCCTGTCCTGGAAACATTTAGTTTAGCCACTTGTGTCTGTGTTACATAAATGCACTTGAGATTCTTTCCCAGCTCTGAACATAATGCACATTACAGATCTGTTTACATTTGGAAATCAGCTTCAAAGAAGGCAAGTTTCGAGGAACATTAGTCAAATCTGTTGGGAATGAAAGGCAAACTCCAAACACTATAGAATATTAAAGCAGCAGTAGCTCATATTTCAGGAAGTCTCAATTGTTCAGTGTTTCTGTAATAGCTGTGGCCAGCATGAACCATAATGTACAATCCTATAAACACCTCAAAAACCTCACTGCATACATTAAAGCAAAAAAAGATAAGTAATGACTTGCTCTGTAAATTACTGGAAATATATAAGCACCAATGTTGCTTCTTTGTACTTTGTTCCTTTACATCATCTTCCATGACAGAAACTCTTTCAGAAACCCCCAAAGTGCCAAACAGCAACACTGAGGTCCCAATTTATCAAAGTGAAAACTCTGCCAGCTGAGGGTCACTTCACTTAAACAATGACTGTGATGTGTGAGAGAATAACGAAGCGAAGGAGCATGGAAACTGTCTGTTCTGCAGCAACAAGAAAGCAGCTCAGCTCATGGACTTCCACCCGAACATAGCAATCCCATGAATCAGAAATAGATGTTCCACAGCGTCAGAGCCTCTGCTACACAACACACTCTGTACAAAAACAGCAGCTTATGGCAGGATGGAATGCTCAGCTCATGACAGACATTTATTCATTGCACAACTAAGAGAATGTGTTTTCTGGATTCCCTCGGAAACAAAGTCCTTTCAAACAAAACTGCTCTCTTCAGAAACCAGGGAGCTGATGATTAGTCCTGCTTTACCAGCCCTCACCTGTTGAAAATCATTCATTCCTACAGACCGCATTTCCTTCAAATAGCTCGACTCATCTGGTTTTCACTGAGATTCCTGATTAAAAATAATCAAACAAATCTCTGGGTTAAAGTCTCTTTTCCCTTCTAAATATGTTTGCTGAAAAATAAAGCTACTCCCACCATCATTCCCCAAATCAACAGCATTAATGAAGTGGAGTGTTTGAGATCTAACATTCAGGAATAAAGCTGACCTAGCAAGCTGTCTGAAACAGATTCTTGAAACAGGTTACAAAGCGTTCAATTATTTACACATGGATCATAAAATTACTGCAGCTGGAGTTGTTCTGGTCTACGCTTCTATCTAGGAAAGTAATTCAGCAAAATAAATACATGTTGTAATGATAGGACAAGGGGCAATGGGCATAAGCTGAAACATAAGAGGTTCCATATAAATATGAGAAGGAACTACTTCACTGTGAGGTTAACAGAGCACTGGAAGGGGCTGCCCAGGGAGGGCTGTGGAGTCTCCTTCTCCGGAGACGTTTAAAACCCACAGGGATGTGTTCCTGTGTGACTTGGTCTAGGTGGTCCTGCTCTGGTAGGGCAACGGGAGTGGATGATCTTTTGAGGTCCCTTCCAATCCCTGATGTACTGTGATACTGTGAATTACAGAACACTTTTGCCTATCATGCCTTCCTTGGTTTGCTGCTTAAAAGTTTTCTTGACAAACCACTGCTACTGTTCCTTCTTACTCCAAATCTTGAAAGTTGAATTAAAACATAGCAAAGGTTAATAGGAAACCGTGTTACAACTCTGAGAGTTACACACAAACCTAACAGAAGGCGACTAAGCTGCAACGTATTTGCCAAAACTTGCTGTGTTTTAATCCCAGACTTCCAACGGTTTTCTCAGGGGATGCGATGTTCCAACCCAAATCACAGGCACAGTGCAGTACTTCCATTTAAAAGTCATTAATTGAAAAAAGAAGTCAAAACATCCGTGGTTACTTCTGACAGCTGCTGCTAGTACTCGGGTGAACTGGCAGAAACATTCCCTAGATTTCATTTGGGTTAGGAAAGTTCCTTTACAACAAGCTGGAAGTCTGCAAGGAGCTGAGTGAGCTGCCAAAGCAGAAACTGCAGCAAACACGGACTTACTAAGGTTTTCCTCCAAAGCTGTAGACTGTTTAGCTGCAGTTTATGATCCGACTCGCAAGAGCGTGAGAGTTAATCTGACAGCTTGAGCACTGCTACTATCCAACTAATTTTCTGATATGTTAATTTGGGCTGTCTTTACTTGAATTTTTTTGGCCACGAACACACTCTTCTGGATTTTTTTGAGCATTAAATAAGTTTGACAAAAGCTCTAATGATACAGTGAAAAAAGGGCTGGTCTGGATCATCTTAAGGCCGTTTCTTGTTCTAGTGTTGCTGTGTGAGCAGCACCACAGCAGCAGCTTCTAACACGTTCAGCTCCTTTCATCTAAAGGACTGAATATTTTGTTAGTTCTGACTAAATGTTAAGTCTCAGACTAAATGTCACTAGACACGTGCTTGTAGGAATAAAGTAATGTGCGTGCTGCCAATTATTCACATAAAAGAGCAATCAACCATGGAGAACGTACCTCAAGAGCCGCTCCACTCATTCTCTGTATATGAACTGCTGTACTTAACTCATCTATATCGGAGCTGGCCTGCTGCACAACACAAAGGAGAAGCAAAGTCCTTCACAGCAAACCAAATGTATACTAGAAGATCGTCTGAAACAGTTTTGAAATACAAATTACAGCAGCTAGGCCCAGCTGGTAAACTGAGGACTGTGTAGTAAATCCAACTCTGGATTCTGTGGGCCAAAACAAACCCCAGCCTTCAACGCCTATGCTGGCATTGTTCCTTGCGGTCCAACACTGTGGTAACCAACCTTGTAGTTAGCCTCAGCTGCCAGGTAGTATTTCAAAACCTTTACAAGTTCTGCAGGGTAGGATTTTCTTTGTAGCTGAAAACTTCACAGAATCACAGAACATTAGGGATCGGAACGGACTTTGAAAGAGCATCTAGTCCAACCTCCCTGCCAGAGCAGGATCACCTAGACCACGTCACACAGGAATATATCCAGGCAGGTTTTAAACGACTCCAGAGAACGAGACTCTACAACTCCCCTGGGCAGCCACTTCCAGTGCTCTGTCAACCTAACTGGGAAGAAGGTCCTTCTCAGGTTGATGTGGAACCTCCTCTGTTCCAGCTGATACCCATTGCCCTTTGTCATTAGATGACACTGAGAAGAGCCTGGCTCCATCCTCATGACACCCATCTTTCACATATTTATCAACATTCATGAGGTCAACCCTCTTTCTCCAAGCTCAAGAGACCCAGCTCCCTCAGCCTTTCCTCATAAGGGAGATGTTCCACTCCTTTCATCATCTTTGTGGCTCTGTGCTGGACTGTCTCCAGCAGTTCTGTGTCCTTCTTGAATTGAGTCTGCATGGTTTGATTTCATAGGACTATTTCCATTCAGAGTGAGGATGGATATGGACAAACAAAAGCCTTGATTAAGGAGCTGAGAGGGAAAAAGAAAATGTTGAGACATCACACCATTGAAAAGACAACAGTTTGGAAGTAGTTATGATGAGAGTATGGAGGCAATCAAAGCTGTGAGACACCAAGATCAAGAGCACACACCAGAATGCTTGAAGCGCATGCCTCAGACAGACATGCAACACCACCAGGCCAACTGGAGCCCTTGGGTAAGGCAACCAGTAATATTTAATGCCTACTGGTGAAATTATGAGTATAGAATATGGTTTTCAATAAGCATCCCTAGTAAGAACTCGGGGCACTCATGTACGAGTTAAGGCTGAGGTGCACGTATCAGAGGACACCAGCTTTGCTCCCTCCAGGTTTCAGTGCTTTCAAGGACAGCGGAAACAGCGGCAGTTGCTTTGTCTGCTGTGTTCCAACATGCTGGGACAAGAAGCAATTTACATTTAGGTACTGTTTCTCCAACAACACACTGGAAATGAGTTCTCCCTAAACTACTGTTCAAACGGCAAACTTCGGACTCCACACAGTGAAGGCATTAATTCATTCTTCTCAAACGCTATCTCCAAGCTACATTACAGGCTTTCATTCCGATGGCTGACATTCTAAAGAGCTTTTAAATTAAATTATTTGCCAAAACAGGCACTGTCTGGCACTGTGAGAGAGATTAGTTCTACTCAGCACACACTCGGGATCATGAACTGCACAAAACTGTAAATTCACATCCTAAAAATAGCACATTCCAAATAACTTACAGATACCTTCATACTTCAGTACAATACTTTATCCAAGGACCTCTCAGTGTACTTTGTGCTGGTGAGTTAGAGGTTATTTTAGACTCCTTGCGCTTTTGAAAAACAGTTGGGCTCCATTTCCACAATTAATAGGATCCACGATTGATCTTCTTTTGCAGGATGAATGACATCCCACAGCATCACCATGGGAATAGAGATGCATTCTTATACCATTTTAGAGGAGTTTTTCATTCTTGAATAAAGACTACCAAACTCTTGCACGAGAGAAGTAAAAAAAAAAAGCCTCAGCAGGTTATGTTTTGCTACCCATTATATTCTGGCTTGTTGGTTTGGGTTTTTCAAGCCCTGCATTTCATGAAGTAATTAAGTTCACATTTGAGGTGAGCTCTGTGTGTTTATTTTCCAGAGCCCTACTCACGCAAATCATTTTACTCTCAGAGATGTAGAGATATTTAAATATGAACGGTCTAAACACCTTCAGTCTCCACCACCCCTGTATCCTGGTGAGGTGTAGAGATGCCTGACCTCTGGAGATAGCACAAACACTATGGTTATGCTCTGCTTACATAAAACGCTTAACTGCAGATCAAACCTGCCCATGCTGCATGTAATCACCTCACGGAAATCAAGGGTAATGACTGTGCTGGCACCAGAACAAAAGGGTTTTATGCCAACTGATTCCCATACAGCACATGGAGTCCTCTGGGTGTGTCTCCCGATGAATGGGCATTTCTAGCAATAGAACCCAGTGGAGCCTCTCCGTACTGCGTGACATATCAAACTGGGCTTCACGGGAACTGAAGCAACAGCAACACGGGTCGTTAAAACGCTCCTACACTATCAGGAGAATGGCTCACGAGTTCTCCTAATTAAAACCTTAATGGGGTTTGTGTCTTTATTACACCGACTTGTGTGACTGGTCACAGATCGTGCAACAGGAATGCAACCACAAACAGAGACGAAGTGGAAGGAATCTAACTACCCGCTGTGAAAACAATTCTAAGTGAAGCCTTTTTCAAGATGTAAAATAGGAACTATCCATTCATTCTCAAACTTAAAAGATATAGTGCAAATTGCTATGCAGGGGTACAGCTTTAATCTCAAAGAACTGTCATTAAGTACAAATGATTTAATTTTGTATGAGATGTAAAATATTGAGTCTCACGGCAATCAATTCCCGCTTTTTTCCAGAGTTTTGCCACTACATCGCACATCGTCTTTTCTGTCTAGAAACTCAGTGCAACCATCACTTCTTGGACCATTCAGCTAAACAGTTTGCCAAACAGCGTGTCTGAAACACGAGCACTTGCTTATTCCAAACTAATGGCAAGAAAAACTTCAGTCTGACAGAACTGTAAAAATAAAACAGTCTCCCAGTCACACTGAGAACTTCCTGCTGTGACACAGACTCTACTGGCTCCAGCACTGAGGCCAAAAACCAGCTTCTGTAACTTAAAGATTGCTTGAAATCCTGAAGTCTTATCTGCTGCATGGATATCACTGGGTCCACAACACTATGGCAAACAAAAACAGCAGCACATGCTAGAACATGAAACGCTACAGAAAATCAGTAGGTGTAACAGCCTTCTAGACAGGCAAATGCCTTGCATAGTGTTCGTTCTTGCTGGGTTATAAATTAATGTAATCATACGAGTTAATGATGTCTAATATTTCACAAACATAGGCCTCCACAGAAAGGCAAAAGCTTCTTTGTGCAAGTGTCACATTCTTTAGACTGCATTCTGCAAAGCACTTTCCTGTATACAAACCACATCACACTGCCAAGCTTTATGATTGCTGTGAATAGATTTGAAATATATCCAAAGTATGAGGCATGGGTTTTCCCTTCTCTTTAACTGTTCATTTTATTTCAATGCAATAGCCAGCAACAAGCAGCAACATTCCCTTTCAAATGAAGGGCACAGGACTGATCACTCCAGAAGTCCTGTCACTCTAAGGGCACCTTTTCCTGTGGCAGAACAGAAAAGTGTAAAAGTCATGGTTTAGAATAACCTTTAGGTAAGGAAACCATAGATGAGAGTGTGTGGCTCTGTCCTCTCTTCTCTCGTGCATGTTCGGTGCATGAATTAAAAGCAGCAAGAGCCTCTCCAAGGCTTAGAAGATACACAACATTAAGTCATCAAAATATGTATCTAGAACTACCCCCAGGTTGAGCTGCAAAGCTTTAGTAAGGAATCTTCGCAGATGAACAACTGTAAATGATAAATCTGAAATTCAGCTGCTTACTCACACACCAACGCCCTCACTCAACAATTCCAGTTTCTTTTAAGATGTCTGGATATACTAAATTTAGGATGCTGAGAGATTATTTCCACTTAGCCATACCCAGGAAAAACTGGTCTCTTTAAGAGGCATGAGAGACTCCACTTTCCCTCTCAGAGCAGTTAAAATCATCCAACATGTGGAGTCAACACTCAGGAGGGAAGACAGTCAATACATCCTAACAGGGAATAGTCTGTGACTACCTGAATATCACTGCTCTGTACCAAAAGGCAACGGAAGTCCATGTCCTGTAGCACTGCACACAATGAAACCTGAGCCTGGTGTACACCACATGGACACTGATTTCTCTAGCTACAGAGATGCTCATCTAGACACACGTAAGCCTAAAACCTTTTAGGATGCAAGTATGTAAAGATGGAAAACACTGGAACACGTCAAAATGTCTGTTCTGCGCTGCTTTAACTACACAATGCCCCAAGGGTGACTCTTAATAGTTCTTTCATAAGTGTAACTCTGTATTTAAGATTAGAATTGAACCCAGGAGATAAATGTGTAGTTCTTATTCAAGCAGAACAAATGGCTGTAAAACCTACATCGAGTCATACTTTGCTTTACCCAGCACCGCAGGCCTTAGGATACAAACCCTGTACTTCCTAACATGATAGGACACCCTACTTGAAAATCAGCTTCTTCACCTTATCAGGCAGAATCCCGGGAATAAAGAGGAAGACAATTTAAAGCAATTTAATGCTTATTTTTCGTACTTGAAAAGATCTGAGGTCTGCTTGGCTTTTGTACTTTTTCCTATCCTTTTGAACACAAGCAATGCTAATATTTAAACATGTGATCATGGTCTTCTACTTCCTTTAGTCCGTCTTCACATTGACACAGGGCTATATGATACCTTCCTTTGTTACAGAGATCTCAGAGACACTGCTCTTTTGCTACAACAGAGTATTTTAAGTTATGTTGGCTTCTTAACGTCACTTGCTTCATCCATTCAGAACAACTCCTACTAGTGCATTTTCCTTCAAGTATATTCAGTCGCTACCCGCAAACACCCACTTCCCAATTAAATTATAGGGCCAAGGAAACAAGGTGAATGCAGGAGAATAGTTACTGTCACTGACAGAGCTGCCAGCTCAGCCAGATGATGCTTTTTCTCTGGAGTCAGAACCCAGCAACAAAACCAACCTCTGATTAGGTTCTTGGGCTGCTGCTCAGCCCCACTGCCTGGAATTAAACTGTATTCCTCATGGCTTTCTACCCCAACCGTGCACCCTGCTTGTCAGAAACAACAAGTGCCCAGTGTGTTGAAGATGAGAGAATTCCCCTGCCACTACTAGGGAGCTGCATTTCTTCTTCTAAATACCAATTACAGCTAAAAAACCTGTGGCCATTCACAGCTTTCTCCTCAGTTTGCACATATGTGTGTTGTATTTTCAGAAATCAATTTTAGCAACGAAAAAGCTATCAAAATGTATTTTACCTGGACATCATAGAGAGCTACAATGTTCTCATGCTGAAGTTCCTGTAAAACAAGATTATTTGTTATTAAGGAAGTGGCCTGTTATTAAGTTTAATATGCTGAGTATTAATCAAGGAAAAACAAAGTTTACCAAGGTAGCATCTTTTTTTAAGACCATCTGATGAAATCTGGAGGAAATCTCAGCTATTTGGACAGTATTTACAGAAACAGGAAATTAAGCAGCATCTTCAGAGCTTATAAAAACATTTGGTTCCAGAACTCAATTTCTAGCACTACAGCACAAGATCCCTGAACGAGTACTGAAAACTAGGTTTAATCAGCTTATTCACTGTTTTCCTGCCTAGCAGAATCGTTCCTTTTCCAGAATAAATATGATTTAGGGACTTCACATTGCATTTCAAGACCTGTTTGAGGCCAAGCTGGATGGCGCTCTGAGCAACCCGATCTAGTGGGAGGTGTCCCTGCCCATGCAGGGGGGTTGGAACTCGATCTTTAAGGTCCCTTCCAACTCTAACCTTTCTAGGATTCTACGATTTCTTGCTTAGCAGAGTAAGCAACCACACCATGTTCAAAAGTCAACCGTACCATCTTACAATAAAGTAAATCAAATCAAGTAACAACAAACAAAACTCACAAGACAGCTCATACAATTATCTGGAACTTCTCAAAACCTCATTTGTCTTTGCTTTGGGGCGCACTAATACACCAACACTACAATTTCTGGTATATAATAAATACTAGAATGTATTATTTATATTAGCCTATGTATCTCAAGAAACCTGGAAACATGGAAAGAAAGCACTAATCATGACTGCAAAGCTATGCAAAATGAAATGGAGTGAAGTTGAGAGAGCGGAGGATGCTGAGAGACCATCCAAGAAGACAGAGTGTTGAAAAACTAAACGATGCTCTGTTTTATTTCCTTCATTAGAGACACACTACACATTTGAAGTCAATTAACACAACTCAGAAGTGAGAAGACTGCTTCAGCAATTACACTCAAGTTTGTCAACTGCAGCTCTCAAGGCATCTCCAAGCAAAGAACACGAAGAAAGATCAACAACTGACGTTTCATCCTCAGCTATGACTTTTGCACACGCTGCCTGGGAGAGGTGCCACACAAACCATCCCGAAGGACAAAGTTTTCTGCATGTGCAATAACCAAAGCACAGGGACTAGATTTACAACAATTATGCACTTATAATAACCAAACCACACCCACAACCTGTCCTGAGACTGTACCCACAACCTGTTCTGAGACCGTTTCCAGACCTAAAAAAGGATCTTTTTCTGGGGTTTTTTTCTTTCCTTTGGTCTTTTTAGTTCTGGATTTCTCTGGCATTAACAAAGAAACAAAAGGCAGAACAGCAATTACTGTGGTAACTACCCACAATCTGGAACGAGCTAGGTCAAAAGTCTCTTTTCAAGTAAAGGAGCTTTAAAAGTTAGTGCAAATTAACATACCTTTAAGATTTTTATTTCTTTTCCAAGTAAGATTTGTGACTTGGACAAGTTCTTTTTGTTAATACTCTTTATGGCTACTTCCCAATCAGTTTTCTGGAAACAAAACACAAAAGCAACATCAGGTTTATAATCTTTTTAACTTTCTCCAACTGGCAACTAGTTAGTAAAGCACCGGACTTCAGAAAGTTGTTTCGAGATCATCCCTTGTTCAGCCCACCAGTGATTACCACATCACATGGCATCATCAAGAAAGATTTAATTCCACAATAGCTTAGCAGACATCTATTAAAATCCAGCTGCAGCCACACTGCATTTTCACGGATTCCAAAGTATTTAAAAAACGAAAGAAGTAATAATATCCCATTTCTGTTTTGGTAGTGGTGCTATGGATCTACTCCCCTCTCAACAATCGAGTTACTTTTACTCTCCTTTAAGAGACTCCCATTTTCAGTCTCTACAGTTGAAAATTGCACAACATCTGGGATTTCAAGTAACTTATACATTGCCTAGTTATATAAATTATCTGAAAATAAGCGATCTGTTTATTTGTAAGGTGGGAGCATCTCCACTGGCCTTTAAAGTTTCTGGTTTCCTGTCTCCCTTTTGTTTTTAACCCTCAAATCACTGCACTGTGCTTCTCTAAGTTGCAAGTCCTGCTCTAATGCTCCAAGATGATAAATCTGAAGAGTTCGTTTCTGGAAAGCACAAAAAAGCACTTTAAAGGCTTCAAACACCACAATAAAACTCTCACAGCATCATGAAACCGTAAGTGTGAATATCCGGGGCGATGAGCGGAGCCAGGCCAGGAAACCAGACACCTCTGAATTTAAAGAAATCCTTAGCTAATCCCAAAGGAGACAGTTTTCCATGAGATCCCTCGTTCTCCAGCCACATCAACGTGACCCTCACGACAAACAAAGGGCTCAGCCTTCCCCTACAGCTGCAACTCTCCACTCGCCGTTATGTGAGGGAGCTACCAAACAGCGGAGAGAGGAGGAGGGGAGGGGATGCACAGAGGTGGTTGGGCTTTTTCTTTTTTTCTTAGGGTTAGGGGGGAAAATGAAATTAAAGGTTTCTGGAGGCCGGGAACAGCTGCTCTACTCAGCTCAGGGGCTGTCCCGGTCACAGGCCCGGCTCCGGCCTCGCCACCCCCCACCCTGTACCTCAGCCCACCCCTTTATTTTTTTTTTTTATCTCAAACACCCAAATCACAACAAAACTCCCTTGAGGAGACCCTCCCATATCCCCCCCTCAGCTGTCACCCCCCGGGAGGGGCTCCTGGGCCCGGGGTTGTGTAACCGGCCCCGCCAGAGCCCATCGCTGTTTACCTTGCGGTGGCGACCTTTGAAGACCACAGCAAAGGCTCCGTGTCCTATCAGGTCCTTCTTGCTGTACTCAAAGTCCCCCACCACCTCCATCATCCCTCAGCGGGGCATGAAGCCCCGGGGGAAGGAAGGAAGGCAGGAGGGAAAACAAAGGGGGCTCTTCCTCCAGCCGAGGCAGCTACAGCCGCCTCACGGTACCGGGCGGCGGGGCGGGCACCTGCCCCTCTCCTGGCTGCCCCCGGCGCTGCGGGCAGCTCCTCTCATAGCGCTGGGGCAGCCGCAGACCCCCGGGCCGGCGGGGCTGCTGCGGGGCGTCTCCGAGGCGAGCGGCTCCGCTGGGCATGGGGAGGGTAAGGCGAGGGTGGGGGGAGGCTCTCAGGGGCCGGGTGTGAGGGGACAGTGCGGCATCGGCGCCGGGACGAGGGGCCTTTCTCAGCGGGGAAAGGAGCTCCGCGCTCGGCCGCTGCCCGCCCCCATGGCCCCGCCACAACGCGGGCTGCCGGCGCCGCGGCCCCGCTCAGCGACCGAGCCCCAGAGCATCCAGGACGGCGTGGGGAGGCGCGGCCCGCGGCTCCGGGAGGGGACTGTCGCTGCCGCACCCTCTGCGGGAGGGGAGGAGGTGGTGAGGGTGCAGACGTGGTGGGGGTCTCCTAGGCTGCCACCGCCTCCAGGTGCTCCCGTCGCTCCGCCAGCGCCGCCAAACCGCACCGAGCCGGCCCCGGCCCCGACTGCCCAGGCCTCCGCGCAACCCCGCATGTTTTATAGGCCGCATCGCGCACATCCCAGCGCTCCGGATGCTTCCGCCGGCGGCCAAAGAGTGCCTTACCCCGATTAACCCGGCGGCAGCGGCCTCCTCCGCCGGCGCCTGAGGAGCGGGGCCAAACTGGGGCATTGAGGCCGCCTCTTTAGGACTTCCCGACCGATCCTCGGACCCTTCCGTGGCTCCCTAGGGTCAGTCTTTGAGGTCCCCTCAGGGAGGTCGAGGTGACCCAGGCTTCTCACCTCAGGGCCGGGACAGAGGCCCAACTCAAGCCCTGACACCTGGCTGCCGCCTCTAGCACCGCTGTTATCTCATTTTAACCTTTTTTCTACACGCCTCAGGCCCACCTGCCCGTGAGGACAAAGCTGAGGGGCCACCAGGAGCAGAGGGAAGGGCTGAAGAACCGAACAAGGCAGGGCAGCGGCGGGAAGATGGGTGCTGAGCCACTGTCCTTCCTGCAACCCTGCCAGGGCTGGGACAGCGCTCCCCCTCATGTCATGGGTCATCATGGGTCACTCCTTTAGCAAGCAAGGCTCGACGGCAAACCCGGTACAAGGAACTTAAGTGAATGGAAAAGTAATGGGAGGAACAAGCACGCGAAATGCTGTACAGACACTTCATGTTGCTCGCCGTCTTCATAAGGAGAACAAGGTCTGTAATTTACAGCTCAAGTCCCCCAGTGCTTTCACAGCAGCCTGGAGTTGTTTACAGTAACACTTTACAAACTTTGAAAAAAAAAAAATTCAGCCATTGCACATCAGTCACATGGAGCCTTTGACCTTCACCTCCTGATCTACATGACGACACTCAGTTTCTTCCCATTCTTCTCTCTCTTCATTTATCACACTACAGCCACATCCCAAAGCTCATGCAGGCCTCCCCAATATCCTCATTTGCCCCAGACCCACTCAGCCCTCTCACGTCACAGCAGCAGCAGTTAACCTCCACTGAAGTTCAAAGTCAACAGAAGGTGTGCGTTGAGATCACCCAGCTCTGACCTCACATAGCTGTGCTGTGCCTTTTCTCACATGATGCAGGGGCTGCTTTCGGCACCCTTGGATTGAAACAGAGCCTCAGCAGACGTACACGGTCAGTCCTCTCCCTATTCTTCACTTGTCTCTCTTCACTTTCTATCACTCAAAACCAAACGCTAGCAAAGCTGTGAGCCATGACAAAACCTCCATTACTGATCTTCTCCAAAGACAATGCACTTAGATTAAAAAACATCTTCATCAAGAGATTCTTAAGGGAACATTGATGGCTTTATGAAGGATGTTGTAAGTTCTAGGTATTACATGAGGCTATCAGAGGAATCCCAACGTTATGTTTTGTGCCAAAGAGAACCAAAGGGCTTTAAACTTCTCAAGACTGAATCCTGCCCTCTGCCCCTTTATTTTCTGAAATTCTGACCTCCCATCCAAGACCCAAACAAAACTGAGAGAGCAAAGCTGACCAAGTAGTGTCAGCGGCTCAGAACACCCCTGTGGAGGGAATAAATGAGATGTAAAAATATTCCCAGTTAATCATAAATTAACGTGTTGGTAATAACTTTCTAGTATGCCCCTTTAAAACCAGGAAAAAGCCCACAAGTTTCAATGTGTTAAATATTCTGGTTCAGAAAATAATTTCTCTGAGATCTGGCTGTTTATTGCCATCCACCTGATTCTCACATCCAGTAATAATCCTCTCAGCATCAGCACGTACCTTCACCCCAGAGTCAATGTCACCAGCTACATTTTAGGGAAGCTAAAATACATAATCCAGAACGATGCCTTTTTTACAGGGAAACTCACTTCAGGAATGTCTAAGACACCCATTCTGCACTGCACTTCAAAACCAAGACATGTTTCCCTTCAGTCTGATGTCCTTTTGTCCTCATAATGGGGCTGGGGCCCTCGAGCAGGTTTGTTTCAGCACAGCAAGGACAAAACAGGCAGAAGCAGCGGTGAGATTTGACCAGAATAACTAAACATGCTGCTGTCACACTGGGATTCGGATGGGATCTGAAGGGCTGAGGTCTGAAAAACCACTTGATGGAGGCTGGGGGATTTGTATGCAGGTCACTCATTTGAGCTTGGTCCTTGATTAGTATCTGGGAGCGTTTCTAAGGTGTTGATATTTCCAGCAGACAATAAACCCATTTACAAACAGCACCTCCACTTGATTTCACTGCTGAAAGAGGTCAGAGGCAGAAGGGACTGAATCCACTCGTCTTTCCCAAAGGAACCCTCATTACTAGAGACATTGGGAGAGCAATGTGGGATGCAGGATAACCCCATGGGGCTCATGCTGCTCTGCTCTTGCCCAAGGAATACGGATATTTGCCACATAGCCCTGGTAGCCCTGCAGCACTGCTCTGCTCTGACAAGCCATGCAGCAGGACAATACAACACCCAGTGTGCTCAGAAAGCACGTCTGGGCAGCGGGCACCAGTACCATGTCTAATTGACCATGGTGATCCTTCAAAAACACACAGCAGTGTTGTCCTCAGCTTGTTTATTTTCAGCATCATCCCATGCAAGAACAACAGCCCATGACAAAGACCGCCAGCGACCCTACAGCTCAGCAAGGGCCGCAGAGTTAGCGTCAGAGGGAAGAACACTCACAACAGCAGCACTTGAGATGGATTTGTGGCTCTCTCCTGGCTGCACTGCACCGGTTCAGCTAAACAAGTCACTCAGATGTGAGCCCCGACTCATGATCACAAGAGCAACAGATCTAAGAAGGAATTAGCACCTTCCAGGTACTTGTCTGTGCACACAGAAGTGCTCTTTCATCTGGTAGCAGCTCCACAGAACACAGACATCACTGTTCTGCATTTCCATAACACCTTTCATCCTCAAAAGCACTAACGGTCTCCACAGCAAGCCCTCTCCAGCCGCACCACCAGAACACAGCTCTCTGAGCTAGAAACACCTCCTGAACGATGCCTGGGTGGACCCAAAGCAAAGCTGAAAGACAGCTGTTTTTCCTAATGTGCATGCGGAACAAGCAAGACTATTTTCTTCCTGTTCATCAAAAGCCTTCTCTTGTATCTGTCCCCAGACTCCAACCGGCACATGGAAGTTCAATCACTGATCTGGGAAAAGAATCAAGAGATGGGCTGAGTCAAGCAGAACAGCAACATGTGGCTCTAAGGACCAAGACCTGGGGAGCACAATGCAGACACTACTTGGCCAGCTCTCCTGCATGGATAAGCAGAACACACAACCTCGAGAACAGTTTTCAGAAGGCTATTAAGGCCTCACTTATCTAAATCAACCCCAAACGGCAGGAGGTTGGCACCATCCTGCTCATCTCAGCAGTACCTCCAACAATCTACTTCACTCTAGGCGTTGTTCCCATTTTCTTCTCTCCTCCGTTCCTCCATCTATCATACCCAAGAATGTATTAGACAGGTAAACCATTCTCAGAGACCTGGCATGCTTCCCAGTCCTTATCATCCCTGTCCTTCCACGAGGGATTTGTAATGAAATTAGCAGTGACATCAGCTGAGCTACTGCAGCGTTTAAAGGAGAAAGTGTCGAGAGGGCTCTGCAGGACAGATTCTGAATTTACTCAGAATTATTCTTGTCCTAACCAGTGAAAAATAACACCTTTGTGGAAGTGTACCTGTGAGTTATGCTTAGAGTAACTCAGGAGGAACTGGACTGAATCACAGCAGCAGACAGTGAGGTTCCTACCACAGCACTGCAAGAGTTACGATGTTTCAGTAGGATTTTTGTAAGGTTAGTGATGCAGCTCTCAGAAAAGCAATCAGAGAGCTCCAGCCTACCTTCCAGATTTGTCCTTTAACAGAAAGTAACATCTTCCCCATTAATAACACATCGACCCACATCTGCATCTGCAACTTGGAAAATTAGCTAATTAAACTTCTCATCAGCAGAGTGAGGGGGGTCACGCGCTTGCTTTGCCTCCCGCCCGATAGGAGCCACCTCCAAAGCGAAGGGCAGCAGCTCTTCGCCAGCACAGGAGAGGACGGGCTGGAGACTGCAGAGCAAGGCCCGCGAAATGCCGCATTCAAATAACACTGGGAGGAGTGTTGGGGGACTGCCTGGGAATACAGCTGGAACAGGGCCACCTCTTAGCATGCATGAGGGCTGGTGCTGTGTGAATGGTAACAGTAGCAGCTGCTTAGACAGGAAAATACCTTTTGGTCTCTGTGCAAACCCATCACAGAGCAGTTAAAAATCTACCCACTATCAAAGAAGATCAAAGCCACTATATTGTTATTTTGGTGTAAATCTAGTGACAAGACCTTCTCTTTCTTCAAGATGTCCCACTCTGCTTTGGAAAACCTTTCTGATTTGGTTTGGAAATCAGTGGACAAGGACCTGGTCTTTAGGTACCTCTACACACAACAAGCCAGGCAGGCAGGATCACTACCCCTGCCTCTGATAGTTTCCCAATTCTAAAGCAAAACGCACCGTGGATTAACAGGACACAGTGACACTGTGCAGCACCTTGGGAGAGGAAGGAGAGAAAGAGCCACAAACCACCAGAAGCTGCCACTTTCTGCAAGTCAAACCCAGGGACACAGAGCTGAACTCCCTAAGGGTGTGGTGATTTCCTTTAGCACAGGCAGGCCCCAAAATCTCACAGAACAGGGAGGCTTCTCAACTGTTAGCTGAGACTCACCAGCTGCACAGCCAATCCTCACCCTCCCAAGGGAAAAGCAGTGTGCAGAGGCAGAACTGTCAGCCACAGTTTGAAATCACCTTGTCCCACAACATTTACCTTAGTGAATTACGAAAGGGTTTGTTTATGCAGCCATATGGACACAGCGTGGCCTTCACCATCAGCAAGAACAGGCTGGAGGAAGCACATTAATGAAGGAGCAGGTACAGGATATTGAGCTCTTCCCAAAAGATCCCATGAAGATAGAGCCTGCTGGCTCAGCTGGCAGAAAGAGATACTAACAACAGGAACTGCAGTTTGTGTTCAGTTGAACTAAAGGTTTAACCCTTTGTTCCAGTCTTTTGCTCTCCTGCACATTTGCAGACAAGTAAATGGCCATTAATTACTACTCCACCGCCTCTTCCTTCTCCAAAGCAACTGTCACTGGTCCTAAAATGCACCCTCTACAGCTGGGAAGCATCTGAGATGCAAACTCCTGTTCTGAGTTGGTCATCACTGAGCAGCAACTGCAGTTTGAGGGCTAAGAAGGATTTTCTGGCCTCTCTGCTAACTTGTTGCAACTGAATCTGACAGTGCCGTTTCTACTCGTTAACAGTCACATCTGGATTTACAGTGTTGCGTAAGAATCCTGGAAATAAAAACACTAAATCCAGGTCTGTTGGCCTTGTGACTGCTGGAAGTCTGAACTGATTTATAAAAAGGCTGATTAGCAAACTTACAGATCTATAACTGACTGTGAATCCCTCTCACCCACTGGGCAAGTAAACGCACTTGAGAAATTCCAGGAGCCAGTGCTATGCAATGCAAGTTTGGCCATTTACTGCAACAGTCCCAGCCCTGCTGTCAGCACGTATCCAGGGCAAGGGACAAACCCCACCCTAAATGCCTGCTCTATCCTTCCTCTTCCACACCCCTCCCTTCCTTCCTTCCTCCACCCCCAAGATGGCAGTGAATGGGAAACGGGTGCTCTGTCCTCTGTTCAGAGCCTCAAGTGCCTCATTTCCTCTTTTCCAAGAGCCACTGAGACCTGAAAACTCAGCACAGCTCCAGCAGCCATTTGAAGTTCATTGTTGTTGCACCCTGAGCACTGCTGTGGGTGTCAAGGATCACACAGAGATACTACTGGGCGCAGCCCATGGGGAGATGGGCTGAGTACAGAGGCAAAACCATACTGGAAGACTGAAAAGCCCCAAGACCTTCCTCTCAGCAGATCTGTGTCCCAGGCATGCAGCTGACACAGTTCTGCAGTGTAATGATATGCTGGATTTTCCCCTTCCTCTTTCCCCTCTCTGAAGGTCACACAAGGAGAACCTTTCTGTTCCCGCTAAAAGCCTCTTCTCTGCGGGATTCTTCACACAGCAATAAAGGGCACGAGCTGTCCCCACCCTTCACTTGCTCCTTGAGGAAGCAAGCTGAAATTTCAATAAGAAGCCAGTTGAGATGGAGGCCAATGAGGTTTCCCTCCTGTAATGCTCACAGGAAAACATCCCACAAAGCACAGCTCTTAAGAAGAACCAGCATTAAAATTTCCTTAAATAAATATAAGGAAAGAGTCCATGAGGAAGACCAGCCAACAGGAACATGGAGACGTGCTCGGGTCAGCCGCTGTCATCCATCACCTTGCAGATGTCCCAGGCACACTGCACCGAGGACAGGCCGGCTTTGGACAGGACTGGGCTTCGTGTTGCTGCTCCTATCGACGCCATCTACAAACAGAAAGAGCTGCTGAGTCCCTGCTCTGGTGCTGTCACACAGTTCAGCAGGTACCACACAGGGAGCAGCACAGCAGGGGCTGGGGACTGGGTTCCTTCATCAGCCATTCCTAAATGGCAGCCAGATCATGGAAATTTTTCTGTCTGCGTAACTGGGAGATGGAGGAAGGTGAGAAAGGAAGGGTCTGACAGACTGGTACAGCTGTTCCTTTCCCTCTCCAGGAGCCAAGACATGAGTCAAATTTCACTATTGACTGCTCAGCTGGAAGGACTCTGCTTTCTAGTCATCTCTCAGGGGACAGCAGCAGCTCCTGCTCTGAGGGAGGTCAGGCCCCCTCAACTGGAACTTTGCTCTTTGCAAAGAGAGATCATGCCCTAACCATGTAAGTCTCTGGAAGGAGACTGCAGCTCTGAAGGACACATGGAGTAGCCGCAGCATCCTCTATGGACAGAGAACAGGTCACTTACATCCGCAAACACTTATCCTTCCCTCCACTCGCCACCCTCTGTCCGTCTGGGCTCCAATCTGTTGCATATACCTAAGTATTGGGGAAAGACACAGTTACCTCTGCTGGGAGAAGACAATATTCCCACCTCCCTCAAGCACCTCCGCTCAAACAGACACCTCACCTCGTCCGCATGGCCAGGAAGATCGATGGCCAGTTTCTTTGTCTTGACATCCCAGACCTTGAGTGTGCTGTCACTGCTGCCGCTCACCAGCAAGCGACTGTCGGCTGACCAGGCGATCTGATACACGGCCGAGACATGTCCTCTCAGCGATGTCAAGTACCTGGTGGGGAGGAGGCACCAAGAAGCTGTAAGAGGAGCAGGCAGCTGGGTTTGGTCCAAACCTGCCCTTGCCCAGCCTTCATGCTCTACCTGTGAGCAAGCAAGCACAGCCATGGGATGCCCTGCACACCCCAACCAGCACATCCCATTGCTAGAGCCCATTGGTGGTTCAAGCTGTCTGAACACCCTCCAAGACAGGCTTAGAGCCTTCTAGGATGGCTGCTTTATTTGAGCAGCCTGGGTTTAGGACAGTTAACATTAGAGACATGAAACCCAAGCTCATTGGTATAAAGCTTGTGGGGAAGAACTGCTGCCCAACACTCCAGCTGAAGGTTAGAAGCTGCATTGTACGAACATCCAAACACCAACAGTCTCACTTGTAACTACAAGACTTTGCATCACCTGGAACAAGCTGTTCTCTGGCACAGGAACCATTTAAACTGGGTCAGACTCCCGTGTGCAACACACATCTTCAGGGGATGAGTGGAACATCCACCTCGGCGCAGCCACGCCTGCCCCACAGGACCAACCCCACAGCCTGCAGCACTCACTGCACAGGGGCCAGGCCAGGCAGTGCTGCAGCTGGGTGACAGCGGGACTGTGCACAGCCAGCCAAGAGCAGACTCGTAACGCAAGAGATGGACAAAGGACTTCCCAAAGGCAGAGAGGCAGGGCTAGTGGAATTCTTTGTGTGAATCTGGGCTACAGAGAAGCTGAACACACCAGGGAGCTGCTGACAATGACACTAGGGCCCAGTCTGTGTAACCCGTGCAGATTCCACACCAGCACCACCTTCGTAACAGAGCAAAACAACTCACTTTCCTGTCCTCCCATCCCAGAGCTTTATGGACTTGTCGAAGGAAGCACTGGCTATTATCCGGGTGTCGGGCGAGAAGAGGACCTGGTTAATCAATGCCTGGTGGCCAGTCATTCTCCCCAGTGGCTTCTTGTCTTCTGCTGGCCTCCAAAGAAACAGTGTGAAATCATCTGACCCTGAGACAAGTCTTTCTGGTTCTTGGCCCTGAGAAAGGGATGGAAGACCCCAAGTCCTGTACAAGCTGGGTGTGGAGAGCTCAGAAACACCGCAGTGTTGACATCAACAGCCAAGTGCACAAGTTCGCTGCTTCCACCACGACTAGTGTTAGCCCTGGCAGCAGGCACAGAAGGGACTTACCCTGACTTGGTCATACCTCTGCTTTGCCTTGTCCTTCAGTTCTGCCACTGAAAGAGAGAAAGGGAGAGGGGAAGAGAGATTTGCATTCCTTAGGAGAAAGGAAACTCCATAACCCTGTGCTGCCAATTCCAGTCCCAAGCTCCATGGGCCAAGCAGATGCGTGTGTGACGGCTCACCCACTTTCTCTGTGCCAAGGGCAGGATCAGGAGCAAAAGCCCTTGAAAACAGTGTCCTTCCCATCTCCCAGACTGCTCGACCCTGTGCCTAGGCAGGGAAGATCAGGGCTGCCAGCATGGTCAACACCAGCACAGGACCTGCTCCAGGCTCTCAAGTTTGCTTTGGCTCATGGCTGCATTAAGGAGAGACCTCAGGTCCCCTCACTGTCAGCCCTCAGGCTGTAACACAGGTGCTGCACTTACAGGAGCCTCTCATATCCTGTGGGTTGATGGTGGCTTCAGCGGGTTCAAAGGCACCAGTGCGGAGAACGTAGTCAGTGCTAAGGGCCATGGTGTTCACCCAGTGAGCGTGGCCCTGCAGGGTGCGGCAGAGGACCCCCTGCGAACAAAACCACCCATTTAAAAGAGAAACAAGCAGGAACAGAGCCAGACAGGACTCACCAGACCCACTGGGCTGCAAGGACCAACCCTAAAGTGCCAAAACCCTCTTGCCCAAGCTGCAGGCAGGACTGGAATCAGCCTTAGCAGGGGAGAAACAATCTTGTTGAGCTTCAGGAATCTGTGTCCTGCAGGGCCTTACAAGGAACCCACCAGCACAGGTTGCTCCAGGGGTGATTTCAGCCCCATCAAATGCTTTTAGGGACGAAAGCACTGCACATCTACCCCTTCCAAATGACGTCAGGCAACAGGCTCTGCTGGGTCAAGAGGATGCAGCACCCACTCCACACCTCCAGCAATCAGAAACACAAGCTGTGCCAGGAAGAGCAGACAAGGCTACACCACAGTGAGTCCCTCCCGCCCTTCATGAGCAGCCCCAGCGCTGCCCGCTCACTCACGTCCTGGCTCCTCCAGACTTTGATGGTCCTGTCCTGGGAGGAGGAGTAGAGCAGCCCATCGCCCCCCCACTTCACACAGGTCACCGACTGCGTGTGGCTTGTGAGGATTTTGTCACACCTGCCCATCAGCGTGTCCCAGATGCGGATGCTGCCATCCTTGGAGGCGCTTGCCAGGTAGCGGCACTCTGGGTTTCTGAGCAAAAAGAAGATCGAATCTGCACAGTGAACACAGCTCCTCCCCCAGGCCCTGCTCCCATCAGCCCCAGAGGATTCAAGGGTCCAGATGTCAATAAGAGACAACTTTCTCCGGGAAGCAGCTGGCCACAACCCAGCAAGGACTGGCAGCCACAGCCCTCTGTCCTTTACGCATCTTTTTATCAATCACCACGGAACAGAGCGGGGAGCGCAGCTGGCTGGAGACAGAGAAGTGGAGCCCTGGCAAGTTCATCTCCCTCCTCTTCATTTCCTCATCCTCCTCTCTAATCAGTTTTTGCTAATCCAGTTTCTGTTTGCAACCAGCTGGAGTTTCCTACTGGTAAATTCAATTTGCAGGGCTCTGCTCTGCAGGGGCTCCTTTTCTTTTCTTGATTTCTTTCTACCTCTAGGATTCTTGGCTACAACTATCCCCCTCCACCCACCTCTTCCAGACACAGCTTCAGCTGATGGAAGGGATAGGGGGGGTTGCACAGTCAGTCATCCCTCACAATAAACAAAGCGGTTGAGAGATAGAAACAGGATGCAGAAGCACGGGGAGCGCTCTGTGCTGCCTGGGCTCAGGCACCACGTGGGCAGAGACCTTCCTGAGCCCAGCCCAGCACGGGGCGAGCAGCACCTCAAAGATCTCTCCAGCACTGCGACACCGCCTTGTTTTCCATCGGCAGGTACATCTTTTTTTATTAACCCAATGCCACAGCCTGGCAGTGACTTCCCCAGGACCTCAGGTGGCTGTGAGCAGTCAGGCTCTGCTTTTCCTGGGCCAGTTAGATGCATTTTTCCCAGTCCACACCCTAACGGAAAAAACGGGAGCAGAGCCCTTCAGGTCAGGCTGCTCTTTTCTGAACAAGCGAAGAGGAAGGGCTGGGCTGGCCCTTCACTTACATGTGGAGTGGTTCCCAGCACAGACACGTGATCCACTTGGAGTGGCCGGTGAGCACCCGACCGATCTGCTTGCCAGTCTCTGGGTCCCAGAGGAATATCTGTCCGAGAGAGGAGCAAGAGGGTCGCATCAGGCCACTCACATCATGTGAATCCCAGGGACATTTGGGCTCCATTTCGGTGTCCTCAGCGTCACATTTACCTTGGCAGAGGCAGGGAGCAGGAGGGCTGGATGCCTTTCCAGATCCCTGCGGCAATCAGCTGACATACCAAAGAACAAGACCTGATCGCCCGCTCCTCTGCTATAAAAATATCCTCTTCGACTCAAACCCCACACTCAGGTCACCACAACACCAGCCTGGGCCTTTGACACTGGGTGCCAGGAGTCAGCAAACGTTTGCAGAGCGCAATGAAAGCCAGACTGCGCTAAACGCTACCGATTACCAGGTTCTGTGGGTGGGACACATGCTGGTTTTCACTTGTTTTTTCTCTCTCTACGTAAATGTTCATCCCCAGAGCCAAGGCATTAGTCATCCCCTACTTAAGAACTTCAGGGAAACCGGGGACAAGCAGCTCGCTGGGTTATATTAAAGCCAGAACAGCACCAAACCACAGCAGAGCCACCCTGACCTGGCATCGCAGCGGCCGCTCAAGAGCTGAGCACAAAACAGCACCTCTCGGCAGCTCCATGGCCCCTCTCATCGCTCTCAGCCTGTCTGAAGCTGAGAGCAAGCAACTGCCCCTCTGCTGCTCAAGTCACAGACTCACTTTTCACTGAGTGCTCCCGCTTCCCCAGGCATTTCTGAGCACTTTCTGCCCCACAGCCAGGGCAGGGCCCCCTTCACGGTCCCATAAGCAGGAATTTGGCTGTTTTCTGAGCAAGAGCTCTGTGAAACAGGTGGCTGCTGCACGTCTGGGTCAGGCAAACAGCAACCTTGGCTTGGCCGGGAGATGCCCCTTCCTGCTCCAGACATGTCCCTCGTGACAGAGCTGTCCGCCAAGGACCTCATCCAAACCTGCATTCTTTCCTGCGCTGAGGGAAAAGCGTCTGACCCCGGGCACAGGGCTCAGCAGCAAGAGGTCCACAAGGGCAACAAAGCCACAGACCACCTGGCGCAGAGTTCAGGCACCACCAGTAACTACTGCAACACCTCTGCACACAAAGCTCCTCTGGGGAACCACTCAAAACAACTGGATACACCCCTCATGCCTCAGAAAAAACAGGTCTTCATCCCTCATCCCCCACAGCGCCTTTCCCAGGTTTCATTTCGGTTCCCAGTACGGCGCAGAGGGTCTCCACGCTCTCACAAACTCCTGAGGCAGAGGAGCCAACACCTACCTGGCTGTTCTTGCAGCCCGAGGCCAGTTTCTTGCCGTCGGGAGACCAGGCGATGCTGAGCACCCAGTGCCGGTGGCCTGGCAGAGAGAGCAGGAGCAGGCATGAGTGGAAAGCTGTGACTGTCCCTGTTCCACCCTGAACCAGGACTGGAGACGGGGAACCCTCCATGTTCCTACTGGCCAGACCCTCTTCCTCTGCTATTCCCTCCCTGAGCTACAGGCCCAGGCCCAGCCTGTACAGCTCAGGCAGCACCTGGGTTCTGCTCTGTTTGTCCCCATGAGGAAGTGGAATCAGGAACTGCTCTCCTGGGATGCCCCCAGACCCACCTTTGGCTGTGAAGTGTGGAGTCTCTGTATTGAGGTCCCAGAAGCGGATTGTGGTGTCTCCAGAGCCACTTGCCAGGTATCTGAGAGAGGAGAAAGAGCCTGGCTCAGTGCAATGTTCCTGCGGAGAGGACGGTCAATGGCCTCCACTGAAGCCCCCAAACACAGCCGGACTCTCGTACTTTCCCGTGGGGCTGAAGGCCACAGAGATGACGGCCTCAGTGTGTCCCTCCAGGGAGCTGGTGCAGCGGGTCACCGCCCGCACCCTGAACACGGCCTGCGGCTGGTAGATGATGTCCAGGACCTTCTCCGTCTCCACGCTCTGCCCTGCCAGAGTCTTCTCCAGCGATGCCACGATCTCGGCATCGTGGACGAAGAAGGCCAAAGGCACCGGCTCATCCTGGGGGAGAAAAGACAGCAGCAGGTAGGGAGGAGCCGCGCGGGGGGGGCACAGCAGGAAGTCGGAGGTGTGTGCGGGGGGTCTCACCTTCTCCAGGAGGGCGTTACAGACCAGCTGCAGCTTGTCCGGGGTGATGGTGACCGGGACGTCAAAGGGGGAGCCCAAGGTCTCCCCGGCCTCATCCCGGAACTGGATCAGGAGCCGCTGCACGTTCTCGTCCGGTGACATCTGCAGGAGAGCGGGCTCAGGGCGGGGGAGCACCCCAGAGCACCCCACATGGAACCCGCGCAGGGAAGAAGTAGCCGCTACAAGGGACCGGCTGGAACCAGAAACACCGGAGACGGACCGGGACCCCACGGGGTGGGGGTCAGGAGGTGCCGGTACAGCCCAGCACCGCGCCCCCCCAGCCCCGGTCTCCTTCCACGGACCCACCAAGCCCTCCAGTCCCGCTACCCCCTACTCCCACGATACCCGTCCTACCCCCATCCTCGTAGACCCCCCGGTCCCCGTCCCGGACCCGCTCACCGTGGCCACGTGCCCACCCCCGCCGTGCCCCGGAAGCGGCTCCTCGGCACCGGGAGGCGCCGGGCGCGGCGCTGCTGCCCCCTGGCGGCCGGCGGGGATGGGTCAGCGCTGCTCCGCTGGGGCCGCGGGGTCGAGGCTGCCGCGGCCAGAGGCTCTGTGTAGCTTCGAGGGTATCACACAGGTGGGTTTTATCGCGTTTCTCAAATAGAGAGCAGTAATACTAGGACAAAAGTATCCCACTCCCGTAAGGAATTAACCCAATACCACAGTCCAGCTTGTTGCTGTGTGTCAGCCCTGCAGAGCACAGGAGAGACGTGTTGGGGCCATCAGTAAAAAGTTGTCATCTAAACACAGGTTTGTTGGGGTGGAATCCTGTGCTGTCAGACTCCAATCTGCCACAAAAACCTGCAAGAACCAGGGGGAGCATCAGCCACCCCCAACCCCAGGGATCCATGTTCCATCAAACCTGAAGTCATCCAAGCCACCAGCCACATCTCCCTTCACTGACCACCCTTCCAGCACAGAAGCCTTGAGAAGCAGAGCCTGGCAGGGCTTTCTCCCTTCTTTTTGGTGTGTTGTTTTTAATTAGACTCCAGGAGCACTTACAAGTGTTTGCTGAACTGATGTCAGACAAGCTGAGCCTCTCACACTTGCTCTGGGCACATCCACCTCGGGGCAGGGAGCATCAGCTGAAGGAAATACAGCCCTGAGCAACATCTGTACCCAACCCTGGTGCCAACCACATTGAGCTGGTCGGTTTGGATCCTGTCCAGGTGAAGAAATAAGGAAGAAATAGGAGACGAGCTTTCTCACACAGAAGAGGACTCAAGCATGCACAAGGGCTCAATCCTGTACTACAGGGCCAAGCCCTGATGATCCTGTTTCCAAGCCCAACTTCTGCAACAGAACCACTTAGTTACTACTTAGATTTAAAAAATTACTTCATTACTCCACCACTACAATCACCCAGTAAATACTAAGAAACACGTGGAAATGCAACAAGGACAACCTGTTCAGGGATTTCTTTCCTAAACCCCCTAAGAGCCACCTTTTAAAACAATCCTGTGTAAAGTCAAACCCCAAACAAAATTGACACAAATTTAGTATTTATATATTTTAAATCAAAACACAATTAAATATAACTATGCTTTAAGTACATGAATACTTGGGCATGAGAGAAGTAAGAGGTGGTACATAGTACCAAAAACCCATACACAGCCTGTTTTTGCTTCTCACAGACAAGACAGTGTGTCTCTATACAACCGAGTATTGCAACAGAAGAACGCCAGTCAATCAAAGGTCTTCTGAACAGGGGAGGTGATTCGAGATCTCCGCAAAGTGATGATTTTTTTTTTGCACGTGTTTAAGGAAATTTAACCAAAACCTCAAAGTGTCGTAGACTAAAAAAATGCAGCGATAACCTAACGGTGAAACACCGAGAACTTCTGCTACCCTGCAAAAATCAATCCGCTGGAGATGAACAAAGAGGCGCTGCGTACCGCAGTGGGGTTTTCACCTCAGCGAAAGGTTCTGCGTGTTGCGAGTGCTGCCGATGTCAGGGAGAAGGGCACAGGTCCTTAAAAATTGTTTTTCTCTGTAAACCAAACATCTGGAGTTAGATACTGTTGGCTGGAGGACAACAAGCTATGGAGAACGGCAGCAATTATTTGTTTTCCTTGCTTGTGGGATGGAGAGAAAACAGAGTAGTCCACAGGGTGCAACCTCCTCAAACCGTGGGCTGTGTTCAGAGCCCGGCTCACGACTCGGGACTGCTCCAGTGCCAAGGGCTGCGGAGCCTGCTGTGGTGTGTGCACAGGTGTAAGAGCTCGACGAGCAAGAGCTGCACTGTCCAGGCTTCCCTCCTGGTCCTTCTACGCTGCCTTCAGAGTTAATGCAGTTATGAAGTGAAGTACATTTATCTTACAGTTGAGTACGCATCTATTTCAGGTAAGGAAAAATAAAACTTGGAACCTTTTAGGTCATTTGCTGCCGACAAATTCACCGTTTGGGTTCACTTCTCCAACAGCCAACGCCAGGGACACACCCCACAGCATGAAACCAGCGGTGTGTTTAAAAATTACAAGCAGTACAGCTAGAAACTACAGTGACACCTGCCCCTCTGCTGCGTCCCGCTCCAGACAATTCACTTAGAAGTCTTTCTGAGACAGGGTCAAGCGTTGTGAAGCCGATCACAGTTCCTCAGTGAAACATCTGCAAACCGTGCCTTCATCCCCTTAAAGCTGTCGGCACCAAGTGCCGCACACAAGGGAAACGTGTTCTTCACGCTCTGCAGTGGAGGTACGGGACTGCTGCTTCTTCGTTTGTCCTTACGAACAAGGGAGGCTGCGGCGGCTGGTGTAAAAGTGTTGTTTTTATTGGCTGTGTTCAAGAATCCACCAAAAGGGAAAGTTCACTCATTCTCAAAGCGGAAAACCAGATTTCCTGTGGGGCAGCTCTCAAGTCATAGCTGGGAAAGGAAAATGAGGGTTAGAGCTCAGATGTTTTAGGGCAAAATGAGGCACTCATTCAACAGAAGGGCATTTTGTGTTGAAGCCAGGTATGCTTCAGAGCTTGGGAGGGGAATAAAACCCAAGCGACTTCTCCTACAGCAGACTCAAGCTCCCAATTACTATAACCAGACTTGCTTAATTGAATCCAGAGCATCTGCAGGCACTTGCTATTTCTCAAGACGGCGCTGCGAGACCTTTTCATCTAGCCAGATGGGAATGAGAGCGTTTGCAGCCAAAGCTATTAGGTGAAATCATTATACCAGTGAATTAAACGTAACTGCCCTATTGAAAAGGAAATAGTCACAGTAAACCTATGGATCCAGCTGTTTGGCTTCAATACCTGGGCTCCGGCACTTATTTATCTTCGATAATTAAAAAGAGCAGAGGTTAATTTTTAAGAAGTCAGACACCTGAAGGCCACATGAGAGTAACCTGGCAAATGGCTGCTGTCATTGTTTCCCCAAATCCACCCCCCACCTCAGAACTGGTTCTTTTAAACAGAGAACACATGGGCTTGCACAGCATTACTGAACCATCAGCCAGTGGACGGGGCTACGGCAGCTCCTTCAAGTGCAGGTGCAGTGCTGTGTGAATTCCTGCACCCACTGCTGAGTCTTACTGACGTTTTGGACAAAGGTACCAATTATTAGCGTGAAACAGCAAGTGTGACCTCGCCTCAGCAATTACAGCGCCAGCTGGGCACCACAAATCAGCCCTTTAACTATTAGGGCAGTTTGTAAAGACCCAAACTGCACAGACAAGTCTACTGCTGGCACAGGCAACCACTGCGGGAGCCTGCTAGGAAATCCCTACAGCTCCATCTGTAGGCTGAGACACTTCCAACCTCCGTTTCTTCACACAGGCTGTGCTGGTTTGAACATTCATCAGTGTGGGTTTCAGATGAGCTAGGAAGATGGGTGAAAGCTTTGCTCCTCCCCTGGTCTGGCTCAGGGCAGCCTTCACACCCCCCCCTTACCTTCGTAACCTTCTCCACAGGCTGTTCGCATTGCGCCTGCTGCATAACGTCATTGACTATCATCTTTGCTATCCTCCAGGCCATCTCTTCTTGAGCCTGTCATAGAAAACCATCCCAAAACACAGATTGATTCAAGTCCTTAAAATAAAAACAGTCCTCTCAGCACAATTCACTCTCTCAGCCTTGGAGACACTGTTAACCTCCACAGCTCAGTGAGGAGTAGTAAATGTATCCTTCCCTTGATGGAAACACACCCACTCTACAGGTACTTCAGTCACCTCCCACTTCCATGGCCTGGTTCAATTTCCAAGAGCATCAGTGATTATTTGAGAGTTACACACAGAATTACAGAACATTATGTATTAGAAGGGACCTCAAAAGATCATCTAGTCCAATCCCCCTGACACAGCAGGACCACCTAGACCAAGTCACACAGGAACATATCCAGGTGGGTTTTCAATGTCTCCAAAGAAGGAGACTCCACAATCCCCCAGGGCAGCTCCTTCCAGTGCTCTGCCACCCTCACTGGGAAGAAGTTCATTCTCAGATTGATGTGGACCCTCCTCTGTTTCAGCTCACACCCATGCCCCTTCTCTTATCATTGGATGACACTGAGAAGAGCCTGGCTCCATCCTCTACTGAACACAATCAACCAGTCTCTTTCATTATGTTCCTGTTTGACTTGGTCTAGGTGATCCTGCTGTGGCAGGGGGATTGGACTAGATGATCTTCTGAGGTCACTTCCAATCTTTAACATTGTGTGATTCTGTGACTTCCTGTAGCTTGCTGCAAATCTCTGGAATTATCTGTATGAAACTCCAATCTCCTTTGGTCTTTTCTTCTTTTTGATTTCTGGGTTGGTTTTTTTTTTCAGATTTCTGTTAGCCCAAAGGTTGGAGAACCAATGTAACGAGGGAAGTTCAACTTCCCCATAGCTGTTATGGATGCCCTCCTTGTAGTTGTGCTAACCAGATTCATTGCCAAATATAATGGAAGCCTTCTCTCAAAGAAGACAAAGGTACTGTCATGAGCCAGGCAGGAAGCAGGGGCTCTGCTCCCTGTATAAGGGTAGGCAGTGTAAATCTTTTTGGCACTAATGGCGGTTTTTTTCCTAAGGCTGAACAATGACAACAATATTTCTACAAAGCATGAGAATTCATGAATGCCTTGGCAGTGTTGTCTCTGCAATACAAACAATACTTGCTGTTTGTCACTCTACATTTTCATTTTAGTACCAGCTGGATTCTGCAAAAATGCAGGTTGATTCTGATACACCCAACAACCGACTGGTCTCAGTGAGATCCCAGAATTGCAGTGTTGCATAAGTAGAACTGGCCATTACCATACCCACTCCTCCTTGGCAATAGAACAAGAAACAAAATCACCTTAACCTCAACATGTATGTCCTGTAGCAGATACAAAAGGAATCACAGAATCACAGAACATTAGGGATTGGAAGGGGCCTCAAAAGATCACCCAGTCCAATCCTCCTGTCAGAGCAGCACCACCTAGACCAAGTCACACAGGAACACATTCAGACGGGTTTTAAACTTCTCCAGAGAAAGAGATTCCACAATCACCCTGGGCAGCCCCTTCCAGTGTTCTGTCACCCTCACTGGGAAGAAGTTCATTCTCATATTGATGTGGAACTTCTGTTCTAACTGACACCCACTGCCCCTTGTCCTATCATTAGATGACACTGAGAAGAGCCTGGCTCCATCCTCCTGACACCCACCCT
>JAOXOE010000827.1:7442894-7455823 GCA_028565055.1 Phoeniculus purpureus | reverse complement strand
CCTCCGGCCCGGCCCCCCCCCGCACCGCCCCGCTCCGCTGCCAGTCCCGGCCCCACGGGCCCCGCACCCGGGCAGGGCTACGGACACGCAGCCCCCATGGTGGGGGAACACAGCCAACCCACGGAGACACAGCCCACCGACACCCCCCCACGGACACACAGACTGCCCCGGACAGACTGTTGGGGGGACCGTCCCCGTGGGCAGATCCCCCCACAGCTCCCCACTCAGCTCCGGGGTGGGTAAAGTCCCCGACAGCCTTCAGCAGACAATCCCCTGACCCCTCCTTGCAGCACTGTCACCCCCGCACAGCCCCATCTCGTCTGCCGCAGCCCCCATACCACTCGTACAAGCCCTGCCCGAGCCCCTGGTCCCCACTCACCCAACTGGGGCACCACCCACCTTCTAAATCACTAGAGAAGGGTGAAAGCCTGAGGGAGACCTTCTCGCTCTCTACAGCTCCCTGACAGAAGGTTGGAGTGAGGTGGAGGTCGATCTCTTCTCCCAAGGAACAAGCGATGGGATGAGAGGAAATGGCCTCAAGCTGCACTGGGGAGGTTTAGGTTGGACATCAGGACAGACTTCTTCCCACAAAGGGTTGTCCAGGCGTGGCCCAGGCTGCCCAGGGCAGTGATGGATTGAAAAGCCGTGGAGATGTGGAGTGAGGGACATGGGTTAGTGGGGACCTGGTGGTGCTGGGGGAACATTTGGAGTTGATAGATCTTAAAGATCTTTCCCAACCTGAATGAATCTGTGATTCCATCACCTGCAGCCAGCCCCAGGTTTCAGTAGAGCAAACTTGTACAAAGCTGCAGAAGCTTCTTCCCTTCATCAGATTTTTCAAAATCTGATGTAAATTCATGTTTATCCTTATCAGCAGCAGGGGGGAAGAAACCTGAAAGCCAATCCAGCAGTGTAAACACAACTCAGTGTGGCTGCACTGAATTTCACTGTCTGGAAGGGAAATAAAGCGCAAACAGTGCCATGCAAAGCCAGCTCTGCATTGTGTTTGCTCCTCACAATCACACTTTCCCATCTGCAAACCCACTGAATCCGCTGCAGCTTCAGCTTGAGAACCCTCAGCCATTCCAGACTGAGGTCTGGGAGAACAGTCTGTACGCAAGTTGAACACCTTCTCCATTTTACTTCAGTAAAGAACCCCAAACCCCATAAATCTTGCCTACTGTAACGGGCACTTTCACTTTGATGCTTCCTTATTTGCCTTCTTACTGTTGCTGCATCACACCGCTGTGTCACGTCCAAAGCCATTAGGAGATGCTTTATAAATACAATTAATTATCGTTATTATTATTAACAGCTCTACAATCTCTCTTTTCTTCTGCCAAGACCTGCTCCCTAGAGGTGGTTCAAAGCAAGAGGAGTTGAGTCTTGTTTTTATTTGTCCTGCCTTATCTGCCTTAATTAAGTATTTGGGCTCTTCAGGGCAGGGAAGCTGGGGTAGGTTTTTTTTTTGAAGTCTGCAACCCTGAACTCAACCAACCCATGTGGCAATAAAAATATTCGCTCATAAAAATAACGTTTATGGCTGCAGTTAATTTGCCTGGCGCTGTTTTCCACTGAAGAAAGAAGAAGCAAGATGCTCTGAAATACGGAGAAAATATAAAACATTTCTCTCTCTTAAAGAACAGAAACTCAGTGGGGAAAGGCTGTGCTGCCTGGACAGGCTGGAGAGTTGGGCAGGGAGATATTGAATTAAATATAACAAGGGCAGTGCAGAGTCTGGCATCTGGGCAAGAGCAACCCCAGATACCAGTATAGGTTGGGGACTGACCTGTTGGAGAGCAGTGTAAGAGAAAGAGACCTGGGGGTCCAGGTGGCCAGCAGGGATGGCCATGAGCCAGAAACAGGGCTTTGTGGTCAATGGCATCCTGGAGTGGATTAGAAGCGGAGCAGTTAGTAGATTGAGAAAGGGTCTCCTTCCACTCTGCTCTGCCCTGGTGAGACCTCATCTGGAATCCTGTGTCCAGTTCTGGGCCCTTCAGTTCCAGAAGTACACAGAAAAGCTGGAGAGAGTCCGGTGCAGAGCCACAAAGATGATGAAGGGAGAGGAGAATCTCACTGATGAGGAAAGGCTGAGGGAGCTGAGTCTCTTGAGCTTGGACAAAAGGAGCCTGAGGGGGGACCCCATTAATGTTGATAAATATGGAAAGGGTGGGGTTCAGGAGGATGAAGCCAGGCTCTGCTCACGGGCACCCACTGATAGAACAAGAGGCAGCGGGTGTCAGCTGGAACAGAAGAAGTTCCACATCAATCTGAGAAGGAACTTCTTCCTGGTGAGGGTGACAGACCACTGGAAGGGGCTGCCCCAGGGGCTTGTGGAATCTCCTTCACTGGAAAAGTTTAAAACCTGCCTGGCCATGTTCCTGTGCAATTTGATCTAGAGGATCTTGCTGTGGCAGCGGGATTGGACTGGATGATCTTTAGAGGTCCCTTCCAACCCTTAATGTTCCGTGATTCTATGAACAACACACCTCGAGGTGTGACCAAGCCCTTGTTAAACAACATGTGGGTGGATGAACCTTGTGCAAGTTCCACAGCAGAATCACAGACTCAGGATGCCCATTTGAGAACAAACTTGAAACCCTGGAATTAAAAAGGCAGAACCACTTCATGGGGCTTTTAATAAGCGGGTTTTTGTCTGCGCAGACAAAATGCCCATCTGCATTTCCCTAATCCTATTCATTTTTACCGAGTACTGGTTTTTACCCTGCACCTCCTTACACTAGTATTTATTGTCTCTTTCACCAAAATATTTAGCAAGTACTTTGCCAAAATGTCTGGCAGATATTCACCAGATACTTACATTTGCTGGATTTGTTTCCCCACAACCAGTGTTTATTAGGGTCTTGTGGGCAAGGAGAAAACAAACTGTTGATGAAACGTGGCAGGGTGAGAGTGCTGAGCCCAAAGTGCTGCCAGAAGAAAACAAGAACTGCTGGAAAAGGGGATCCTGGTGTCCTCCTCTGCTGATCTTTCGAGGTCCCTTACAATCCCTAATGATTCTATGATTCTATGAATCTATGATGTTATCTCTGCTGGGAGTGGGATGCAGGCACCCAGGCTGTAGGTGGAACGGGGACCTGTGGGGCTCCAGCATCACCACCCATATACAGCTATCAGCTTGAGCAAATGAAACTCTTGGCAGCAGAAAGAAAATAAAGCTTCACTCAGGGTGGCCTTTAAACAGCAGTAGCTGAGTTGCCATAAAGCCACAGGGCAAAACAAAGCCATAAAAAAACCCAACTGTGTTTACCAACAGCAGCGAGACAGAGCACGGTTAGTCTCACCCTTTGGGGCAGCAGCTTTCCAGGTCACAAAAGGAGCCCCAGGTTAGTTCCCAGTACACGCCTGCTTGGTCTCACCCTTTGGGGAGGCAGTTTGCAGGTCACAAAGGGAGCCCAGGGCTAGTTCCCGCAGAGCAGCCTGCGAGGGCACGGGCAGGCAGCAGCACACAGCGGCGGCTGTGCGGCAATGCAGAAGCTGCGAGGCTGTGCGAGGGTTTCTCACTGCCTTTGTACTTCTAACTGCCAAGCGCCTTTTGGAGCAGCTCCATCTGCTGTGAACCCGGGGTTTGAGCTTCTCCGCAACCCTTCTCACAGAGGCATGTCTGCACTAGCAGGCTGGGACAACTAATGGTGTGAACAGTCCCGTTTATGAGGCTGTTTGTGCCGAGAGTTAGCAGTTAGGGCATTGAGATCACCCAGGGTGATTAGAGACCACTGAGCTGCCCGTTCCCAAGCCAGGGCAAGTCAGCAGCTCTCCTAGACGGGCAGGAATTCATCCTTTTTGGCAGCTGTGTAACTACAGGTCCTGTGACCGCTTCAGGACAGCACCTGCATCACCAGCCAGCCACACTTAAAACATTATTCAACATGTTTTCCACTGTTACTGAACACTAACTACTCCTTGGAGACGTGGGTAGCGGTGGAACACCGATCCTCCTGGGTCTAAGGAAGCCTCCTCACTCTGCAGGATGGACTCAAGCACACGTGCATGGGGTCAAACAGAAAACCCAACCCTGTGTACCCAGTAAACAGGGTCCCCCCTGCACAGTGAGGGTCACCCTAGTCTAAAATCATTAGTGTGTTCTGCTAACGCACTTAATACTCCAGAACACAGGAACTTTCTCCACTGACAAGTCATCCCACAGGGAAAACTCGCTGAAGATGCCTGTTCTGCTTCCTTCTCCCTGTTGACAAGCCCTAAATCCATGCGCAGTATCCACGATGGCTTTGACCACCTGATCCTATGCTGTGGCTAATTCACCATCAGAAATCATTTGATTGCGAAAGGCTCTCCAGTTTGTAGTTTAGTCGGTTGCTGAACCCCACATTGGACAGCGGGGAGGGGATTTTCCATGGTGTCTGGCCACCAGCCAGCGGCAAGATCTCTTAAAAGGAACTTCAAGCAGTTGAGCGTTTGACACAAATCCATTGTGTTCCGACATTTGTCTTATTTGGTAGCTCTTAATCAGAACGGTTCCAGACACGGTAGGTTTGTGGGGTTTATTTTAGTAACGGGATGTTGGCTGCACTTCAGAACAGATCTGGAGAAAGCCCCGGGTAGTCATCCTGCTGGAAAGGCCTAATTCTGCTCTACAGATGATGTGAGCAACTGTAGTCCTTCTCCCCTCCACTGCTTGCCTTCCGGATTCACATCAGCATCGCTGAGAATGCACAGGGTCCCAGCTGCAGAGACCAGCTCCAATAGGACCAGCCATCTGTCTGCTCCAGATGGTTTGTAGCCAGACACACACTCAGTCTCTTAAATAGGTCTGGGTTAAGGTATCGAAATGCTGCTCTGGATTCACTGGAAGTCTGAAACAACCAAGTTCCATGATGTTACATGCAGAAGGAATTTGACCTTCTAATTTCTTACTAACTGGTGTTCCAATAGCATTAATATCCGGATGGCTGAGGGCAGCTTGGTGTGAGCCTAGCTGGACCTTTGACCCTCCCCATCTGTCTGCTCCAGCAGATGAGCCCTGCAGAATCTCACCAGGCAGCTATCAAGGTCCTTTGTCTACACACGGAAAGGGAAGGTGTTAATGCTCTGGCACCCAGCGCCAGTGCTGGGCTGAGCCTGGGAGTTTGCACTGACCTCTGCCCACCCTGAGTGGCTATAGGCTGATCCAAGAGCAGGATGGCTGAAGCAGAGCCAGGTGTGTTATGCCAGTGATGGGGGAGACCTTGGGGCACCCTTTTTCATCAGACCAGGTCCTGCTGCTTCCCAATAAGACTGTTTGTGACCACAGAAACTCAAGGCAGCTCTTCTGAAAGCAAGTAGGGTTGAGTTCAAGCAGCAGCACAACACAGAACAAGGGGATTTCAATCACAGCCCTTCTATATCACAGCCTTTTCTATATCTTTGGTTCTCTAGGGGTTCCAGTACCTGGCTCCTGGGACGGGGAGGTGACAGTTCTACCCTAAGCCTGAGAGACAGGGCTTATTACTTTCAAAGTGCTTTCTCCCAGGCTTCTGCCTGATTTTCTCCCTCCCCATTGCCAGCCCAGGGTGTTGATCTCAGCAGGGTCACAAGAAAACTTCAAAGGCACTCGCACTTGTGTGAGAACCACAAATGACACCATCTGAGCTTTATCATCTCTCCTCCTACCTCCACATGAGACAATGGCACCGCAGGAACTCTCTGGCCATCACACAGCCAGTCAGCCCACCAGTCTGGATGCTCACTGTTTGCTGCTGACTACTTCTATTTGATAGAGTCATAGAATGGTCTGGGTTTGATGGGACCTTACAGATCATCTAGTTCCCATCCCTCAGCATAGGCAGGGACACCTCTCACCAGACCAGGTTGCTTAAGGCCCCATCCAAGCTGGCCTTGAGAGCTTCCATTTCTTCATAGAAGAAATGTGGTACCATCCTGCAGGCTCTGGCACATGCACCCTGCTGCCTGCTGCTCACCCAGCCACAGGAGAGGCAAGGAAAGGCCAAGAAAGGCTTCGAGTCTTCGAAATACTAAACCAGTAAGAATCTGATTTGAAGCATCGTGCCTGAACACACAGAGCCAGGACATTTCTGTTCCATGAGTCAGTTTGTTCCTCTCCTTTACCTTGTTGGAGAGGAGCAAAGCATCAACCTGTGCTGAGCCTGTGTGTGCTGCAATGCCACCCAAGGTGGGTCTTGGTGATGTGAACACCACCACAGCAAGGAGAAATTGAATTAAAGTTAAAATACCCTCCTGAACTTCACGTTGAACTTTACACATTGTTCTTTCCTTGCTTGTGAAAAGGTTTTGGTGATCGGTGAATAAAATCCTCTGGCTACACTGAATCCTGTGTTTCATGAAGAAACAACTTCAGGTAAATTTTTCCTTCTCAACTACAACCCAAACCATGGAGAACTCCAGAGCAGACCGCAGCACCACCAGGAACTCTTTCATCTCTGATTTCACCACACACATGAAATCAGAGCAGCTCTGACTCACCTCGGCCACTGCACACTTGATGGTGTTGTATCAGAGAGCAGGGCGATAAGTGAATCATTAACGAGACTTTACATTTCTGGGTGGTGATACCACAGCTAAATGTCACCGAGATAATGTTTAAACAGTCAGGGAACCCAGCCTCAGCTTCCATCATAGTTTTCCACGCATTAGAACTAGATTTGAGTGCAGCTGCTTGGTCACGAGCACCTGCACTTAGATAGAATTTCACTGCCAACCTCCCACCCAAACCAAAGCTCCTTCTTGCCAGCTGCTGACCAAACACAGCCATGGGCACTCCAGTCCAGATTTGGGGTCCAGCAGCCCCCTCCAAACCTCCATGCCCTGCCAGCTGCACCTCAGTGCTGTGGAGGCATCTGGACACCAGTCTGCTGGTGGGAATTCCTTTCTTGGGCAGTGATCCTCAGGTTCATGGGGTGCTGGTAGGTGTATGGAGGAGAAAGAGAGGCTTCCCACAGCCAGCTGTCCCCCACTATTACCATAATGCTGTTGGTGGAGGGGACGTCCCTTTGGTCCTGTAAGATGTGCTGAGATGCCCCTGCCTTTGACAGACCCCTGTGTTTGGTGTTCCAGCTCACAGCCAGCACATGTGGGGTCCTAAGCCACCAACCCACAAGCAAATCCCGAATTCATAGCCACCACCTCGACTGGGGGTGCTCCCTGGACCACTAGTGAACCCCAAGCCAACACGTGCAGGATCCGCAGGGAACCTCCATTCCACAGCCAACATTTGGGAGGGTTCTTGATGCCAGATAACAAATAGGGGGTCCCCTGCTTCCCTCACCACCACACGGTGGGGGGGTCCCCAGCTCATGGCTCTCTCATGAGGGGGGTCCCCAACACCCCTCCGCACTCTCCCTGCCCAACACGTGTGCGTGGGGGGTTCCCCCGGTCCCGCACCGCCTCCAGCCGCAGCCCCGCAGCCCGGGGGCGGGGAGCAGCGCTGGCCGAGCCCATAAGGCGGGAGGAGGCGGAGGCAGGAGGAGGCTGCGGCAACGGCTGATGGCGGCGCGGGGCGTGCGGGGGCTCCTGCCCGCGGGGCTGCGGCGGGAGAGCTGCGAGCTGGCGCGGCTGGCGGGGCCGGTGGTGAGATGCGGGGATGGGGCTGCTCCCAGGGCCAAGGGGCTGCGGGGCGGAACCGGCGGGGCGGGATCGGCAGAGCCCCTGGAGCCCGGCAGCGTGTCCCGGGGCTGGCGTGGGGGTGATCCTGCGATGTAGAAGAGGAGGGACATTTGGTTGTGGGATGGAGAGGTGGTCTCAGGATGTAGGGGAGGGATCCCGGGCTATGGGGTGCCCTGCCCGGCCGTGCCCCGTCTCTGCTTCGCTGCCCCGAGGTCTCTCCTCCGCTCTCCGCCCGGCCAGGGGTCAGCCCAGTGTTCAACCCCCCGCGCTGTCCTTGCCTGCTGAAGGCACAGCCAGAGCTGAAATATCACCGAGAAGCCCTTGATTGTCATCCCAAGGGCTCTGGGGTTGCCTGTTGCTGTCCAGTTCGGTCCGTGTGCCCCAACAGAGCCGCCAGCAGAGGCTCCTAAAGGAGCCCCGGGGGGCCTGGGGATGGGGGATGACTGGGAAATTGCCCTTGGGGAAGCAGTCTGCAGCCCCACCACCACCACCTGCCCCTCTGGCAACAAGGAATTCACTTGCTGCCAGCCTTTTCGGCAGAATCTGGATGCAGAGGTACCCAGTGGTCACAGACCTGAAGTCCTCCCCGTCCAGCTGGAGATGCAGCAGGACCCACCAGCCCAGCACTGAGCACACACTGCAGAGGCTTCCACAGAGGGGAGTGTGAACCACTCTACTCTGAACCCATTGTGTGTGAAGTTCTGTGCTTTCAGTGTTCTGCTTTAAACCATAAATAAGGAGCAACCGATGAACTTCTCAGAGAGGTCCTCCCTGACATCAAAGCACTGACCTGCTGTGCTCAGGCACCAGAGGAAGTACAGAGAGTTTCGATTTCTTCTGTAGCTGAACCTGTTGGCCCTTTATCGGTGTTCTCAACCCTTCCCCCTGTGGCACAGCCTGCCTTGTGTGCTCAGATAACCCCAAACCTGTAACTGTCATTAGTTAAAGCCTGTTTCGTGTCAAACCCGTGTTAGAACAGTTGTGGAGGTATAGATCCCTCCTGCAAGGATTACTCACAGCAGCAGGTCAAACATGCCTGGGCCTGGCACAGGGCTGCATCTGCAGGCAACACTGGGAGGTCTGGAGAGGAGAAGGTTGTGTTCTGTTCTTCCTCTAACCCCACAGGAGCTGGTTCTCCAGCAGCACTGGGCTCTTGGCTTGCCAGCTGCTGGTGGAAAAGAGAGTGAGCAGAGCCTGGGCATGGCCCCCAGCTGTGCCCACCCCTCAGCGGGTATAAATATCTCTAACTCCTACCATCTGGTCCTGTCTGTGCCATGACACCATGCCTGGGATGCCTGCAGAGAGGGACTGTCCTCTTGCCAAGCGAAAATGAGGTCTGGAGTGCAATCTCTGCCTCAGCATCCTTAAGCCTCGCTGTAGCCCCTAGCGAGGAACAAGCAGGCTGGACTTGACATCAGGCTCTCCAGGAGAAGACAACACTGCAGTCTGGGAGGAGAGTTTTCCCCTGATGCCCTGAAGTGTAGAAAAGCTTTGGGGTTTTTTGTTTTCCCTCTGTGTCTTTCATCCTGTAAAAGAGGATTTCTAGAGAAGCCATTAAGCCCCATGTAAAGAAGGTCATCTGGCAGATTGGCTGCCTAACACCAAAATACCACAGGTCAGGTAGAGGTCTGCCCTGAAAAACAAAGTCACCAAGAGCCTGTGGCAGCCCTTGAGCACTGGTGAGCAGGGAGGGGTTCCTGGGACAGCAGAGCCCTGGCCTGGAGGCAAGGTGCTGGTGAGACACGAGGAAACCTGTTCATAGTCCAGCTCCTGGGGGAAGGGTGTTGTTCCTCAAGTCCTAATCGTCAATTGGTTTTCACTGACCCCTCCTCTTCCTTTCCTAGTTTGTTGCTCAGCTGCTGGGGCTTCTGATCAGCGTGGTCAGCTCCATCTTCTGTGGCCACCTGGGGAAAGCTGAGCTGGACGCTGTGACGCTGGCTGTGTCCGTACGTATCACTCTGATCCCCCTCTAACTTAAACCACACATGTGTTGGGTCACTAAAGAAAAGGCAAAAACACCCCCTAAACCTGTAGGACTGCAGCTCTGGTCATGGCCCTTTAGATGCCCGTTGCTACAGGATCCTTTTCCACACCAGAGGAGAGAAGAGGCTGTTGAAGCAACAAGAATGTGTTATTCTGAGAAACACAGAAGAGCTGGAAACTGCTGAACTAGCAGAACTGTCTCCCCACCCAGCTGGGAGGGACTCAGTGCTTTGGGCCAGGTGTCCTGTCACCCTGTCTTGCGACCCAAATCCCTTGTCTCTCCTTCAGGTTATCAATGTGACGGGCATCTCCATCGGTTCTGGTTTAGCCTCAGCATGTGACACGCTGATGTCCCAGGTTGGTGTGAGCTCCCCCCTTCTTGTGCCTGGCAGGGATGGATGTCTCATCTGGTCACAAAGGGCAGCTGACTGCTCCCTGCAGCTTCCATAAAGAGCCCTGGGTCATGGCTGGCTAGCAGAGGGCTGTGCAATCTGCCCAAGAGCCAGTCATACCTGACCAGCCTGGCACTGGCCACTGCAGAGCATGGGCAATGCCCAGTGCTGAGCATCTGCCCAGACCCAGTGGTTCCCTGCAATACTCACCCTGCTCCTTTCTCCTGGCTCAGACTTATGGCGGCAAGAACCTGAAGCAAGTGGGCACCATCCTGCAGCGGGGGATCCTCATCCTGCTGCTCTGCTGCTTGCCTTGCTGGGCGCTCTTCATCAACACCGAGCAGATCCTCCTGCTCATCCGACAGGATCCCGAAGTCTCCAGGTCGGGGGTGAAATCGAGTCCTTCTGGATTGGGCATTCGGCTGTGTGGCCACATCATGTTGCAATCAAGGCTCTGCAGAGCCCCAGTGCGATGTGCTTGGCTCAGCTCTTGCTTCGCTGCATCATTAACTGGGGAAACAACTCTCTTTCCAGGTTAACTCAGGTCTACGTGATGATCTTCATTCCAGCGCTTCCCGTAAGTTGTTAGAGCTGTTAGCAGCTCCATACCCTCAGTAACGTTCGTTCAGGGTAAGGAGGGAGGGTGTCTGCTCTGGGGATCACAGGGCAGCCTGCTGTAGGGTTTTGCAATGTGCCCCTTGATCTCAGGCTTTAACAGATGTGTATTGGCCAGCAGCTGCTGGACCAGCAAACGTTCCCTCTTCCATCTCACTGTGCAAAGGCTCTTGCTGCGGGCTGCACCTGCCCAGCACGTAACTGGGGATGGACGTTGGAACCAGGGGCTCCAGGGCTCGCTGTGAGCTAAAGGCTGCAGCTTGCTGTTTGCACCCGCTCAGAGCTGCCGGGCTCTTGCCTGGTCACTCTGACTCCCCTAGTCACTCTGACTAGCACTCCCTAGCTCCTCTCACTCCTAGTTACTCTGAAAGGGAGCAGTGCCCCTGGGAACAGGGACCTGTGAGATAATCTCTTCTTCCTGGACGTCCAGGCTCTCCCATGCCGATGAGGAAGCAGAGGAGACTTCCCATTTGAGTCTGACCTCTCTTCCCGGTGGGGATGGGAGGTAACTTTTATTACTCCTGGCTGTGGGTGCAGCCAGCGCTGGCAGATGCCACACTTCAGCCAGACCCCAGGAGCAGGGCGTGGGGCAGTGTGCTGGGCTGGGGCACCCTGAGGAGGAAGAACAGGAAGCTGAGGGAAGGAGCTGGCTGTTGTGAAGGGCTGTGTGTTGGTGCTGATGAAATGAATCCTGACTTTCACAGGCGGCGTTTCTGTACCAGCTGCAGACGAGATATTTGCTGAGTCAGGTACTGTACAACTAGCCGGGTTCTGGGCTGTACATTATATTCCTAGGAATGGGGGTAAAGTTGGGGATCTAAGGTCACCCTGTCCTGAGGAATGAATGATGCTCAGCCCCACAGCTGGCCCTGCAGGGCAGGGGGAGCTCATGGGAACTGCCTGTGGTTTGCTCCAGTTCCGCATTGCTCCCTCCCAACTCTGCAGTGAGTTGATCACACCAGCTCTCGAGCCCTGTGTGCTGCCTGCTGCAGGTCTAGCATTCAAGCTCTACCTGCAGCAGGAGCTGCCACCCTGGCTTTCTCCTTGGGCAGTGGTGATGGGTCTCCCTGTGTCTGCTGGATGGGCCTGGGGAAGCAAACTCCAAAGTCTCTCCTTGGCTTCCAGGCGATCATTTTGCCCCAGGTGTTGACAGGGGTCGCAGCCAATGTCCTCAATGTGGCCATGAACGCCTTCTTCCTGTACGCGCTGCAGCTGGGCATGGTGTAAGTGTGAGCAGAGGTGGTGACAGCCTCTCCCTGGGTGCAGGGATTTGCTCAGGGCTGGGAGGGGATGTCCTGGGTGCTCCCTTCTACTGCTCTCTAACCCAAGCCAACCAGCCTGGAAAGATAAGACTGGAGGGGTCTGTGCATGTCCACAGCAGGGCTTGTCTGGGTGGCAGCAGGTCTCTCCTGCTGTAGCTGAGGAGGTTGGGAAGGATGTAGTCTCTAATCTGCCTTCTCTCTCTCCACAGGGGCTCTGCCTGGGCTAACACAGTTTCCCAGTACACCCAGGCCATTCTCCTCTTCCTTTACGTGTGGTGGAAGAAGATCCATGTGGAGACCTGGGGAGGTACTGTGCAGAGCTTAATCCTTCTGAACACCAGTGTCTGGCACCTGAGGGTTTGACACAGTCACCAGGACCTGGCAAAGGAATTCACCATCCCTCATAGCCAGCTTGTTGTTCCTCCTGGCTTGGGAACGTAGCACAGTACAGCAGCAAGACGAGGCTGCTGTCCTGTGAGCTGCAGCGGTGACTGACCTCAGGGGGGTTCCAGAAGAGCATCTGTCTCCCTTTTGTCGGAGGAGATGGAAAACATGTTCATTCCGCTCAACCTTCTCACTGCAGGTTGGACCAGGGACTGTCTCCTGGACTGGGGCTCCTTTATCCGGCTGGCGGTGCCTGGCATGCTCATGATGTGCATCGAGTGGTGGACCTTTGAGATCGGGAGCTTCTTGGCAGGTGAGTCCAAATCCAGTTTTTGACTCTGGTTCAACACGTCGTCGTCAGGTCACACCTGCTCTGCTGGCTGCCTGGAGTGTGTCTCTAGAGCTCCTCCTGCCAGCAGGGTGGGTTCTGCAGGGTGCTGCACCTGATGGATTGGAACCCTGTAGTCACAGAACATTAGGGATTTGAAGGGACCTTGAAAGGTCATCCAGTCCAATCCCCCTGCCACAGCAGGATCCCCTAGATCCAGTCGCACAGGAACATGGCCAGGCGGGTGTTAAACATCTCCAGAGAAGGAGACTCCACAACGACCCTGGGGCAGCCCCTTCCAGGGCTCTGTCACCCTCCCTGGGAAGAAGTTCCTTCTCAGATTGATGTGGAACCTCCTCTGTT
>JAOXOE010000827.1:7421213-7442794 GCA_028565055.1 Phoeniculus purpureus | reverse complement strand
GAGCCCCAGCTCCCTCAGCCTTTCCTCATCAGGGAGATGCTCCACTCCCTTCATCATCTTTGTGGCTCTGTGCTGGACTCCCTGCAGCAGTTCTGTGTCCTTCTGGAACTGCAGGGCTCAGAACTGGACACAACATTCCAGATGTCACCATCTCCTTGTCAGCAAAGGAGGGATTTTAATTCTGACCTAACAAAGAAACTGGTAAATGTTTTGCAGGGCTGCTCAGTGTGGTGGAGCTGGGTGCTCAGTCCATCATCTACGAGCTCTCCTCTGCAGCATACATGGTGAGGGCTGGGTGTGTTCAGCTGGGGTGCTAGGAGGGTTCCCCAAACCGTGGGCCACCAGCTGGAGAGGGACGCAGGGTTGGCACCAGGCAGATGACGGCTCTTGGACCTGCTGTGCAGCTGCACATCCAGGGCTGGGCTGCAGATGGACCTCCCTTTACTGCAGTGGTGCCAGTTTGCCCTTTCTGCTGGGGAAGAAGATTACTGCAGGCTCTGTCACCACTCACCTCCTCCTTGTCTCCTGCTGCTCAGGTGCCTCTGGGCTTCAGCGTGGCTGCAAGTGTCAGAGTGGGCAACGCCCTGGGATCGGGGGATGCGGTGCAAGCCAGGACCTCCTGCATCACTGCACTGCTGTGCGCAGGTCAGCCCAGCTCCTGCAGAGGGAGAGGAAGGACAACTATCAGCAAACAGGGCTGTGGACTCTCCGCAGGAACCCAGATCCTCTGTTTGGGTGGGAGGGTGAGACCCTGGCTCCTCTTTTCTGTGAGGAGGCTGGTGCAAAGGCTTTGGTAGTTAAATGCAATTTAGCATCCTGCCCTCCACCTCCAGCAAGCAGAGGGGTTATCTGGGGAGACAGTGAGGAAAAGACTTGTCCTCTGCTGCATCATCCCTTGGAGATCAGCCAAGTCCAGCGCCCATCTCATGAAGCCCCTAAGGTCTGGGTTGGGAGCAGGAGGTGCAGCCCTTGAGAGAAGCAATTTGCCTTTCTTTTTGTTTCAGGAGTTTTCGCTGTGGTGGTTGCGACGTTACTGGGAACGCTGAAGGACGTGGTGGGATACATCTTCACCAACGACAAGTGGGTTAACAGCTTTTGCAGGGTCGTTTACCTGCGGTTTATGTCCCTCCATCTGGCAAATGCAGGTTCCTCGCAGGTTCCTTCCCCGCTGTTCGGTGTCACTGGGCAGCACAGATGTTCAGACTGGAGATTAGGGGAAATGTCTTCACAGGAAGAGTGGTCAGGGATTGGAACAGGTGCCCCACAGAGGGGGTGGAGGCACCGACCCTGGAATGGTTCAAAAACCAGGCAGACGTGGTGCTTCAGGAGATGGGTTAGTGGTTGGGGGTTATAGGGCAGACAGATGGACTTGATGATCTTGAAGATCTTTTCCAGCCTTCATGATTCTATGATTCTGGCACTGGGACACAACTATGGTGGTAAGCCAAGCTGAGAGCATCTCCCTCAAGTCTCATGGACTGGGATCAGACTTAGCCTGATAGGGAGACACTTCAGAACCAGAGTCCTTTGGGACCAAGCCATGCTGCTGTCGCTGAGCAGCGCGTTCGTCTTCCCAACAGGGAGATTGTTGTCTTGGTGTCCAAAGTGATGATCATCTTTGCTCCATTCCACTTGTTTGATGCGACAGCAGTGAGTATCCCAGCATGTGGAGCAATTCCTCTCTGTAGCTCACTCTTGGTTGCTCTCCTCGGTGGCACCTTCTGTAGCCTGTGCTGATCCCTCTGCCCGCTTTCCGTAGGCGACCTGTGGCGGTGTGCTGCGGGGCACGGGGAAGCAGAAGCTGGGTGCTATCGCCAACGCCATCGGCTATTACGCTGTCGGTCTGCCCATCGGCCTCTCGCTGATGTTTGCAGCCAAGATGGGGGTGGTAGGTAAGTGTGTCCTCCCCTGGCACCGCCTGAGCTGCCAGCGCTGCTGCTTTCGAGCCAAACCCTGTGCCTTGGGTAAGGCTCAGCCCTGGACCTTGTGCTTGGATCACCCTTTGGGTCGGTGGGGCTGGACTGCACCCTGAGGCAGGCTCTCGGTCAAACGGAGGCTGAGATGTCCCAGTAAATGCAGGCTTGCTCCCAGCATAGGGATCTCCAGGGGCTGTTTCCTCAGGGCAGCTCTCCCACCAAGGCTGGGTTAGACGTGCAGTGCTCCCTTTCCACAAGGAGATTCCCATCAGAGTCCAGAAGAAAATCCTTCCCCATTAGAGCAATTAACCACTGGAATCATCTCCCAAGGGAAGGGGTTGATTGCCCTGCACTGGACAGTTTTTAGCCCCAGCTGGACAGGCTACTGGGACAGCTCATTTAAACTGGATTTTCAGCTGAATAGGTTGGCCTGGATGATCCTTGAGGTCCCTTCCAGCTTGGGATTCTATGGATCTAGGAATCCATGAATAATCCCTCAGGCATTGTGACAGTGGGGGGCAACCCCAGGTGTTCCTCAGCCCTCTCTGAAGTAGCTGTCTCCTGCTGCAGGTCTGTGGGTGGGGATGATCGTTTGCATCTCTTTGCAAGCCCTTTCCTTCTCCGCTTTTGTCATGCGCATGGACTGGAAGAAGGCTGCCCAAGAGGTGAGACCTGTGCTCTGGACTGCCCAGGGCAGTGGTGGAGTGAGTCCCCATCCCTGGAGGTGTTGAAGGACAGACTGGCTGTGGCCCTTAGTGCCCTGGTCTGGCTGATGGGGTGGTGTTAGGTCCTGGGCTGGATGAGCTCAGACGTCTTTTCCAGCCTCAATCATTCTGTGACTCTTAAAATTGGTTAGTTGACTCCTGTCCCAGTACAATGAGTTCTTGTCCCAGCACAGCGCCACAGCCCTCTGGGAGGAGGCAAAAAGGAAGTGGGTTCCTGTAGCAGGGAAGCGAGTTGGTGCTGCTGTGCTTGCTTTGGGAGAGGCTGAGGTTTGCTTGGCAGGGCTGGACACCCACTTCGGAGAAGAGCAGCTCTTCCCTGTGTTTCTAGGCTCAAGTTCGAGCTGGACTGAAAAAACAGCTGGAAGATGTGAACTCCCATGGCCCAGCTGCTAACAAAACATCTGCCGTGGGTACGTAACCAGGACGGACAGCAAGGAGGGACCCCGAATTCTCCACCTGACCCTTCCCTTCCTTCAGAGTCATGGCAGCTCTGTCTATCCTGCAGGCCCAGGTGCCTGGAAAGAGCAGTGCCTGGTGCTGGTGGCACTTCTGTACTCAGTGACTGGGTACAAGATGGCCCATTAGCCCATCCCCGCTCTGGCTGCTCAAGGAGCCCAGACTACCAACCAGCCTCTGCCTTACCTGGGAACCCTTGTGCTGTGCCATGTCTCAGTGTCCCTGAGCTTGGGAGAGAACCCCCAGCACTTGCACAGCACTAGACTGGGCTCTCCTGACTCTGCAGCTCTCCCTTTTCTGTCACACAGAGTACGTCTCCATTGACAGTGACACCGCGGACACGGTGGTCCTGCCTGAGAACATGGTGGGAGCTGAAAGGCAACCTGACCACCAGCTCATCACCCAGGAGGAGCTCGCTGTTGTCACCGCTCCTCCTGCTGATGTGTGGAGGGCTCTGATCATCCGCCGCGTACTTGCTGCTGCCACCGCTGTTGCTGTCCTGCTGGCAGGTGTGCTGGTCCGGCTGCTGACAGGCAATGGCTAGAACCGTGGCTGTTGCCGCTGGGGAGCCGGGCACAGAGCAGGAGGGCACGTGGCAACATCCCAGGAGGATGGTGCAGGGGAAGGGATTCCCCCTCAGTTTCACTTGGGTCAGTTTCTGGTTAACTCACTGTTTTATCCCACATACAGAGTTCTTAAAGGGGGGGGTGAGGATGTGGCACCTGGGAAGGCAGCGCTCGAGAGCTGGTTCCTCTCCTGTGCTGCATGGGGATGTCACTCGTTTTAACTGGGAGTGGAGCCCAGGGCTGGCCTGGGATGGAGAGGAGGACCTTGTGCTGCTTCGTGCTAAGGGCAGAGGCTCCTGCTGCCCACAGCATGGTTCCTCACACACCTGTCTGGGCCAGCATCACAGCAGGGCAGAGCCCATTTGCCACCACTGCTCAGCACAGGGCAAGGCTGATGGTGCCGAGAAGGGCTGCCTGGTGGCGGGGTGTGGGACGCTGGCTGCTGGCCCTGCTTTTCCCTGCTGCGAGACAGGCAGGGGGCCTAAAGCAACTCTTCTTTGCACTTTTGTAAGGTGGGATTTTGATACAATAAAGTTTTCTAAGTAAATATTGGGCTGTTAATGGGGTGGGAGCATGACCCCAGTCCCTGGCACCACCGGCCTGTTGGAGAGGAGCTGGCATGACCCAGCACCAGTGGGCTGTTGGAGAGGGGCTGTGTGGGGTTGAGGGGCTTGCTCAGGGCTCAGCCCCAGCCTCTGGGATGAGCAGTTTTTTTGGGGCAGCAGCAACTGGAGTTTGCTCTAGCTGGGCTTGCAGAGCTGGCTGCTCCCCTACAGTACAAGAGCAGGGTTTGTTCACCCCAACTGCTCCCACACCATTGCTGAGTGATACAGGAGATGGTTCTCAACCCTACAGAGAGCCATCAGGTAACTGCTGTCTATCTTAACATGCCCAGCCCAGCACTGCCTGCCCCACAACCCTCAGAACCCATCCCAGGCTCTTACCTGCAGCTGTGTGCTGGCAGCAAGGTCCTGGTGTGGCACTTGCTCGGCTGCTGGAGGTAGATATCAGACAGAGCTGGTGCACAGCCCATCCTGACACCCCACAACTCACCTGGCACACGGAGCTGGAATGAGAGAGACATGACATAAAGCAGCTCAAAGCAGTCAACAGCCCTGACCTCAGCAACCTCTGCCCAGATGTGGTGAGGATGCAGCGCTCAGAATCCCAGTGCTTTTGGGATGAGACCCTAGGGAGATGCCTTGCTCTACCCTATGGACCACCCAAGCCCACCGGTGCCCACCTCCTGCTCTGTGCAGGAGCAGGTCTGCACGGTGCTGGCGGCTCCCCTGGCCAAGGCAAAGCCGCTATATTTGTCCTGGCGGAGCGGTGCCAGTGAAACCCGACGCTGCTGTGCTGTGCGAGCCGACAGCTGGAGCCAATGGGGCCGGCTTGTCTTGGCCATGGCCAGCCACAATGAGCGGGGCCGAGACAGGCAGCAGCCCCACCACTGCTCGCCGGGAAACCACGCACAGACCCACGAACCCTCCATCGCTGCGGGGAGAGGAGGACAACCCTCCAGCCCGCCGGCCGGTGGAGATGCAGGGCAGCAGGAGAGAGGTACGATGGCTAACAGGAGCCACTGGGGCAGCCAGCAGGTGCTTCACGCTGCGTGTCCAGGCTTTTCCGCGCTGCCTGCGACCCTCGCTGGGCTCCCCAGCTCGGTGACCTGCTGCCTGCACTGCCCATCGCCGGGAGCGTGCGGCCAGCTCCGGCTGAAGTTCACCCCGCCGTGGTTACACATTGCTCAGCCTAGCAGGGAGACTTAACCCAGAGCCGACGAAGAGGGTTGTTTCACTCCCCCGGCAGAGCGGCGGCATGAAGCAGGCGGACCCCGCTGAAGAGAGCAGCTGCAGCGATGGCCAGCGCGACCCCACAGCCCGCGGCAGCGGGACGAAGCGCCACTGCCTTCGGCGCCTGGTCCCGGACACCTTCTGGGAGGACGCGAAGAAGCTGCTGGTGCTGGCTGGGCCACTGGTGAGGACAGCGAGAGCTAGCAGCTGCCCCCAGCACAGCCGCCCCCTTGCTTACCCCATCCCTAACCTTCGCCTCTGCTCTTCCCCGGCTCAGATCATCATCCAGCTGCTGATCTTCCTCATCCACCTTGTCAGCTCCATTTTCTGCGGCCACCTGGGCAAGGTCGAGCTGGCTTCTGTCACCCTGGCCATCGCTGTAAGCATTTCCCGGGGGCTGCTCCGGCACCGGGCACCAGCTCCCTCCTGCTGACCCTGGGACAGGATAGGGGGAGCGAGGCAGACAAGGACGGAGTTCAGACTCCTGCTTTTCCTTTCCCTCCCCACCTGAAAGCCCTAACTGCTCACGCTGGCTCCTTGTTTGTTTTTAACCCCTGTTTGCAGGTCATAAATGTTACTGCCATCTCTGTAGGTTATGGGTTGTCTTCGGCTTGCGACACCCTGATATCCCAGGTGGGTAAGAGATGCTGGCGCTGGTCCCGGGAAACAGGGTTTTCCAGCATCGGCTGATGCCGCCCCAGCACTGCCCATAGCCCTGGCTGCTCCCGCAGTCCCTGAGCGGCGATCCCGTGACCGGGAGCTCCATGCTCCCCTTGGAATACCAAATCCTCCCCAGGGTGCCAGGGCTGCTCCGTGGAGTCCCTGTCACCCCGTCCCAGCACCGGGGAGCTCCCAGCTCAGCAGAGCTCATCCTCTCACCTCGCAGACCTACGGCAGCAAGAACCTGCTGCGTGTGGGGGTGATCCTGCAGCGAGCCACCCTCATCGTCCTGCTCTGCTGCTTCCCCTGCTGCGCCATCCTCATCAACATCGAGCAGCTCCTGCTCCTCATCCGCCAGGACCCCGAGGTCTCCAGGTCGGGCGGTCCCGTGGCCCTCACACCGCTGCCTCGTCCCTCCCTGGCACAGAGAGGGGCTCTGGCTGTGGCCCCTAACCGTGTCCTCCCATGTCTCTGCCAGGCTAACCCAGCACTACGTGATGGCATTTATACCTGCTCTGCCGGTGAGTCCCCACAGGCACCCTGCTGGCCATCCTGCTCCTGTTTCGCAGCACAGACTCATCTCTTCCATCCCTTTTCTTTCCAGGCAGTTTTTCTGTATAACCTGGAGGCAAGATACCTGCAGAACCAGGTGGGTGCTGCAGGACCAGGTGGGTGCTGCAGCCCTCACACCCACACAGGATCAGCCCTGTCTCAGGGCTCCTTTTATACCCATCATCACCATCAAGATGCCCCGGAGCAGCTCGGACCCTGCAGATCACCCCATCCCCCAGTTAGTTCTATCCATCTGACTGACAGACCTCCCTCAAGGGGTTTACCTCCACCACACTCATGTCCCAAGCAGGCAACATCAGATTTGGGGTTTGGCTGGGAAGCTGCTGGGCATGGGCTGGTGGAGACCATCGCACCTCTGCACCCGAGCTCCAGTGAAGGTGATGCAGCCCCATCTCCTCTTTGCAGATGATCATGTGGCCGCTGGTGCTGAGTGGGCTCGTGGGCAACATCGTCAATGTGATCGCTAACTGCATCTTCCTCTACGTGCTCCACCTGGGCATCACGTGAGTCGTGTTCGCACCCCTCTGAGGGGAAAACACAGCCCCTGGCAGCGGCTTTGGGACTTTTTGGGGATGTCAGCACCACTGGGCAGAGATGAGCATCCGGAGCTTGTGGGGGCACGGCAGGATGTTATGCTCTGGCACCCAGAGCGTGAGCAGGATGCCAACAGCCCTTCTCACTTCCTCCTGCAGGGGCTCTGCCTGGGCCAACACCACGGCTCAGTACTCACAAGCCATCTTCTTGTTCCTCTATATCATAGGCAAGAAACTCCACGTGAAGACCTGGGGAGGTAAGGGCACCACCTCCTTCTCCTCCTTCTCCCCTCTTTACAGGAGTGTTCATGAATCTTCCACCATCTCCTGCTAGTGCTGAGGGTGAAACATTAACCCCCAGGGCCGCGGTGCTGCTTCGGCAGCAGCAGGTCATGCGTGAGCGCTGGCACCGCTCCGTGCTGGCACTAAACATTAATTCTGGGGAAATGAACCTTTCTGCCGGGGTTTTGGAGGGTTCAGCCCCAAAGCTGAGTGAGCACTGACCTAAGCAGGAGACACTTGGCTCTGGGAGGGATGAACTGAAGGTTGCAGGGCTCTGCAGCCCTCAGGATGGCATCAGCAGAGCATCTGTGTGCACACACCGCTGCTGCAGTGCCCGGGGAGCTGAGGAGCATCCCAAACTCGGACAGCACCTCCAGCTGCCTTGGGTGCTGTTTCTCCTCTCTGCAGGCTGGTCCAGTGAGTGCCTGCTGGAGTGGGACAGCTTCACCTCCCTGGCCATCCCCAGCATGCTCATGATGTGCATCGAGTGGTGGACCTACGAGATCGGGAGCTTCTTGATAGGTCAGTGACAAGGGAAGCTGCAAAGAGGTGGATCGGGTGTGACAAGAGCAGCATCGGCTGCAGTCCTAGGGACTGAGAGCAGCTCTCTGCCAGGCACCCACACGCAGCACTGACCCTCTCCTCTCCCCAGGCCTGCTGAGCGTCATAGAGCTCTCTGCCCAGTCCATCATCTACGAGGTGTCTGTCGTGGCTTACATGGTGAGGGCTGGGGGTTATCACTGCAGAGCAGGGCTCCCTAGGGACAACCCTGGGATGGAGCTCAGCAAAACTCAGCTCCAGCAAAGCCCACTCTTCCCTCTCTGCACTTAAGTCTCCTGCTGCTCCTCCTGCCTGTTCTCCTCCTGGGGATTTTAAATTCAACCCTGAGCTAAGTCCCGCTCTTTGCTGGGTGGTGCCACTCACACCCCTCTCCCCGTGGTTACAGATCCCCCTGGGGCTCGGCACGGCCGCCAGCGTGCAGGTGGGGAACGCACTGGGTGCTGGTGACATTGAGACAGCCAAGAGGTCCTCGTCCACCAGCCTGCTCTGCACAGGTCTGTGCCTCAGTGCCACAGTGCTCTGCCCACGGCACCTCCTCTGCCCCTGCTCTCACCCTCAGCTGCTCCTGAGCTCCCCGCCAGGGCCAGGCTGGGCTCAGCACTCCGCTCTGTTTTTAGGGGCGTTTTGTGTGGCCATGGGGGCCATTTTAGCCGCCACAAAGGACATGCTGGGGTACATCTTCACCAACGACAAGTGAGTGCCCTCGGCTCCTGGCCTCAGGGCGCAGAGAGTGGTTCCCAAAAGCCATCGATGGCTCTTAGAATCGTCCAGGTTGGAACAGACCTTCAGGATCATCAAGTCCAACCATCCACCCTACAACCCCCAACCATGCAAACACCCTGTCTGCCCATTTGTTGAACCCCTCCAGGGATGGTGCCTCCACCCCCTCCCTGGGCACCCTGTTCCAAGGCCTCCCCACTCCTTCTGGGAAGAAGTCTTTCCTAAGATCCCATCTGACCTTCCCCTGGCACAACCTGGCTCTATTTCCTCTTGTCCTGTCGCTAGTCCCTAGGGAGAAGAGGCCAACCCCCACCTCACTCCAACATCCCTTCAGGTAGCTGTAGAGAGCCGTGAGGTCTCCCCTCAGCCTCCTCATCTCCAGGCTGAACAGTCCCAGCTCCCTCAGCCTCTCCCCAGCAGCCCTCTTCTCTGTCCCCAGGGAGATCGTGGAGTTGGTGGCCTGGGTCATACCTGTCTACGTTGTCTTCCACTTGTTCGAAGCCATGTGTGTAAGTCCGTGGGGATGCTTCTGGTGTTGAGTAGAAGCATCATGGGTTGGTTGGTTGGTCGAGGGTCCCTCAGGCTGTGGGTGAGCACCAGCACCTGCACTGGGAACCTGCAGAGCTCCTGGGACCACCAGCCCTTTGGAAACACCAAGCGCACAGAAACAGGAATAGCTGGGCAGAGGAGGGAGCTGCTCCCTCACCAGGCTGGTTCCCTCAGAGAGCTGCGGAACCCTGGCCCCAGCCTCTCTCCCTCTCCCCGGCAGGGTGCCTGCAGCGGGGTGCTCAGGGGCATAGGGAAGCAGAAATTCGGTGCCATCCTCAACGCTTTGTGCTACTACGGCGTGGCACTGCCCCTAGGAGCTGTGCTGCTCTTCGTGGCCAAGATTGGTGTCATAGGTACTGGGTGTGCAGCTCTGCGTGTCCCCAAACCCTCTGCCAGTAGAGCATTCCCCCAGCTTCACCAATGGTTCACCATAACCCTCCCTCCTGGCTCTGCCCTCCTACTTGGCTGGGGACTGGGCACACTGGGACGCGTCCCTGCGTCCCCGCTGACATCCCCTCAGGCAGTCCCAGGGGCAGTCTCAGTACCGGCTGATGCTGGGCTCTCTGGGCAGGGCTGTGGCTCAGCATGTTGGTCTGTGTCGCCCTCCTCTGCACCTGCTTCATCGTCTACATCTACCGCATGGACTGGAAGAAGGCAGCTGAGAAGGTAACACGTTGCCCCCATAGCATTGGGTCCTGCTGGCGTGAAGATCCTCAGCACCTTAGCTGGGGTCGCAGCGGGATAAGGCAGAGCCACAGGCTTGACCCCAGAGGCAGCGCTGGCCCAGGGCCCTCCTCCAACGCTCCCCGCAACACCCAGTGCTCCCATGACCCGAGACGCCTCCCTCCATTCACTGGCCTCAAGGTTTCCCTCTACACCTGGTGCCACCCTTGGCTGGGGTCACGTGGCACAAAGCAGATGGGGTGACCTGGGCTATCTCAGCCCCACAGCCCTGGGCATCGCAGCAGCTCTGGGGTTTCCACCAGCCACCAGCTCTCCTTTTGGGCATCTTTCAGCTGTCACTTCCAGCGAGATGAACCCGCTGAGAGGCAACCCACTGGTCTGGCTCCACGGGGAGATTTCCCACACCACATGCCACCAGCTAACCCCAGTGTTCTGACCCCATACCACCATCTAAGCCTGGTGTGTTCCAACCCCACACCACCAGCTGAGTGCAACGTGTTCCAACCCCGCACCGCCAGTTAAACCCGCTGTGTACTGGCCCCGTAACTCAGCCCGGCGTGTTCTGATCCCACACCAGCAGCTAACCCTCGTGTGTTCTGGCCCCAGGCTCAGCGCCGTGCAGGAGTGACTTTGCCACCAGCAGAGGAGCTGAACGGGGGCACTGGACCCTCCTGCAAGGCTCTTCCCACTGATGTGGCTCCAGCCCCATCACCCCACACTTACCCCCCAGCCACGGTGCTGCAGGGGTGCGTAGGTATGGCCAGCATCTGGGTGCTGCAAGGGGTGGTGGGTTGGGCTCCAGGATGGGCTCCCAAGGATTCACATGATTGGGGAAGCAGCCCGTGAACTGGGGGTGCAGCACAGTGCTGGTGATGCTCTCAGTTACTGGGAAAGCCGTAATGAAAAGGGTGGGCTTGGGCAAGTGACTACAGAATCATTTAGGTTGGAGAAAACCTTTAGGATCATCAAGCCCAACCGTAAACCCTGCTCTGCTAAGCCCACTGTGAGACCCGCTGCTAACCCTTGTTCCCCAAATGGAACATGGAGGGAACATGGTGGAGGCTGGTGGGGCGACAACCTGGAGGGATGGAGCCCACTGGGCACTTCCCAGCTTGCAGACACTAGGTTCCATCGAAGCTCCATCGAGGGCTGGAGATCGACACGGTCTGGATTGCTTGTAATGTTCTTTGGGACCTCAGCCAAAACCCCTCCATGAAACCCCTCAGCCCCCCGCAAAGCCCTCAGTGACCGCCCCCTTCTCCTGGCAGCGGGAGTGGACACGCAGAACGGCGTCACGCTCACGGGCATCACCAGGATGGAGGGACCCACGTACCAGCTGGAGACCCAGGAAGCCACACGTGCCACCACCGTGGTCACCCGGGAGCTGCTCATCCGCCGCGGGCTGGCAGTTGTGGCAGCCGTCGCGGTCCTCGTGCTTGGCGTCATCATCAAGCTGATGACCAGCAAACACTGACCCAGGCTGGGACTGCAGGGACTTCGCTGTGAGGCCACAGCCCCTCCTGACGGATGGACAAACCAGCCAGCGAGAGAACCCAGCGCCCTAGGACCCTCCTGGCAGCACCTGCTCAGCCACTGCTCGGGAACAGGCTCTGCGGTTGCTCCAGCACCCAAACCCTGCGCTGGGCTGCCCGACTCGCCCTGAGTGTGCGAGGAATCCCATGCGACCCACGCTGCCGGCTCTGCCCCGTGACCGGCGCCGAGCGCAGCTCGGCTCACACCACTGCTCCGTGGCAAATGCCCAATAAAGGATAAACACCGCTGGGCTTGGGCTGGCTCCTCTGGCAGGGGGTGCAGGGGCAGGGATGGGGGTGCAGCAGGGGAACAGCCCATGCTGGGGTCTAGAGCCTGTGTTGGATCCCAGGGAATGTGGGACCTGCTCTGCCCCAGGTGGCCCTCAAGGCTGGGGGATGTTCTCCAAACTGGGTGGTGGCCTCCTGCTCCCTAGGTGTCTGCTCAGGGCTCCCACTCTCCAGCACCCCATCCTGCCTATGCAGGGTCAGCCTACAGTTGGCACTTCTCATGGCATTTGGGGATAGCCAACAGACCCTGTTCTGTGGGTCCTTCCTCCTGGCTCAGGGATTCCCTTAAACCCACCAGCCTTCCCACCCTCTGCTCACAGAGATGCTCCTAAGGGCCCAAAACACAGTCATGAAGATGTCTTTGGTGGGCAGCTGGCCGGCAGCAGTGTGTGCCCAGAGCCAGCACCCATCTTCTCCACAACCACAAGATCCTCATGAGGCATCGCAGAAACACAGTGAAACCCTGGAGAAGTTCTGTCCTGCTTCTCAGGAGAATTCCACTGCTCAGTCAGGCCAAGAGCTCTGCCTGCAGATGAGCCCCCAAGGCTCCATTCCAACCTCTAACATCTGCAGCTGCTTGACACAGCCCTGACTATCATCAAGAAAGCCGATGACCCATTAAAAACTGAAGGAAAACAATTAATTTACCTTCAGAGAAGCTTCTCCATCCACCAGTCTCCTGCAGCCAGAGCAAGCCCTGCCCCGATGTGACTCAGCGCGATCTCTCCTCCCACGAGAGGACATCTGGCCCAGGCTCAGGGTTCTCACCAGATACCAGTCACCCTTTACCCTTATACTATGAAGGCACCACTGCTGCCCTGACGTCCAGTGACGCAGCCCACACCACATGGCTTTGCCCACACTGGGCGCACGAGGCCAGGGCAGCACTTCCAACACCCAGGACCCAGCAAACACAGCTCGTGCTGTCATCTGGATCTGAACGCACCCGAGCGGCCAGCGGGTGGCAACCAGGGATGGATTTGCACTGGACAGATGAGAAACAGCCCAGCTCCTCCCTTGCTCCCATCAGGGCTTCATCCCAAGCCTTGGGGTGCTGCTCTGCTGCAGATGCAGAGGATGAGTTCGGGTCATCACGCTGGGGACAGAGGCACCTTGCAACCCACGTGTGACACTCGGCCGAGCCATGAGCGGGGCTGGGAGCGGCAGAGGACAGGCAGGATTCCCTGGGAGACTGGCAGGACTTGCCACTCTCAGTTTGTTGCTTTCAATCCTCACTGTTTATTTAGTATTTGCAAAATATATCCTTAAAAAGGCTTCGCAGGGGGATTTCCCACCAGACGTGAAGAAACCTCACCTATTGCACAGTAAAGACAACGTTATACCCCCTAGTGAGTAATTGCACTTAATAAACACTTGTTAAATGGACCCTATTTCAACATTAATATTTCCAAGGTCCTCCAGTAGCCCCTCCCCAAATTAGAACAAGCCCCACATTATCTCCCAGTGCCAGATTACAGCAGATCCAGAAGCTCAAACACAAAGGAATACGCACGCGGGAACTACCTGCCCATGGAGGAGTCAGCCCAGGGATGGGTTTGTGGTGGTTTTGGCTGGGATGGAGTTAACTTTCATCACAGCAGCTGAAGTGTCTTCGCAGTGGGATGCTGCCATGGTTTGGGCTGGCAATCAAAGCAGTGTCGGTCACACAGTTGTGGTGGAGCTGTGGCTGAGCAGTGCCCAGCACAGAGACTGGGGTCAGCGGGGAGGGGACATGGCCAGGAAAGCCGACCTCAGCTGACCCAGGGGATATTGCAGACCGCTAAGGGATGCTGTCATCTGCCTGCCTGAACACTCAGCTTTCACCCTGCTCCACTGCTTTTATCTCAACCTACAAGTTTTCTCAATGTTGCCTTCTGATTCTCTTCCCCATCCCACTGGGGGAGTGAGCAGCCAGGTGGAGGCTGGACGCCCACCCAGACAAACAACTGTGATGCCCACTTCTCTGAAGAGGCCTGAGAGCTCCTTCCTAGGAGCCTTAACGTGCTCCTTCCACCAACCACCGGCAGCACAGGCATCGCCTCCACAATCTCCTAACCTGATGATTCTTATGGGCAACATGATCAAACCCAGAGCCCCAAAAACAGGGCTGAGTTTCATCTGTGGGCGATTCTGGTTTGCAGAGATCCAGGAATATTTCACCTCAACTCAGCGCTCAAGGGGAACCTCACCGGGTTTATTCACAACCATTGCTACTGGTAAAATGCATCAGCCAGCACAGCCTGCTGCAGGTTGTTGGGAGGACAAGAGGAGACAAACCATCCTGAAAGCTGCGGGGAAAACCCCATCACAGCTCATGTTTGAAGGAAGGTGAAGGTGAGGGGTTTGGTGCAGGACATGGGGCGGAGGTAGGGACTGGTATTTCTTGCTCTGCAGTCCTCCCCTGGAGAGCTTGTTCCCAACTGGTCCCTCTGCTTCAGCATGGTTTCTTAGTAAACGCCACTCCGAGCCTTCTCTCGGTTAGTGCCTCCCTACGGCTACTCCTCGTGCTCCCAGCTCACTGAAATAACCCCGTGCGAAAGGAAAAACGACTTCTCAGCATAAGGAACCCAGTGCGAAGCGAGCGCTCAGAGTGCCGCCGGCACGCAGCGCCTCCTCCTCTCCTCAGTAGAAAACCATCTGCGAAAGCAAAACACAACACCGACGTCCCGTGAAGGATTCGCTGCAACAAACCCAACCCCCTTTCTAGAAAAGCCTGAAGCAAAGCCCCCTCGCTCCAGAAGACTCCCCCAGCGTGCAGCTTGCCGGCCTCCTGCCCCCTCGGCATGCACTGGCCACTCTCTGGTTACCTCGGACGCCGTACGAGCTCCGAGCACGGCCAGGGAAGGCAGCGCGCTCAGCTCTGGGGAGAACCTTCTGAGCTCCCCACAGTCACTGCTCTAACACAGCTTTGCCCGCTTGCAGACGGGGTCTACACACAGGAGAAGAAAAAGGCTCCTACCTCACTGCGACAGCCACAGCAGTGCTCTGAAACCTGCTGCTCCTTACCACACTCTGAGCCAGCCCAGCCTCTGCACAGCCAGCACAATCAAGAGAGCTTTTCTCTTCAGCACAGACTGGTGACTCTGAGAAAACCCAAACGATTTCAAGACGCCGTGAGTTCCCCGACTTCGCTGAGCAGCTATTCCCCCAGACAGGGCCAGTCTCCCTGGCCGGTCAGAGCCACTTGCTGGCTCTTACACCTCCTCCTAGACTCGAATCCAGGCAGGTTATTTCCCCTGGCTTGTGGGGCCTCCTGCACGTCTCCTCCTTCTTAACAGCCTAGGCTGAAGCGCAGAGACCTGACTCACCCTGACATCTCCTGTCCCCTCAGAGGCTGCGCCCTTACCTGCACTAAACCCTCAGGGTGCAGTGCTGAGCCTTGCGTGGAGTAGCCAGCGCAGGCACATGTAGTGCCAGGTCCACCAGCCATGGGGAACTACCAGCACCCACACTTGGCAGATGCAGATCTCACCCCTCCACTTCAGGAGGCACCTCATGTCCTCCAGCCAGCACCAGCAGAAGCCTGCAGATGCCGCAACCCTTCTGCACTACTCAGCTGCGAATGGGAGGAAACAGAAATAATTCAGCCCATGTCAGATGGCAGCTGCAACTGGGATCTCACTACAGCCCTTGGCTGCAGGACAAGACCTCCTTCTTTTGCCAGGGCCTGTGGGCACAAAGCTGCAGCCACCTGGGCCACGCTGTGGAGCAGCTCCCAATGCTGCTGAACTTGAAATCTGCTCCTAAGCCACCCAAAACCTACCAAAGTTTGCCTCTGGAGGGAGCTTCTCAGGGCTGGCACCTACCAAGGCAGAGCAACAAATCATTCAGCAGCCCAGGAGATCTCTCTGAGCACTCATCTATTTCAGATACCACTTGCAAGAGTGAGAAGCAGATAGTGATAATTTCAGGTGGGGACACTGTAAGGCTCAGGAGAGAAAAAGCAGGGCAGGCTCTAAGAAAGGGCTGCAGCTGCAAAGAGTGATCTTGGAGGAGATAAGAAGAATTGCCATGCACCCCGCTAGACGGCAAAGACCCCAAAGCTCACCTTCATCATCACTGCTGCCACGAGCCCCAGCAGGGTCAAGATGGCCAGTCCCAGTTGGCCTCTGTCAAACCGCTTCAGGAGGAAGAACTTGGCCCAATCCACCTTCTTCTGGCTGTTGGGTGGGTACCGGATTTTGTTTGTACCCTCCATCTTGAGGTCCTTAATCAAGCAGGCGCGGCGGTGGGAGAAAGTCTCAAAGCTGTACTTGCCGTGGTAGGCGCCCATCCCGCTGTTACCTGAGGGACACAACGCAGGTCACACCACAGAAACCTCTGGCCACTCGATGTGCAGCACGGCAAGAGGCAGCACAGGGAAGTTTCAGTCATCTGCTGGCTGTGTTGGGTGTTACCTGCTCTGCATCTGCCTCACCAAGGTTTAAAAGCAGGAGTCGCCCTCTACATCCTGCAGAGAGGACAACTGATCCCTCCTGTCTGCAGTGCTTTTCAAAGATGCCCACTCACAGAACCACAGAACATTAGGGATTGGAAGGGACCTCCAAAGATCAGCCAGTCCAATCCCCCTGCCACAGCAGGATTCCCTAGATCAAGTCACACAGGAACATGGCCAGGCTGGTTTTAAACGTCTTCAGAGAAGGAGACTCCACAACCTCCCTGGGCAGCCCCTGCCAGGGCTCTATCACCCTCACAATGAAGAAGTTCCTTCTCATATTGATGTGGAACCTCCTCTGTTCCAGCTGACACCCATTGCCCCTTGTCCTACCATTGGGTGCCACAGGGCAGAGCCTGGCTGCATCCTCCTGACACCCGCCCTTTCCATATTTATCAGCATTAATGGGGGTCCCCCCTCAGTTTCCTCTTCTCCAAGCTCCAGAGACCCAGCTCCCTCAGCCTTTCCTCATCAGGGAGATGCTCCACTCCCTTCGTCATCTCTGTGGCTCTACACTGGACTCTCTGCAACAGTTCTGTGTCCTTCTGGAATTGAGGGGCCCAGAACCGGACACAATACTCTAGATGTGGTCTCACCAAGGCAGAGTAGAGGGGGAGGAGAACCTCTCTCGATCTACTAACCAGCCCTGTTCTGATCCACTCCGGGATGCCACTGCTTTCCCACCTCATTTCCACTACCCTCTCTCCAGTACTTTGCAGTGCTCCTGTGGGCACCGTCTGACAAATCTCTCAGCTGTCCCCAGCTCTCCCCTGGATTTAGCTCCCCTCTCAAAGCACCAGGCAGGGTCTCCAAGATCCCACTGGTGTTGCCTGAGAAGGGTCTCCTGAGGAGCTGTTCAGGGTACAACTCTGCAGGGTTTTCCGTTCTGGGACAGCATGTGACAGCTGGTTCACTCTGACACCCAAACCCTCTTCATCAAAGCTCCTGCAGGCTGTTCCATAACGTGCTCCAATTCTCCCCAGAGTGAGGTCCTGCTCTTCCTCCTGCAATCACTGCTAATCGCTCCAATCACAGCTTTTATCACCACCTTTCACATCAATTTGCACTAAATACTCCAAATTCCCCAAAAACACCCCCCCTAAAGGCCTCTTTAGCCCCTGTCCTAACACAGTCCCAGCGACTGTTGAGATCTGCTGCACAGAGACCCTTTGGCTGGAACAGAGCACCCGGACAAACAAGCTGCTGCTGTTCCCTGCACGGCCCCGTACAGCAAAGTCACAGCCCTGGAGGAGCTTACCGACACCACCGAAGGGCAAGGTGGAGAGGAAGTAATGCATGATGACATCATTGCCAGTGACACCCCCACTGGAGGTTTCCGAGATGACTCTCTTGATCAACTGACAAAAGAAAACAAACAAACCATTATGAAGGCTCAGAAGAAACCAGTCCTGTAACTGGGTGAGCTCTGAGCCAGCAGGTCACCACGTTCACTTTCTCTGGCTGACAGCTCAGAGCAGCATTAACGAAAGGAAAGTCGGAAAGATGGGAGGAGGAAAAGGAGACCTGGGAGCAAACCTCCCTAGGGATATAGTGAAAGGAACTAAGTAAATCCTGAAGGGCTGCGTGGCACCAAAAGGGAAAGTCAGCGTTTTATCCCTGTATTTCACAGTGTCACACAACAATAAAGCACTTGGGCAGGAGACTGGGAGCCTCCAGCAGCTCTGGGGACACCTGCAGCTCCCCGTGAGTCAAGCGCTGTGATTCACATGCAAAGAGGAGCTGACACGGGCTCCTGTGAGGAGCTGTCTTTGATACTGTTCAGGATTGAACCGTACAGAGATGCATTTGCAGGGGAGCCCAGCCCAGACTCACCTTCTTGTTGTTGGAGAAGACGTACAGGGCGAGAGGCTTCTCCCGACAGTTGATGAACTCAATAGCTTCATCTACACTCTTCACAGTCAGAATGGGAAGCACTGGTCCAAAGATTTCCTCCTCCATCACCTTCGAGTCCGGAGAAACATCCGTGAGGATAGTTGGTGCTGAGGGAAACAGCAGAGCAGAAGACAGTGTGAGCGAGACAGAAGATGTGGTCTATCACGCGACCTTGTCCTGGACCCTGCCTGAGTTCAACATAGCCCAAGCACACGCAGCCCCCAAAAGGCACCTGCTCCCACAGCAGAAGGTCCCATCCTCCACCTTCCCACCCCAGTAGCTATCAGAAGCACCTATGAAGCAGGTGGCCTCATCTGTCTCTCCTCCATGAGCGATTTTCTGCCCTTCCAGCAAGCCCAGGATCCTCTTGAAGTGACGTTTGTTGATGATCCTTTCATAGTCCGGAGACGACTTCACATCTTCCCCATAGAATTCCTGCCAAAGGACACAGCAGAACCAAAAGTGCTCAACAGACAGTCACAACAACCACAGCTCCAGGAACTCAAACTTGGGCTGTAATGGGGACAACCCCCATAGCATGAGGAACTCCACACTCACCTGCAAAGTCGCCTTGATGTTCTCCACCACCTTGCTTTGGATGGATGGGTCACAGAGGATGTAGTCCGGGGCAATGCAGGTTTGCCCACAGTTCATGTACTTCCCCCACGTTATCCGCCTGTGAGGGAAGCGGAGATGGTTTTTCACATGGTCAGTCTCTTCCAGACCCCACAGACCACCTGATGGCACGTGAATATCATCCATGGTCTATGGACAACAGCCCAGATATGTCCACCTGCCCCACTGTTGAGACCCCACTGAGAGCTTCGATAGGCTGACCTGCAGGCGACAGCCAGGTCGCAGTCCTTGTCGATGTAGCAGGGGCTCTTCCCACCCAGCTCCAGGGTGACAGGTGTCAGGTACTTGGCGGCCGCTGCCATCACGATTTTGCCCACTGTGGAGTTGCCGGTGTAGAGGATGTGATCAAACCTCTGCGCCAGCAGTGCTGTTGTCTCAGGTACTCCTCCAGTGACCACAGGGTACAGTTCCTGCAGAGTAAACAAGAGCCTTACAGCTCCCTTGACGTCAAGCACATACACCAGGGCAGCAGCTCCACACAGGGCAGACTCACTTGTGCGCTAATTAGGGTCTGGACACAGACAGTGGGGAACAGCAACAGGCCCTGCTCCTTCCCCTCGAAGAGAAGTTTCAGTGGCCACTTTGTGCCACATTCAACTACATGAAATGGAGCTTGAGACTGGGGCTGAGCCAGGCTGCGGAGCTGCTCCCACACATTACGACCAAGAGCATCTCTGCTATCACACGGGCTGTGTCCTCCCTCAGCCATCACTCTAAAGAAAGCACCAGGTCTCTGGAGGAAGCTGCACAGTGGGGCCAAGCTGTCAGAGCAACAATTTGTCTCAGTGACACAGCGCAGGAGACAGCAGAACTGCCACACAGACAGACGTGAAACAACACATCCTGCCTTGAGTGCGTCAACACATCGTGCCGTGAGCGTGGCCTGGCAGGACGTGGAAACCCGGGACGCTCTGGTGCTAAGCAAACGGCAGCCAGTTCTCAGGAAGAGCCAGGTACTTGCAGCGCCCATCACAAACTTTTGCCTCCTTGGGACATCTCCAGCACAGCACTCAAGGGATCAATTATCGCAGCAAGAGATACAAACAGACCTCTGCAGATGGTTGTGAACATCAAAAAAGCTGTTATGTTGCAGCAACGTTACGCTATGCAAATGCGGGAAGGAGATATCAACTGTGTCTGGTACTGCCAGAGTAAGTTAACCTTCCTGTATCTCCTGCTGATGCTCCTTTGGACAGAGACCGGGCAACTAATGTAACTCTAACCTGCAGGAACCCTTCCAAAGCCCAAGAGATATCTCCTCAAGATAATCAGATGAGGCACAGGGCTGTACTCACCTGGTCGAGGTACTGGGGAAGAAGATCAGCCAGCAGCTGTGCTGTGTTCTCACTGACCTCTGATGGCTTCACCACCACAGCATTGCCTACAAGACCAATAACACATCATGGTCACTGAGCCCTCACACTCCTTTCCCACCTCCCACAGCATCCACCCATGGCCCCACAAAGGAGAGGGGCTGCAGTGGGTCCCTACCTGCTGCAATGGCTCCGATCAAAGGGTGCATGACCAGGACAAAAGGGTAGTTCCAGGCCCCGATAATCAGCACCACTCCCAGTGGCTCAAAGTTGACATAAGCCTCATCCCGCATCGTCAGCAGGTTCTTCTTCACAGGTTGAGGGGCTGCCCAGGATGGCAACTTGTCCATGACCAGGGCCAGCTCGCCCAGCACACCCATGATCTCGTGGCTGTATGCGTTGGGCCCACTCTGCAACGACAGGGAGCTTGGGGAGAGGACGGCAAAGGTGCAGCCTCCTGCACCTCCTGCAGCAGCCCAAGGCAGCGACATAAATTCTGCTGGCTCAAAGGGTCTGCCACTGGTAGTGCTGCCCCAAAGGATCCCCGACAGAAGGCAGGATCACTTTGGGTGCGTGAGGCTCAGTACAAGGTAAAAACCAAAACCCCACAGCCAGTCAGGTTTTGCAGTCCTGCCTCAGGATTTCTCAGACATAGTAGCAGGACCCCCTGGCAGGCCACAGCGAGAGCCAGGACCTCAGGGGACATCAGCAAAGGCAGCACTTGGCCTTCCCCCTTTCCTCCAGCCAGGTCTGGCCGCTGTCATGGGAGGAAACAAACCCCCTGACCCACACCTTGCACAGATCCGCCTTGAGGGCTGCCAGGATCTCCCTCTCCTTCTCCTTCACCATCCGCTCCAGGGCCTTCAGCTGCTGAATCCTGAACTCCAGCGAGCGGCACCGGCCCGAGTTGAAGGCGGCTCTGGCCCGCGAAACGACCTGCTGCATCCTCTCCATGGCTGCTCAGTGCTGGGCTGGGGGGAGAAGAGAAACCCAGCTCGCCCTTCCCGCGGAGGGAGACCCAGCTCCGTGTCCGTGCCCCAGAGGGAGCCCCAGTGGCCCCAGAGGGAGCCCCAGTGGCCCCAGCAGCGCTGCCCCCACCTCGCAGCACCAGCGGCAATTCCAACCCCCAAGTTGGGGGGGCGGGCGGCTGCTTCCGAAAACTTTTAACGATTTCCCGCAGTTTTGCGGGTGAAGGGAGCCTGAAGGGGAGTCTGACGGGTGGAGCAGGGAGCAAAGGGCGGGACGGCAGCGAGGGGATCCCGCGGGCACCGAATCACAGCTCCGGGGCCGAGGCCGGGCCCCGGGACGTGCCCCTGGCCCCGCAGCCCGGCCCAGTCAGGCCGCAGCGACCCCCGAGCGCCAACGGGCTCGAGGCGAAACCCCCGCCCACAGGGATCACCCCCCGACCGCGGGACAGACCCGCTGCCCACCCCCCACCCCCGGTGCCGCCCTCGGGGGTCCCCGCT
>JAOXOE010000827.1:7368238-7421118 GCA_028565055.1 Phoeniculus purpureus | reverse complement strand
CACAGTGCAGGGGCACCATCACCTCCCTCCTCCTGCTGGTTACCCCATTCTTGATGCAGGCCAGGATGCTGTTGGCCGCCTTGGCTACCTGGGCACCCTGCTGGCTTCTATTCAACTGGCTGCCAACCAATATCCCCAGGTCCTTTTCCACCTGGCAGCTCTGTAGCACCTCTGCCCCCAACCTGTAGCTGCTTTGGGTTGTTGGGACCAAACTGCAAGAACCAGCACTTGACTTTGTTCAACCTCATTCCATTGGCCCCAGCCCATGGCTCCAGCCTGCTCTGCTAACGGTGAAAGTGGTTCCTAGAGTCCACTGAAAGTGAGAAATTCAATTCTAATAGCACATCCCCCCCCAGCTCTGCTCGGAAATGCTTCTCCTTGTGAAGTGAGGACCTCTTCTCAAACTTCTAAGCTCTTTTCCTCCTGCTTTCCCCAGCACCAACTCAGTGCCATTTGGGCCAAGTGAATGAGTGACAGCCCTGCCCTCAGGCTCTGTTAGTCAGAGCCTGTCACACTTTGTCTACCCAGGAATCTTTCTGAAGCCCAACAATGCCAAGATGTCTTACCCAGAAACTCAGCGAACCAGCTCCTTGCCACTGCTCCTCATCTGTGACAACATACGAGATCCGGGAAACCTGGGGACTATTCTGAGATCTGCAGCAGCGGCAGGCTGTGAGAAAGTGCTGCTCACCAAAGGTAAAAGCCTTTCCCGGAGGTGGGGGGAAATAGTTTGAGTAATTTGGGGATGAGGTAGAGAATTTGAGCTGCCTGAAGGTGCTTCCCAGAGTTTCTAAGAAGTACTCAGCCCAGACAGGATTTGCTGTGGGCAGCAGCTACTCAGTCTGTCTTTTCAGGAGCTGCTGCACTGTCACTGTTTCTCCCTTTCCTGTTGCAGGCTGTGTGGACGCATGGGAACCAAAGGTGCTCCGAGCAGGCATGGGGGCCCACTTCCGCCTGCCCATCATCACCAACCTGGACTGGGAATCTGTTCCCAGTAACCTTCCTGATGGCATCCAGGTCTGTGTGGCCAACAACAACCACCCAGGTTCTCAGGCTGAGACTGTGTCTGTGCCAAGTGGAGCTGCTGGGGCTGGATCTGCTCCTATGAAGTCCAAATACAGGGCTGCTCCTGAGCATGATGAGGAGGAAGCAGCGGGGCTCTGCATCCCAGAGCTGCCTGCACAGTATTACTATGAGAACTGGACACAGACTCCAGTGGCAGTGGTGATCGGTGGGGAGACACACGGTGTGAGTGTGGATGCGCTTCACCTCGCAGCCAGCACCGGTGGGAAGAAACTGGTCATTCCTGTGGTACCAGGCGTGGACAGCCTGAACTCCGCCATTGCTGCTGGCATTGTGCTGTTTGAAGGGAAGAGACAGCTGCTGCAGAGGCACAAGCAGGACGACGAGAAGCAGAAGCTCCCAGTAGTGGGCTGAACTGCTGGGGTTTGGGTGCTGGAGAGTTAATAAAAAGAGCAGTTCCGGCTGGTTGGTTTGCAGTGAGTGAGCATGAAGCAGCTCTGGCAGACCTGGAGCTGTGCCTGGCTGTGTGAGTGGCTCCGGGACAAGCCCATAGGTGCTGCAGCCACACGGTGATGCTAGTGAGAAGGGAAACGCCGGTGGGTGGGAGCCCTTGCCTTGCTGGCAGCCAGTTTTCTGCTGCCCAGGGCTTGTGTCATTCTCTCCCACTGGCAGCCTTGGGCAGGGCTCCAGGCCCACCTGGCAGATCTGGGTAGGACCTCAGATCCTTCCCAGTGGGGTCAGGGCACAGAAACCATAGCAACCAGCACCGGGTCCACAAAGAGATGGGGTGGGTCTCTTGACTGGTGGAGTGAGGCCACACCATTCCTCTGGGGCTCCAAACAGCTCCTCCACAGCAGGAGACAGGAACTCACGATCCCAGCTCAGTCAGCACCGACACCTACCCCAGGAACTGGCTAGGGGCTGCTCCTCCTCTTCCTCCAAACCTGCTCCCTCTCCAAACCAGTGGGACACGGCAATCGGCACCTCCAGGGACGAGGTTGTTATAACAGTTTTATTACAAAGTTCCAATCACCATGTACAGTTTTTACAAGGTCACTGTTCAGGGGCTCTGATGTGCTGCTTGGGTTGGGGAGACAGGTGGGGTTTTCTGTTGGGGTTTTTTTTTTTTGGTTATTTTTTAAAGAACAGCACCATTAACGTTGGGTTTGGGACACACCTACAAAAGACAGCTCAATCGACTAATGCAGAGGAGAGAGGACAATTCATACCAGAGAGGGGTCAGGGGAGATGGGGAGAGCACAAGAGAGAGACGAGAGAGGTGAGGGCAACCCGGCGGTGGTTCTCTTCCTGGCTCAGGGAGGGAGGGAGGAAGGAAATGCCACCCCAGTGTGCACAGCCAGCACTGCTAAGGCTGTTGGTGCTTGGAGTAAGAGGTGGGAAACCCACCTGGAAAGGTCTCACTCCCAGGAGGAAGAGTTTGGCTGTGCCGTGGCCTTGCAGAGGTTGGTTGTCAGCAGTTAAGACTTTGTCTTGGCCTCGTCAGGGCACTCGTGGGAAAGGATGACGGGCCAGGGGTGAAGGGGTCAGTTTCCTTATTGCTTCCTTTAAGTCAGCAGGGGTGGCTGGAAAGGAAAGAAGGAAGAGAAGGAGAAGAAAAGAGCCCCGAGAACCCCATCCACTGCCTGATGCATACGTTGGGAAGAACACCATGCAAAAAAAGATTGGCCTGCTAGCTAGTGCCGTGTATAAAATAACAATAGGGGAACAGTTCTGGCCTGGTTATTAGAGAATATATCACCATGAAGCACAAGCGAAGTCTCCAAACACCAACGACTCCCTGCTGAAAGTGCATCTCAAGGAGTCTGCTTAGGAGAAGGATTCACTGCGTAAAACAAGGCACCACGAGAAGGTTGGATACTGGGTCGGGCGTGAGGACACGCTGGAGAATCCACGAGCGGCAGAGGAGAGACTTAGATTTAAATAACGTCTGTTGGCGCAGAAGCCGCCTTAGATGGGTTCTGGTTTTAGCTTGTCTGCTAGAAAGTCGCTGACAAAGCCCTCCACGATCTCGGGCGTGATCTCCTCCACATCCATCACGTACTTGGCCCGGGCTGACATGTCCAGGATGGTGAGCAGAGGGGCAGCCTCGGGCAGGTTGGTGTAATCCCGCAGGGAGTCGGTCATGTCGTCCTGCAGGCCGAAACAAGGGAGAGAGGAGCCATCAGCAGAGCCAGGACAACCAGGAGCAGTTTGCTGTTCCCGTAACAGAGTTTCCCGCAGCAGACACTCCTGAAGCAGCAGGCAGCACCCTCTCAACACCCACTCTGCCCATGGTTTGTGTCAAACTCAGACTGGGATGATTTATCTCAGACTGGGCCAGGACCATATGCTCCTTCAACCCCTTCCACACAGGGCACAGCTCCCAGCACCCCAGAATGACCCACCACCCCAGAGCCAGGGCAAGCACTGAACACAGAGGTTTGTCAGTCCTCTGACAGCCCAGCCCTGGCCTCATCGCTCATCATGGTGGATACCAAAGGGATCCAGGTGCACACCCAGAGCAAACCAGGAAGAAAATGGGATGAAGACCTCTGCTTTGAGCCAAGAGCAAGACCACACCTGCAGATCCAAGCAGTGTAGGACACAATAGCTGCAGCGCTCCCCTGCAGCAGGCTCTGGGCAAAGGGAACCATTTGTCTCTGCCAGGGTGGTGCAAAGCAAAATCTGGCAGTGGGGCAATTCACCTCCTGCTGACAGCTGAGCCCTCATCAGGCGGCAGCCAAAACGGGCCGTTTCCCCGCGCCCCTTCCCAAGGGCAGTAACGAAAATCAATCAGTCTGGTGGCTCTGCAGTGCGTGGCGGCGGCTGGCAGGGCCCTCCCGTCGCACCTCCCCTTCCATTGCAGAGGTTTCTGGCGCAGCCGGACCACGTGCCAGGGCAGGGCAAGCAGGGCTGGGGCTCACAACCGCCTCCCACCCTTCCCATTCCCCAGCCCAGGTGTTGCGATGCCTCTTCCTTTATCTGATCACCACAAAGGGACCAAAAAACCAGTTTAAAATTTATTAAAATGCAAAACCAGCCCAGATGGAGCTAGGAGAGGAATGGGAGGCGCCTGCTCTGGCCGTGGCCAAGCTGCTTTGTGCATGGGGGCCAGCGGAGACCCGGGGCCAGTGCTCCCGGCTATTGAGGTGATGGATGAATGGGACATGCCGGACGCTCCCCATTCTTCGGCCTGGCCGCCACAGGGACGTCGGGAGCTGGATGAATAGGGGCAATGTTTCAGCTACAGCCGGCAAGCGGGAGGAAAACGTTTCGCAGGCTCTGGGGGAGGGGGGCAAGTCCTGGACCCTCCCAAAATAGCCTTTTCCAACAAGGGGCTTATTCAGAGGCGCAGAGTTGAGCTGGGATGCTCAGAGGCTACTTTCAGCGGTGGCAGTGTGAGCGCCTGCTCAGAGGGGACCGATGGGGCTGCAGGAGGTAGCGGTGGGGGCTCGGATGGCAGGGGGGGCCAGGGTGCGGCAATGGGGACCCTTTTGTGTGCAGGGTTGCTCTGGAGGGCCCTGCTTACTGTGGCTGTGACGTGGACATGAAGGGATGGAGCAGGCGCAGGGCTGCACAGCAGCTGCCACCTGCCCAGGCTCGGAGCAGCACCTTGGCAGGGAAACTGCAGGCCTGGCTGGGGGGATGGCAGGGAGCTTTTATGACTCTTACACAAAACCTTAGTAATTTTCAAGCCTGCCTGTGCGAAGTAAAGGGAAGCCAGAAGCTCAATCTTCCCATTTTCTCTGGCACATCTGCAGCACAGCAGCCTGCACATGCCCCAAACACCACCCTAGGCACAAACAGCATGGCCAGCTCAGGAAACAGCCCCAGGGCAGGGCAGAGAGAAGCTAGGACCCTCGTGCCCTGTCTAGCACTGGGAGTGCTGCCCTGTGCCACCCTGCTGCTCCCTGAGCAGCTTCTGCCCGCTCCTGGGGTGGATCTGTCTGGCCTCACCCACACAGCACAGAAACAAGCCCAGCTGCCTCCCACAGGCACCCCTCAGGAAGAGGCTGGAGCATCAGTCCCTGCCCTCCTCCCAGAGCGGGAAGGAAGGAGAAAAAGGAATTTGTCTCCTCAGCAAGAAGGGCTCAGCTGAAACCCAGACTCTGGCTCCTGTCCTCCTGCCCAGCTTGTGCAACATCAGGGTTTGAAGGCAGATCCCTCCAACCTCCCACAGCCCCTCTTTGCCTGTGCGCAGCAGTTCCCTCACCAACCATCAGGCTTTTCCCACCTCTGAGCACACATGGCTGGGACCCCTTTGCCAGAAGTAACACCCTGTGCAAGGACTGAGCCAGGACTCAGAGCTGGTTCTGCTCCATAGCCCTTGAATAGCTCCAGCAGTGCCTCAGTTCACCCACCTGAAAGCTAGTGACAGCAGGGCTCAACCCAGCTCAATCCCCACACAAAGACACAGCAGGGTGCAGACCTGCCTCTGCTCTCGCTTACCTCACCCGCCACGAAGAAGAGCAACGGTGTCTCCTCATCTTTGGCTTTGTACTTGGCGATGATTTTCTCAGCTATGGGCTGGATCAGCTGTTTTGCTGCCTCCGACTCCCCATCATCCTCTGAATCTGTAGGGCACAGAGGTGGGGAGGCAGAACAAAAGAGACAAGGTAAAAAGAGAGGTTAGGATCAAACAGATGCAAACGGGCCGGGTGCTGCCAGCCCTGTCCCACAGCACCACTGTGCAGGAAACCGGAGCCTGGATGCGCAGCACAAACTTCAAAGCCGCTCTGCTCTGCAGCAATTATGGAGCAGCAGCTGAAATGTGCTTTTCGCTTGAGACAGAGAAACACGGAACAGAGGAGCAGCTCCTGCTCCCCAAACATCCCAGCTCTCACTCCCCTGGTGCCGCTGCTGAAGCGCAGGGACAAACAGGCACAAAAAAGCCACCGTGCAGCAGGAGAAGCGCCTGTGTGTTCTGAAGACCAAACGAAGGCGCTGATCTGAGGCTGCCTGCCACCCCTGCCCGCCACCCACCATCCCTCCGCCTTGGGACGGCCGCTCGGCAGCTTTTCTGCTCAAGTCTCTGCAGCAGCAGCACTGTGAAGGCAGCTTTGATTTGACAGAGGTAGAGTAGAAAGAGATGGCAACATCAATCAAACGCCAGCCCCCAGTGAAGTTCAAATACAGAGCTGGAAAGAGGAGAGACTGCGTCCTTGAGCAGCATTGAGATGAAACGATTCCAATTTGGGGACAACTTTTTGCATTAAAAAAAAGTAATAAATCAGTAAGAAGGGATGAGAGGGGTCCCCAGTCTGCTGGTCACATGCGGCTCTTGTGGTCCCTGATGTAACCACCCAACACAATCAGTCCAGCTCCAAGCTGGGACAGGCAGTGCCCACGTGCAAAGCACCCTGGTTCTGCACTTCCCTGCCCTCCTCTCTGGCTTCTACAAGCAAAGGAGATGCCAGGGATGCTGCACTTTGGGGTCTGTTCTGCAGGGACAACAGTGATACAAATACTGAAGGGTTGTGGGGTGTCTGCAGGAATTGATCCTTCAAGAAACAACCACTGCTGGCTGCACTCTAGGCAGCCCCGCACACTCTGGCTAACCCAGCCCTAAACTCTCCAGATGCGAGTGTAGAGCAGTCAGGGTTTATTCACAACTGCCTTGCTCATCCTGCCTTCTCATGAAGTGCTGTTGCCCACACAGCACAGGCACTGCTCTGCTGGGGTTGTCTCCCAGCAGGACATGAGCTGGCCACGACTCCCATGTCTAGTGGTGCAGCACCAGTTCATCTCCACCCCAGCAGATTTGAGTGAGGCTGCTCATCCCCTCAGCGCCAAGTGAGAGCCCCTGCTGCCGTCCAGAGAGCCCTCTCTGTTTGCAGTAAGGTGACAGAAAAACTGCTCAGAGTGAGATAAAAATAACCCTTTCGAGAGCCTGCAGCGCCCGCCCCAATCAATCAGGCTCAGCCCGGCCGGCCCGTCCTCCGCGCGCGAGGAGAGTATTTTTGGCTCTGTCCTCGCATCTCCTGCTGGGCTCTGCTGAATAAATAATCAGGGTCAAAAGGAAATCTGAAAGGGAGGAAAGGAAACAGCGAGAGCCACGTTATCGGTGCTGCGGAGAGGGGTGTGCTGCTCACGAGGAAGCAGGACACAAACCCTGCCCTAGGCCAGGCCCCCTGCACAAGCCTGGCAGGCTCAGTGTGGGCTAGCAGTGGGAGAGGGATAGGAACTCTGGGGAAAAGCCTCCCTTGTCCTGCAGCCAGTGGCCCACAGGGGGAACGTCCAAGGACCATCAGAGCTCAAAGGAGGTTTCTCTGACTGTCACAGTTCTGCTTAGCCCAGGGAATTCAAGCACTGAGCTGCGGTTTGCAGCAGAGCTGTAATCCCTTCCAGAGATGCCTCCTCTGAAATGTCATGTGTGCCTTGAAGTCCCACCTTCAGAAAGGCTCTTCTCAGCTCCATCACCACCAGCCATGACAGCACCTTCCTTATGTTCCCAACACCCTAGAAGAAGGTGTCTTCCCAGCCACCACTGAAGCAGCTTTGGTAGGACAGTCCCTATCCACGGCAAACTGCTCCCTCAGGTCACTGAGTGAGAGCTGCAGGAACCCTTGGGCACAGGCAGGCTCTGGCAACCCCCTGCGAGCTGCAGCAGCCTCTTTCTCTGGCACAGACAAGGCTCTAGGTCTGTAAGCCCTGTGGAATCCCTCAAGGGGACTCCATAGGGACCTCTCTCTCCCCATGACCTCTCCAGATCACACAGCATTGCTCCTGGTGATGGAAATGGGCTGATGTCCCTCCCCACAGATACTGTCACCACCAGAGGCAGGTTCTCGGCCTCGTGACCAGCTCTAGCCACATTGGCAGGCAGCCCAGCACTGCCCCCAAGCATAGGCTCTGCTTTGCAAGCAATGATGCTCCATACCTACAAAGAGAACGAGGCAGGGCCCCTCATTGAGCTGCACAGCATTGGAGTCCGTCAGCTCCAGCACAGGCTTGGGGTGCCAGGGGAACTCGCGGCATTCAATGTCGTTCAGCACCTCCACCCGGCCCTGCCGCGTGATCACTTCTCCCTTGGAGTCCAGCACGATGAGAGTCGGGATGCCTGCGATGGAAGAAAAACAGCGGGATCAGCCAAACATGAACCTGCCAGCGACAGGGCGTGGGGAGAAAGGCCATTTCCTATCACCTCCGGTTCTGGCAGGAGCCCAGCGAGCAGGCTGCCTCTCCGCAGTTCATGTATCGTGTGGGAATCAGGGTCCCTGGATCCTGTTTCTGTCCTAGCAGAGCCCTGTAATTCAGCAGCCAGAGCAGGAAGCTGGAGACAGGTTCTGGCACCACCTGTCTTACCCTGCCCAAGTGCAAGCAGAGGTCACTGATGTCAGATGCTGACGTTCCGGATGCAAATACCATCAATAGTGCACAAGGACCTTCCTTCTGCAAGTGCAGGACAGACACCCCTCCTATGCATGAAGAAGAGCAGAGCTGCCCTACAGGCACCCACCACCACCCAATTGCTGAGATGTGACTGCCACTGGAAGATCCCAGTCCCTGGTTTGCAGGGCACACACAAACCCTTATGCAGGGTGGACCACAGGCAACAACGGCCAGGAAGCAGGGTGTGTTCTTTCCCAAAGGAACACTGCTTTAGCAGCCATCAACTCCCACACCCCTCCCACACTTAGCGCTATTCACTCCGCCGTTCCAGGAGCACAGGGATGTGTCTGATGAGCCACAGACATTGTTACCTGGCTCAGACACGATTTCACTCCACTAGATGTGACTAGTGGAGGGAAGACCCCTGGACTGAGGGGCAGCCACACAGCACAGCCCTGCCCACAGCAATGTAGTGCTCAGAGGCACGGACTGCCCCGGGAACAGCCAATACCCATACCTCTGCAGGCAGAGATGGAGTGGGATCATGCTGATCCCACAGCCGGGCTGGCAGCAGTGCAGGGTGGACACAGCTGGGGACTGTCCCATCTGATAAAGCATTAACCAGGTTTTCCAGCCACAAACCAGTCACAGCTCACGTGGGTGACCTCATTTGGAAAACATACTGTTCCTCTCTCATCAAGGAGACAATAAAGCACCCCACCAGGAAGGAAGAGGAGAGAGTTTGGGGTCAGGCTCCAAGAGACAAGTGACCAGTGTTAGAGCCAGTTGCTGCTGTTTGCTTCCCATCACTCATATTCCATCAGCTCTCTATCCAGCATCTCTACCTCCCCACAGCAACACCCCTTAAAACACAATCAGCAAACCGAGGTAACTCAAATCCTCCTGTTCTCACCCAAAGGTTCATTTTAAAGCACCTAGGGAGTTCTCCGAGCTCTGAGAACTGAGCAGGGGGACCCAGCATGTTTGCCCCTGCTGGTCTCCTGGCACTATGCTCTCATGGTTGTACAACAGTGGGTTACTCATAAGCCCTCTGAATTCTAGGCATTTCTCTAGGAAATACACGCTGTCTGTCTGTCCCAGCCTGCCTGCAGGTCCAGGCGAGCGGCTGCATTCCCTTCATTCCAGTGCTGCTCACATTCCTGCTGCTGTGCTGGGGCTGGAGCACTGGGCTGGTGCAAGAGCTGCAGCAGCAGTGCAGGAACGCCCAATGGCTGGGCTTGTGAATCCTAAGGGTATGCCAAGAAAACCGTTCTGTAATCACAAAAAGGCTTATTCATTACCTGCTGGTATTCAAAACAGCTCTAGGGCAGGGACGGGTTAAATACACTGGAAGAAGGAATTGGGAAATCTCTTTCTCTGGCCCTACCCTTCAAGGCACAAAGTACCGCTGAGGCCAGGAGAAGCACAGGGTGATCTGCATCCCACCATTTGGATCTTTATTCACTTAGGATTCCCTGCCCATCCCAAGCGCCTGCTTTTTGCTCCTCTGCAGACCTGCCATTACACATGAGCAACAGGCCGGACATGTGGGTTCAGCTCTGAACCCCAGCACCAGTCAGCTCTAACATTCTGAGGCAGAGGTTTCCAGTGAGCTTTGCTGATCTGCCAAAAGCTGTTCCTTGACTGGAGCATCACTGCCACATCCCCACCCTGCACATCCCTGGAGTTAGGATACAGTCTTACCAGGCTCACAGTGGCTTCCCCATAGGATCAAGCTGCATCTTCCCAGGCAAACCTTGTTAACTGGTTCACAGCAAACACATTCTCTGCACAGGACACAGACCAGCAGGACTAGGGGAACCATCCTTTACCTTATTCACGCCCAGTGACCCAAACGCTTTCCCCTGTCCCTCCATCCCCTGCTCATCCCAGCCACTATCTGTTATTTTAGAGCCTTTTGGGGGGTGTGATAATTGCTATGAGTCATAATATCAGAATTTCCTTATCAAGAAGAATCAGGGATCAGACACTGTGCAATGAATATTGTATAAGGCTGGGTAAGAATTAGCGTAGACAGGCTAGGTTTGATTTCATGCATTAGGAAATGGATTTGGTCCCCACGGGAGCAGCGTTTTATGAAAACGCAGGGGCCAAATGACTTGTTACCAAACCTGAGAAGACATTTACATACTTCTGTATTAAAACCTCATATCCAATACGGAAATCCCATCTGCATCAAGTCTGTTGGGTGAATAACCAAAACCACCATGACGCAAATGCTCAGAATACACCAGCCATGGGATGGGAGGTGGGTTTTATGGCTGGTTTTTTACCTTTTCAGAAGAAAGTTCCATAAAGCCAGTACAAGGAACCTCCCCTAACAGTGACTCCCAGGCAGTTCCTGCCAGCCAAGCTGACAGAATGACTTGGGGCTGTCAGGGATAAAGGATGGGGCAGGGTGGGGAGAACAACAGGTTTTAGAAGTTCCAAGAGACTGCAAATCCCAAAGAGATTGCAGAATTACAGAATCCTCAAGGTTGGAAAGGACCTTCAAGACCACCAGGTCCAACTGAGATGCCATGGAGTCCACAGGAACCTAAAATACCACGTAAGATGCACAACAACTTGGGGCAATTCCCATCAGAGCATAACATGTATTGCTCCTCCTCATCCCAGGGGAAGGATTGTTGATGCTAGGGCTTTCACTGCCAGCAGGACCAGGAGCTGCACACAGAGAACTATTTCTAAGCAGTCATGACAAGGCATGACTCTCTCTCAAGACAGTGCAGCACCCAGAAGCAATTTGATATTGGTGGGCAGGGTACAGCCCACTGCCTGCATGTGGGTTGTGAATAGAGTCATTCAGGAAAACCCAAATAAAGGCCAATAACTCATCTTACATTTTACACACTTTTTGAATGCTGCAGGGGCCAACTCAGGACTGAAACAACAAGAGGTTTGACTATCTTGCTGCTTTCCACCACTCAAGAGCTTCAAACAGTCAGTCAGGGAAGACAAACTCTTCTCTTAGTTCAGCTCCCAGCCTTACAAAACACAGTGCAAAACCATTCCACTGTTCACAACCCAGGGCACTCCCGGGACACAGTGTCATCCAGTGAACAGGACAAGGGGCAATGGGTATAAGCTGGAACATAGGAGCTTCCACGTCAATACGAGAAGGAACTTATTCACAATTAGGCATCAATATGAGAAGGAATTTATTCACGACTGGGGGGACAGAGCACTGGAACTGCCCACAAACCTCAAAGCTGGTGGGGAGGATCCTGAGTTGCTGCCTTTGGAAAAGTCAACAACCACCTAGAACCCTCAGGAGCAGGACAAGGGTTTACCTCCAGTCCTCTCCCCAGCACCCTCGGCACAGCACCGTGGGGAAACAGAGCCCAGCCCAGTGCCCAGGCAGAAAGGGAGGTGCTGGCTTCTGCACACAGTGTGAATTATCCCGACTCCATGTTTCAGTGCCACTTTGTGGGATCCCTGTTCATCCTTGCTGAGATGCTCCCACTTCACAGGAAAACCATGGCAGATAAGCAGAAAGGTTTCACTCGAAGATGCCCAAATGCCAGGGCCAGCGTCCCTGGGGGAGCAGCTGAAGAACAGGGGGGTAACATGGGAGCTGTCCTGGCAGAGAAAGGCATCAGGGCTCAGCAGAACAACGAATATTTACATTTTCAGGTCAGCACACAATGAAGAGAGACATTTAAGTACTCAGAGGCTGCAGTTAGAGAGAAAGCTGTTGTCGCTGTTTCCCTGGCTACCACATGCCTGGTGCTCAAGTATCCATGGCTGGACACCTTATTTACAGAGTGTCCCAGTGAAACTGGCAGCACTCCTGCAGCGCTCAGCTGAAACCAGCACTGGAGGGAGGTCTATGAGTGGGCTGCGGAAAAGATGGATGAATCTGGAAAGCTCTTGCCTCATGGGAAGGTAATTAAGCAGCCAAGTGATGGCTATTTAAAGCAGGCAAATGGTTATTCTTGGTTTAAGGTCAGGGAACAGAGCTGAGCAATGGCACCGGAGCTGAGCAACAGCACCTGAGCTCACCCGAGAAGGACCTGAAGGAGGGATTATTTCTCCCCTTCATGCTCCACTCCTGCAGATTGCATTAACCCTCTGCCAGCCTTTGCCCACCTCACTGAAGCCATTCAGAAATGGAGAACAGGCACACTGCACAAGAACTCTTTAACCACAGGGAGAAGCTATTTGTACACAGAGAAGACCTCGTGGGAGCTAGTCACCTCGTATGTCTCTGCGCTGCAGTCTGTCCCCTGCAGGAACAAGGTGCCAGCCCCCAGGGGGACTGCTGTAAACTTTTATCATCTTCGTGACTCTTTGAAGCTGCTCAGACAGACAAGACCCTCCCCTGCCCCTCCGAGCAGCCGGGGCTGCTGGAATTCTGGCACTGGCATGTACAGTAAAAGCAAAGCTATGGTTTACATCAAACACAAACTCTTCTGTAATTCATGTCACTAACATAAACCAGATGCCATCTCCCTCAACCTCTGTAGAGAGCAATGTCCTGTCTTTGCTTTACATAAAGCAGCAAGAAAATGAAATTTAAACTGTCGAGAAAAAAAAAAGAAAACAGAACTAAGTAAATAAATCAGTAATTAGGCAAAAAACATGCAAGCCAAGAACAGCTTCCAAGTTTCCAGGAAGAATTAGGTTGTTTATGGAAGTCCTGTTTCAACTAACAGCCTGCCTGGCAGGTGGTAGGAATGTGAGTTTGTGGAGAGCAGAAACACGAAGCGGCTCTGCCTGGAGCATTGTGCTCCGCTCTGCCGTTTCCTTGGTTTGGTTAAACAAGAGAATATATGACAAATATTCAGTGTAAAGGCACGGGAAGGGGATCCATGCACTGCCTTTCCTACCTTGTATGCCGTAGAGCCGGTTGAGGCGTGACCGCCTGGCCTCGTCGGCGTATGGCACGGCTACCCAGGGCATCTCGCTGAAGTATTGCTTGAAGGAGTCCTCTGACCTGTGCAAGGGGAACAGGGTGTGTGATCCAGAGCACAGCCTCTTTGTCTGCCACGCTCTCTTCTCATTAAAATCCTGGCCTACAAAGCCCTTTATCCCTTCCACCAAAGTAAAGGCTGCTGGCAGACACAACCTGGGAAGAGCTAGACCAAATGTAAAGACCCCAGTCCCTCGAGAAAGGGTCTACAGTGCATTTTTTTCCCCAATAAAACAGTTCAAACTCTCCAGCATATCTGAACGTCAACCCATGGTGACAGCAGCAGCTCAAGAATCCATGAGCCATGAAGTGAAACCCAGAGCTGCTCCATGGACTGAGCATGCTCTTACCCCACTAGTGTCCTTCATTACTGGGCAGAGGCAAAGGCCTTAGGCAGCTCCTGTGACACCAGAGCCAACCTGTTCCACCCCAAATCAAACTTCCTCCTCAAATCAAACCAGCAACGCTCACAGCTCCCCAGCCTGGGGCAGCCAGCTCTGCCTGCACAGCGTGTTAGTGCTCCCTTACCTGTCTGCACTAACAAAGAGTATCTCAAACTTCTGTCCTGCTTCCTTGATTTTCCGGTAGGACTCCACCAAAACCCTTGTGAGGCTTCGGCATGGCGGACACTGCAGAACACAACACAGGTATAAGCACATTGTCTCCTCTGCAGGGCCAGACCCACTCCTGGCAGATCCAGATGACCCAGTGACCGTGAAAAGACAGATGAGACCTCATTTGTGCTGCAGTGCCAGGCAGCAGCCCTGAAAGTGGCTGGGGCTTATGGCCTGTATGTTGTCCAACAGACCTTCCTTCACTTTTAAAATCTGACCCCTCTTCCCTTCTGTAGGACCAGCTGAGGATGAAGGTCACTGTGATGCTGCAGTTTCTTCCATGATGACCAGACCATCTTAACTGCTTCAACACCAGCCACCCTGAGGTTTTCAACAACCCATAGAACTCTGCTGGCACAAACCCCAAGCATCCCTGAGTTCACTCCAACTGCTCTCTGCAAAGTACCTACTACTCACCCAGTGCGCAGAGAAATAGACCCCAACGTGTGAGCCCTCCAGGGCACTGCTGTCTAGTGTTTGGCCATTGTTCCTTAGCAGAGGCCCTGCAACAACTTCACTGAAGGGTTTTGGCCCCCAGGGGAACTCCAAACCTGGAGGAGTTGGGAAGAAGACACAGAACAGAACATGCAGCTTTTACACTGCAATAACATTCCACCAAAAAACCCCCTCCCACCATCTGCAAAGATATGGATGAGCTAGGGAAGCCCATATGCCGCAGTCAGGGTCACCTCTTTTTCCTAGGTAGGCTGCACCCTCGCTCCAGTAGCAGCATCTTTGGCTTGATGAAGCCTGCTCTGGTTTTGTGCCTGATGAGGCATCTTCTCCTTAGCAGCAGTGTTTAACAACAGGGGGCAAGGTGCTACTTGCTTAGGAATGCAGTCAATTTGCCTTACACGAACCACGTACTTTTATATATATACACACACAGTTACGTGTTTCTAAAACCTTCTATGTAAAAATGTGGGGTTTATATATAAATATATAATTTTACATATATATACATAGATATATAAAGCCCTATATATAAACTAAACTCACACTAACCCTGTGGATCCCAAAGCATGTGTATGTACACACAAACACTCGCTCTGAATCATCTGCTGCCAGCTCTTGGAGCCATCAATCCACATATTGAGCCAGAAAGAGGAGGAACCATCCCAGATGGCTCAGGCCATGACGTGTGTTTGCTGCACAGCTCCTGCCACCTGAATTAAAGACTTGGCCACCACACAGAAATAAAGGACAGGTCAGTAATTTGTGTGCATGGCCAGCTCACAGCAGCTGAATGGTGGGTTTGCAGTCAGGACACACATTTTGTTCATTTGGTTTTTTGCAGATTGGAAGAAGATGGATTTAACATCAAACCCCAGCACTAAAAACCTCAGAAATGGAGAACAGTAGCATTTTCCTGTTGTATTTCCAAATAATCAGGGATTCATTATCCCAACAGAGCGTGATGTGAGTGATAAAGTCCTACTTGGTGTTTTGGAAGGATTCTGCTCCAAAGATAGGGAAAGTCTGGGCTCTGGGTCTGCCTGTCCATGTGTCTCTATCAGGGAAAAATCCAAACTTAATGTTTCAGTTAGCCTAACTTTTTCCTCATTAGCACTTCAGACAAAAATCCTGGAGGGGAAATCTTTGTTCTTTTCAACAAGCAAAACCAAAACACAGGATCTGGCAGGAACGATGCATAAAATTATATGCTGAAAATAACACAGTGCCTCGATTAGTGAAGAATGACAATAGTTGCTTGTTTCCTATTTCTTACCCCCCTCCAAGGCAATTCAAACTGAACCAAAGTGAAAAGGCAGCCGTGTGCCAGTGTTTCTACAGCACAAGAGTCTCTGAGTCTTACCTTCTGGGTCATCTCGGATGACCAAGAGGCCATTTCTGCAAACCACCTTCCCAGTGGAGGCATCGATAAATATCAGGGAAGGAACGTTAGAGACTCTGTACTTGTTCCACAGCTTCAGCTGTAAAAGAGATTGGAAGGAGAGAGGAAAAGGTGAACTTGGAAGCATACAGAGGAAGACATTGGAATGCGAGTATCTTTCAGGCCACAGGTCAGAGCTAAGAAGCACGGATGGTGCTTCTGTATGCGAGGGCATCTCTGCAGAGCAGCTGGGCCAGTCTGAACTTTGTGCTCACAGAAACCTGCACCATCAACACCATCTCGGTACCACAGGCAACACTACGGTTCATCTACACCTGCTGCAGGCTTGCCCGCGAGCATGAGTAAAGCTTCTCCTCCTGCAGCATATGCCTCTTTGCAAGTAACATGGGGACAATATTTACCATACTTTGAGGTCTTTGTTTAGGAGAGGTGGTAAGCTGGAATACTTCTAATGCCACTCCTCTGAAGCAATTTGTAATGCTTCCCTGGCTGCTTCCTCCCCTCCCATTTCAATGTTCGTTAAACAAACCAGCAACTCCTGCCAAGACACACTGAAAACAAGGCCAGCACACAGAAACATGATTCTTCTGCAACTGGGTCTTCCCAAGTTTCTTCCCAGAGCTGACAAATGGGTCTGGAATCAGCCTGAGGACTGCGTAGCCCATCTATCTGCCAGTCTCACAAGCGGTCCCTCAAAGCTACAGGCAGAACCCACACACGCTGATGGCCACACTTTGTGCATCCCACTCTAGAAGTTGCTGTCTGCTCGTCATTGCATTTTGCAGAGAGCTCAGCTCCACACAAGGCTGGTGACTGAGCACTCTGGGTGTCCCACAGTCCTGGGTTGGCACTGGCACAGGGTAATTCAGAGCTTTACCCATGCACAGAAGCTCCCTGGGACTGGGAGGAACAAGATGCCGAGAGCTGCTGACATGGCCCAGCCTTCAGGTGTAGGCTGGTGGTGGCCGGAGGAGCCTGTCTCCCCACTATGCTGGAGGAGCTGCTGTGATCTCCACAGTTCACTTGGGTTTCTCCAAGCTTTTCAAGCTAAACAGGCCAGCGGTGAATTATCAAATCTTAAACAAAAGCCAAACCACAGCCGAGAGCCAAAGGGGAAGGAAATGAATCACCACCTTCCCCTAACATCAAGCTCTGCTCTGCAAAGCCCCCTGGCCTCCAAGTGTTCACAAGCGAAGTCTGAAGACTAAAACCCAGCCACAGGAGAAGGGCAGGAGTGGACCAGAGAATCCCACCCTGCACCAGGGAGGGTTTGAGCATGAGAATCCCTCACACAATGTGCTGCTGCTCCCATCAGTATCTCACACAGAAACCAGACCAAGGTGCTTTTCCAGAGGAAGCAGCCACAACTTTCTGGATCGCTGTCCTTAACTTCCAGATAGAAGCAATCCCATCTCCAGAGACAGGGATGATCTGGGGACAAGACAACAAGGACAGGAAAGGGATGCAAGGTGCAGATCTCAGCAGAGATTTAGCTGAGGGACAGTCACATCTGCATTCAGGTTTTAATGTCACTGTGTGAAGTACTTTTTCCAACACCTTTTTACAGAAGGTATTTCTGGATGAGTCACAGAACCATGGAAAGGTCTGGGCTGGAAGGATCCTTAAAGATCATCCAGCTCCAACCCCCTGCCATGGGCAGCAACACCTCTCACCAAACCAGATTGCCCAGAGTCCCATCCAACCTGGCCTTGAACACTTCCAGGGATGGAGCAGCCATAACCTGCCTGGGCAGCCTGTTCCAGGGCCTCAGCACCCCCACTGTAAAGAATTTCCTCCTAAGATCTAATCTAAATCTCCCTTCTTCTAGCTTAAAGTCACCTCCCCTCGTCCTATCCCCACAAACTCTTGTAAAAAGCCCTTCCCCAGCTCTTCTGGAGTATGCTTCAGGTACTAGTAGGCTGCTATAAGGTCTCCCCAGAGCCTCCTGTTCTCTAGGCTGAATAGCCCCAACTCTTGCAGCCTGTCCCCATACCAGAGGGGCTCCAGCCATCTTCATGGCCTCCTCTGGACCTGATCCAACAGTCTGATGTCCTTCTTGTGTTGAGTGATACATATCAGGCTGCTTGCAAGCAAAACACCCTCAGGTCTGAAAGAACGTGATACCACCCACCTAGGAGGACCTTAACATACCGGGAGAACAAGGTCTTCTGTCCTGCCCATCACCCTTCATTTCCCATCAATGTATTTCTCGGGACAAGGAGATTCATTCACAGCACCAATGCACAAACCAAACGGGCTTAGGCATGAAAAAGAAAACCCAAGTCATACTGAATGCAAACCAACCCCCTCCCAATGAGCACGTTCAAACCACAAAAGCTAAAATCCACTTCAGTGAAGTTTAAAGGGTGGGGAAAATCTCTTTATAAGGATCAGAGGCGTTTAAGAGGGTGTTGCAAACAATGAGGCAATTACAACTAGCAATTGGATCGCTCTCTTATACTGGTTGCTTACATTACACTTCGTCTCCCCAGACCTTTGTATATGGGCAGCAGCTCCCCTGGGGCTCTCAGTAGGTTGTCGCAGTTTTGTTTGGCTGGGTCTGCACTTTGGAGTAAGAAGGCTGCATCGACTCCTTGTGCTCAGGGGTATGGGACTGGGACACCCCAGATAAGGAGATCAAACCAAACCAAACCCGCTCTTGCTAGAAGCAGTGGAACAAGTGGTGCATGGCTGGCTCCAGGCAGTCTATAGGGTCCAGCAGCCATGAGAGCTCTTGCCAACAACTGGTCCTGGGTCTTCTCAAGAAGCCATCAGGCCTCCCTGGGCCCAAACTGCTGAGACTGATCTTGGCTGCCTAGGCATCTGCAGTACGGTAATCTCCAATCCAGATGCTCTGCCCCTGTGAAACTGAGGGTTTCCACTTCTTCCTCAGCAGTGACAGTCCACAGGAGAGTGCCTCAAGCAAGCTTGAAGCCAGGCGTGTCAAAAGGGTCATAAAGCATCAAAAAAGGTCAACATGACATGTGCTGCTGCTGGGGGAGCACGTCCATCACCAGGCTCCGAGACCTGAACCCACTAACCGTCACGTCATGCTCAGTCACATCCTGGGTGAACGGAAGCAATTGAAATTGCAAGCTTTTAGCTCATATCTATACAAAAGCTAGAACCCACAACTTACCACCCCAGGTCACGTCAAATGTTTCAGAGCTTCAGACAGACCGAGCAGCACTTGCTATGTGCAACGTGTTTTCTGCCTGGGTTATCATTGAAACTCATCATCCATCACCAGTGAACAAATACGACAACAGCACGTAAGGAAACAGGAACCGGGTTGCCATTTCCAGCCTGGTTATTTGAATTGCAAATGAGTGGTCTCGACGCACTAGCCATATTAATTTTGCTGTCCGTAGCGGAAAGTAACTGAATGTGCTGTCTAAGTGGAGAGGTTTGGTGTGATGGTTCTCCTGTGCGCTAGGAAAGCTGCTGAGGGAATGGGAAATGCAGGCGCTGCAGGACAAGTGCCAGGATCCATCATCATTCCCAATACTCTTGCTCCACTTCATCCAGACTTGGCTTTCTAAAGCCTGTCAGGCGCTTCTGAAGGAACCCTGATGGCTCCTTCTGTTGCAGGTCTGACCTGACAGAGCAGAATGCTGACAGAGAATAGGCCTGGCTCATTTTAAGCTGGTCTTTCTGGCTAAGATAGCTCACTGTGGGGTTCTCATGTCACTATTTCACAGCTGAACTGCAGCTTCCAGCAAAGATACCAAATCTCTACCTAAAGCCTCTGACCACCAGGATGTCCTAACCAGACTCATGGCAAAATACCGCAGCAGTTGGTTTTCTCAGGGTAAAAAGCCAAGGGGTTGCATACACTGGAAAAGACACCAGCTCCTCCTCAGTCCTGCTCGGTGGGCACCCACCAACTGTGGTCCTCGCAGGAAAGGGAGCCCAGGAGCAAAAAGGGGATCCCCTATATAAGTACCTGCACAGCCAAGCGCCTCGTGAAGGATCTTGCGTCGGGCTAGGCGTGGGGTGCAGAAAGCAAACTATTACTTGCTCTGAAACTGCAGGCCAATGGGCTGATAGCCCAGGCAGCAAGGCAGAGTGCTGCCTCAGCAACTCTGAAAAGCTGTTTTTCCTGCCGTGAAGAGGATGACACAGAAATAACACACTCTGCACTCGGAGGATTTGATCATCCATTTAAAGAGGGGATCTCTACTCTGCTTCCCAACAGCTGTTGCAAATCTGTGGGATCAAGCCAAAGCTAACACAGATGTGGAAATAATCTACGGACTACTCAGCCCAAAAGCAGCTGATCCTCTCGGAGAGCCCTTCGCTCCTGGTTGAGGCTGCTGAACTCAATCCTCAGCCCAGGCTGCCTAGTGGGCAAGCAGCGAGGAAACACAACCCCTCGCAAGAGGAGCACAGCTCCGTACAGTCTGATCAGCATCACAGGAATCTCTCTGGCTCCTGCGCAGGTGGTTACATACAACAGACCAGCAGAAAAATCAGAGTCACCAGACTCCTCCAGAACTTTATCCCTAGACAAAGTACCACAGGCCGTCTGGAGGACCTGGAAATCTCAGCCCTGGGCTCCCTCTCCAACTCCATTCATGACTGGCTGAGAGAAGCTTCAACGTGCTTATTTGAAGCCTGAGCTGATCCCAGACATCAAACCATGGAGCAGCACTCGACATCGGCCATGGAGCTGCTCTCCACTCTGGCCCAGTTAATCCCCCCGCCTTGCTGACGGGGAATGCCTGGCCAAGACACATGCTGCAGTTAAGTTTGCAGACAGCCACAGTAATTTTTCCAGATAAAGGTGTCAGACAAGAGGTCTCCCCAGCAGCCTATGGCTGTTTCTGTGCAGGGCTGGCACCCAACCAGGGCCCATGAAATCCCCTCCTGCTCTGCTATACTGGTTGGGAAGGGATCCCCAGCTCCAAACAGCTGCTGGGTGCTATTTTCGGTTGTGCTGATTGATTTATCAGCCCTGGTCGCATTCACTCACTCACATAAATCCTGAGCTGCAGCGGTTAACACTGGCAGAGACAAAGCACAACTGCTTGCAGTGAAATGAGCCCCCGGGGGTGGGAGACTGGTCCTCCCTCCCTTGCTGTTGTGTGGATCTGGACCATAAAAGCTCCCACATCTCCACCTTCCATAGGATAGCAGAGCTGCCTCTACCCAGGTTGCAGAGGCAACCTATGCTTCTACCCCAACCAGTGACAGCCACACAAAGCTAGTCTGAGAAGTTAAAAGCGGATCCCTGAGGATTGCTGAGTGAGCAGTAACAAACATGTTCCCAGTGTGGATGGCTAATGCTTTCTGCTAAATGAAATGAAAAGCCACTTTTCTTCTCAAAATCCACCCTTGGAGACAACTCCCTCAGGGTGTGGGAAGTTCCTCCAGTGAGGTATTGGAAAGACCCCATTTCCCAACAGCCCCGTGAGTACCCATGCAAGAGCACAGTGGGGTTTCCATTACAGACACAGACTCATCTCTTTTTGGACTCTCATTCCAGAGCCATGAAGTGTGAGGAACGCACAGGCAATGCTCAGATGGAAAAGCACCCTTGGTCCAGGGCAGCGGGGACCAGCAGAGCTCATTTCCCAGCTCTACCTCCAGCTCCACCACACAGGCTGCCTCTGGGCTGCTGAGACAGCCACGGCAATCCTCATCACTCTGTTCCCTCGGTCCAGCGCTGCAGGGAACCTCTCCCTCCTGGCTCACAGTGTTAAACTGCAGCTTTTACATTGTGCCTTAAAGGGTTTACAAGTACCAGGGGCCACCCAGGCTCTGCAGACAGCACACACGGGGCCACAGAACAACAGGCTGCTCACTCGCCTCATCGATTTAAATCCAGTTCATGCCTGTCCTTGCAATTCAAGCTCAGCTCCATCGACGGCTCCTCTTCCAGCCCTCCCTTGCTGCTCCTATCCCTTCATGCATAAGGGAAACCCCTTAAATGAAGAGGAACATGGTGTGGGAAGGACACACAGCCAGACAGTGGGGGGAGGCATCAAGGGCAGATGGTGCACGCCAAGGTCTGACCTTGTGATACGGAGGAGACCAAGCAAAGCTTGGGATAAATTAATGTCTATTGTGCTGCTGTTTCTCTCTGAAAGCAAATCAAAATCTAATTACAAAATACAATGGTGAGAGAGATGTCTGCTCCAAGAACATTAATGAGCTGAGGAGGGGAGGGTTTGGAATGGCAATAAACAAGATTGATGAGAACAGCTGAGACTAATACCGCAGGGCACTGGGGCTACTGGCACATAGGGACCAGTGGGCAGCTGGGACACCACATCCTGTTACACTCCATCCCCACACTATGACGGGACAAAGCTCAGTTAAAACCAACCTTAGGGCTAGTTTCCCCAGGACTCAGCCCAGCAGCACCTCCTGTGGATGTTCCCCGCCAGCCACGTTCCAGCAATGACTCAGTGTGAGCACATAATACATTAAAATAATCAATAATCAAACTTAATGTCCTGCTTGTCACCTTCTCACTGCAGCTCCTCAGTGGGAGACCAGCAGAGTATGGTCCAACTCACAGATGCTAAGCGTTGCCCCACAGCCAGTAGGGGGGCAGGAGAGACCCTGGCAGGAGCCAGTTTGCAACCCTGAGCTTTTGTTCTCCCTGACCATGAAATAGAGCAGCTAAAGCTCTGGAGCCGAGGCGGAAGGAAATCCTCTCGGCAGGGTATTCTGGCAGGGCGGCTGCCAGCGCAGGGCCACTCTTTGTTCCCCTGAGAAGCTCCGCAGCCTAAGCCCTGGGGTGAGGGACCTGGACCAGCCCAAGCTTCCCTCCTGATCCCACAATGCTTCCTCTCATTTTAATTCTCTCAGCACCGTGGTTTCCCAGCACCAGCACCGTTGCTCACTGTAATTTTGCCATCCAAGCGCCTGCGAGCTGAGCATTTCAGGAGAGGGCTGAGCAGCATGTAGCTGGCACTCATATACCCGGCTGGGAGCACAAGCTGCATCATCTCCTCCTGATGCACACACGGACTGACAGGCTGGATCCTCTGCAGCCCACATCTGATAGGAAAACATTTAATTTGAGCAGAACTGAAGAGCGGTTAAACATGATCTACGGAGAGCAAAGCCCCAGGGCTCCGCAGCCGACAGCGGCGGTGGCCTGGATGTTTTCTGTGAGCTTGTTTCAAAGCGGCGCTGGGCTGGCAGCTTGATTTGATCTCAGGAACAGGGTGAAGTAGCATTTGTCTAAACATACAGATAACAACACAGGCAGTAAATCATGCTTTACCTCTTAAAAGGAGGCTCATACATGAGCATCTCAAGTCATGACATAAACAAATTTTCTCCCTGAAGCATTCCTTTACCCCCAGGAGAACAGGGACACACAACCCAGGGGGTCTGCCACGCACCTCAAACCCACCTTCTCCCACCTGCTTTCACTGCCCTTTTTTGATGCTTTCCACATAGGCAGGGAAAGCAGCAAGACAAAACCCATAAAAAGCAAAGGACAGAGGGAGTTAAAGTGTTTGCGGGGAAAATTTAAGACACATGTAGAAGTGCATCATACGTGGCCCCTATAAATTACACCCCCAAACGACTAGCACTGAGTAAGAAACAGTTATGTAAACACAAAGGTAATGAGAAAAAATAATAGTTTCTCTCTCTCTCTGGGGAAGGGATATGTTTCCATCTGTTTATAGCAAAGGTGAGGGGTGGGGTGGCAGTGTGGGATGTTGAATTGAGGTTCAGGGTCTCTCTTGGTCCCAAGTCCCATCTGTCACTGGGAGCAGGACAGCTGCCAGAACCTCCTGCATTTCCTACCCACTGCCATCAGTTTTGCTGCTACTGTTACCTCTAAGGCAGCCGGCACCAAGCGCTGGTAGTAACCTCGATGTCAAACACCTCGCGATCCTAGATCATGAAGAAACAAACACCTCTGAAAAGCCCTGAGATTACACAGAGTTCTCACCAAACACAAAAACCTTTGAAATCCACAGGGAAACTTGGATATTTTATTTATTTTCTTGGTTTAATGCACACAATGAGGTATTAGTGTGGTTTCTGTTTTGTTTTCAGTGGTTAATCCAAAAGGGAACCTTACACAATCAGCCCAACCAAATGCTGGAAAACAATAGAGTGTTTGTTAGCCCTGTAACACACCCAGGGGAGCAAAGGCTTCAGGATGTCACAGTGCCAGGAGCCTTGCGAGCAGTGACCTGCCTGGGACACATCAGGCCATCCTCCAGTGCAGGAAAACGGGAGACCCTTGTAAAACTAGTAAGACATCTGTAAATACCCTCTTGTGCCCACTGCTGCCCATCTAGCCAAAAAAAATAGGAAAGCTGTTTGTTACGCAGCGTCTTTCAAAATGCAACAGCTCATCCACTGCATCACTGCAGACACTCCACTACCAAACCTCAGCACAGCACTCACATCACTGCAAACACACCGAGAATTTAAAAGCAACTACTCTGGTCCAGTTGATCTCTCAAGAGAGGGTGTACTGGTTGGTCTGGCCCTCCCTCCAGCCACATCTGTCTCAGTGTCTCAGAGCCGACAGCGTTGAATCTCAGTCTGGCAGCGCTCCTGGTCTGCAACCCAAGGAGGATTTTCATGCAAAGGTTACACAGCTGCAGAGCTAGAAAGGCCATAACCACTGCCCCAGTGTCTGCTCTCAGCCCACACTGCCAGGGTGGCTCTGGGCTTTGTGTGCAGGACAGGCAAGAGGCTCTTCTTGCGGCTCAGAAAGCCAGCACAGCTCAAGGGGCTCACTTCATAACCACACAACTAACCAGGCCCAGGTGCTCTCAAGTTCCAGCTGGAGACAGCAATTCCCACCAGTGACAGCTTGGAGTTATCCCGCTCCTCCTCAGCCCTTGGGGTGGTCACAGCCTACACTGATGCAGCACAACCATGGTGCTCACAGGGGATTTCTCCTCTGGAGCCATGAAGTCCATCCTGCACAAATACCCCGTCACCAAAACTGGCACACACTAACCCACCGATGAAGAATTTCAGGGCTTTCATGTCCTCTTAACACAGTCCACAAGGCCAACTGCGCCTCACAGTCACGGTGACCTGAGCCACTGCTGGGTGCCCTGCAGGGAGAATCATCAGACCAACTCGTGACAGGGGCAGGACGGATGTAACGGGTCAGGCTGGCTAGAAAACAGCCTCCCATTGAACACTTCTCTTCCTCCTGCTCCCAATCCAACACTCAGCCCCTTGGCAGAAAAGCTGCAGGGGCTGGAAACATAAACCCTCCCAACACCAAGCCACTGACCTCTGAACAGGAAAACACCACTGCGAGTCCCACGTTTGCAATTAATCACTGTCACACATGAAAAACCCAAGCAGAACAAAGCTGACAGCAACTCAGATGCACCAGCATCTAGGGAAGCAGGTGGGAAGCTGGAGAAGTCATTTCCCCATACATCTACTCCCACCGAGCTGGGCTCCAGCAAAGCTGGTGGCACGAGCTGTGAGGAGAACAGACAGGGAATCAGGAAGAGCAGAGATGTAGTTTGTGCTGGGCATGGCAGCAGAGCAGTTCAGCGCTTGCAAAAGCCACTTACAGCAGCTGGGATGGGGAGGAATAACTAGTGCAGAGCAATTCAGAGGAGGCTGAGGGAACATGGGGTTTAGTTCACACGCACATGGTGGGGCAGGTGCAGGGCAAGGGAAGGAACCCGATCCATCCTGAGAAACCCTGCACCGAGACACAAGACACCCCCCAGCTCCAGAGCCACTGACTAGGAAGGAACAAAGCAGCAGTCTGGGGCTCCCTCCTCTTTATTTTAAGCCTCAGCTGGCATCTTCAACCACCAAACCAATTAAAAAGACAAACAGGAATGGTTATAAACCAGTAGCAAAGTCAAAAGCTCCAGCTCCATCCTGATTTGACTGACAGCAGTCACCAAATAGTTTCCCTAAGAGGCAAGAGAGCCCATGAGTCAGCACTGGGATGAAATACAGCAGCAGGAAGGCAGGACGGACCCCTGCAGTGAGGGAGCCTTGGGCAGGCACCAAGACAGAAAAATGAGAGGCTGCTGCCAGGAGCCGATGACAACGCGAATCCCACAGCGGTGTTAAAAATGTCAGATAAGATGTGATGTATCAGCTCCCTTTGCTGACAGCCAGCCCCAGCTGGAGGGGGAAGCTCAGGGATTGTACGATTCAATGAGGTGAGGATGCCCAGTGCCACCGAGGCTTTCAGTTGAGGTGACACAAGAGAGCTGGCTGGTGGAAGTGTTACCTCTTCTTTTTGGTGGGAATAAGAGACTGTGCAGAAGGAGGAACCAGTTGTGTGCTCTTTTGTAAGGTGCCTGAAGCCTGCTGTGCACTGGCAGGGACTGTCCTCAGATGTGGCTGTATTCCAGCTGTTACTACACTCAGTTTGTAAAATGCTCTGGGATGATAAAAATCACTCCAGAAACAGCTATTAAAACTGTTACCAGGAAATGGATCCATGGAGAAAAGTCTGGGGTTTTTACTAGAGCTTCAACTAGAGAAAGATCCAAGTTAAGAAGGAAGTTTGGCTTCCTTGTCTTTTCAGCAATAATTTGCTGCATGAGGGGTTTATTCACTTCTGTAACATTCAGAACAACCATCAAGTTGTTTCCTCAGAGGGGAGCCTAACCTGAGGGGAAGAAAATAACCCTCAAGTTATCTGGATTGAAGGTTCTCTGCCTCAGTTGAGATCTGGATTGGTTTTTGTGCTCTTGTTTGCTCCTGCTGCTTTCTGTAATCCCTGAGGGTCCGGAAGCAGATCCCAGGCTGACAGTGTCTCAGGCCCACAAGACACCGTGGCAGCACTGTTTGCCTTCCCATCCCCACAGCTGTCTCAATGCTGGGAAACGATGTGTTTGGAGCTGGCTGAGCCACGGGAACGCCAGCAAAGAATCCACTTGCATCCAGCGGCTTTTTCCAAGGATCTGCCATGAAGTTTCAGTCTTGGTCACTCCTTCCCCACGCCTGGGTCAGGAGTGATTAAATGCAGTCAAACTCCAACATACTCATCTCGTTTGGCAGCTCTGTGGTTCAGCGGCGAGCTCCAAGCTTTTCCCCGCTTCTCCCTCCTTCGTGTTCAATTATCTTGCTTTATCTTCATTCTGTTTCCAGGAACACTTAGCAACAGGCTCTCGCAATCAGCCACCGGCAGGCAAAGATCTGAGAAGGAGACTCTGCAGTTACGATGACCTTTTACCACACTCATGCAAATTTTAAAGAAAGTATGTGAACAATTTGCCTTTTAAGTATCCTCTAGTTACATTCTCCAGGAGTTAATTCTCCTTCTCTCCTCAGAGACATCAGAAACACCAGATTTTATGATTTTACACTAATGAGAACAAAACCTGCAGCTTAATTCCAGTTTGCTTTGTGGAATTTTTTTTTTCTGTAGCTCACACAGCCTGTAGAACCCAGCTGGGTAAAAATTAACCTACAATATCTACCCTGGCCAAGACCGCAGGTCTGTTCGGACACTGGAAGACAACGGTGGACTTTGGGGTCCATCCCAGCAGCCAGAGTCTTCCTGAGATGCTCAAGATGTTGTTGCTTCTCTTGGTGAGCAGCTTTTATGGGTCTCCACCAGAAGCTCTAGTTTCAGGCCAGCTGCATCCCAAGGGAAACACAGTAGTTGTGATCTCTGAGATTTTAAAGCTCATGGTCTGAGGTGGCAGGTCAGAGAGCTGGAGCAGTGATTAAGGACTCTTGTTCCCATGGGACTTGCTTCTCCCAAATCCAGGGACTTTGCCAAGTGACACTGGTCTGTGACAGGGCCTCTCCACCTCCAAAACAACACACTGACCACCATGAAGCTCTCAGAGGTGGGCAGTATCAATGCCCCTATAAGTAATGAATATTTAACGGTGAATAACAAGCCTGCTCAGTGCAAACCGCAGCAGCAAACTCGCAGCAGCCGTTTTCACAGCCTCCTCAACAGGCACCAGCAGCTGAAAATCCAAACATCCTTTAAACCATCAGATTTAAATCAGCTCCCCAAAGCTTCCCAGCACTTGCCCTGTCACTCAGTAATTTTCACACACATACGTTTGGAGACATCCAGAAAGCACCAGGACAGCCCGTGCAGCAAGCAGGTATTGCTGCATTTAAGTCCCTTCCCCTTGCAATAAAAGCTTTGGTGATGGAATTAAAAAATCCTGTATTTCTAGCCACGACTAGAAGCTGAATGGAGGGAATTGGTGAACACCAAGTTACCAAGGCAGGCGGTTCATTTCCTTCTGCTTTCTGAGCGGAGATCGTAAATAGGAGAATAATTTGTGGTGCCCTACTCTGGCTCACAGATCCCTGATACTTCAGATGATCTGGAAAAGTATAATCTGCCCTTTTTTTTTTTTAAATTCTTTAAGAAATGAGAAGTCTGAATAAGCATGTCATTGATCCGATTGCTGGGAACAGCATCTGGAACATCAATCTCTGCCTGAGACTGCAGGAGAGCTCAAAGCAGCCAAGGCTGCCCTTGAACCAGATGCCGCTCACTCACACAGAAATGCCTGTGGAACTGCGTGAAAATGATTAAGCAAAATTGCGCCCTCTTTTTCAACTTTATAACTCAAATCTGTTTTCTCTTAGAGGGCAGATGCTCATTACACACCCCGGAGCACTTCAAAGGATAGGCAAGGCAGGAAGGCGGCAGCCCTGCCATGTACCCATTGGGGGGGTCAGTGCCCAGCATCCTCCCTGACCTGCTTCCACCAGCTCCTCCTCACCCTGAAGCTTTTTGGGAGGGACTGCCTGCATCCAAATCCACCTGGTATCTCCTTCAGATGCTCATTAGCAAAATAACAACATTAAGAGAGCATTGGGCAAGGACAAGGGTGCTGGGAGCCTCTCAACCATACATGAGGCTGACCAGAGAGGATGAACTTGCTAAGGCAGGGCTACTCCAGGGCAAGGACTGGAACTGCTGGAAGGTACAGTCATGCCACCCCTGCTTCTGCTCTGCCCCAAGACAACAACTTCATATCTGCCACGTAAACCGAGTCCTAATTACACCATCCATGGGTGCCAAACAGCAGCATCTTCCAGCCTACTTTAAACATGGCTTTTTTCTCATGAACTGGGCAAAATACCTGGGCTCTGATACAACCATTTCCCCTATCCGAAGTTGGAAACTCTTAGGTTTTCAGAGTTGCACCACAAACACCCAGCAGCTCAGGCAAGCTTAGCAGGACGTGACCTAAGGGGCACCAAACACTTTGCATTAATGCCACGCCTGATGCAAACCCTCTCCTTGGAGGCGAAAGGCAAATGACCGATGAGAGACCTCATCCCCAGAGCCCTTCTCATTTATTCTAGTTCAAAGCGCTCAGAAAACTCAAGGCAATCACTCACCAGCTCAGATATTTAAGGAGGAGTGTGGGGAAGGGTGACTGGGAAGCAGGAAGCACGAAGCCAACTTTATCCAAAATGCCAGAGAGGTGGGACACAGCTGGGCTCTGACTTAACAGCTTCTTCCAGGCAGCCCATTGCTTCATCCATCTTAATCTCTGACCACCAGGAGATTAAAACAATTTATCCTCATTCCTGGCTCTTACTGAGAAGTTATGAGAATAGGAGTAAAACTAAACCAAAGATCAATGTTAGATCCCTTGTCAGACAGTCTCCACCTGCCCTGGACTTTCTCAGCATCTCTTTTATCTAGTGGAGTGCTTTGGCTGAAGCTTTGCAGAGGAAAACCATGGAGCAGCTAGTTAGAAACTTGGTACTTTCATGTTTACAGAGCCAGCTGAGCAGCTCACTGCAAAGCCTTTTATTCCAAGTCTCTGCTGACAAGCTAGCACGAATAAATTACAGAATTCATCCAAGAATTAGCACGAACAGAGGAAAGGAAAAAATAATCTAAGTGGGAAATAAGGGCTCAGAAAGGCAGGACTCGAGGAAAAGTCTGCACCAAAATCATCCAACCTTAGTTAGGGGCAATTTGTACTAAAAGTGGAGAGCTGAAACAGCTGAAAATACAGAGAGACTCCTTCCTTGTGGCTTCCAAGAATTCACCGGGTTCAGAGGTAAAGACAGAGCCGCCTCAATGGTACCTCATCTTCAAAATTCCCCTACTTCCAGAAAAAAACAGTCTGAACCAAGTTGTCAGGCAGCACAAGTGGGTACAAGCATGAGCAAAGTTGGAGACAGAACACGGGCACCAAGCAGCGACTTGATGTCAACAGGGAGCATCAAAGAACAGCCCAAGTTCCCCGACTTCACACTCTGACTGGGTACTGGTTGTGCTGGTTTACATACAGTGTGTGCGAGAGCCAGGAAAAATCTGTCTTCTTTGTCATAACAAACCCTAAGGTAAACAGAAAGGCAAGGCCATGCACGTTATCCAATTAAACAGCCACGGAAAGTAGAAAGTAAGCGCCGGCCAGCCCTGATTTTTGCTGTTTCTCAGTGGCTGAGTTAAGCCTTGCACGAAGGGGATGTGGGAACTGAGATACGCTCTCCGCTTCAAGAAGAAAACCGCTCCAAAAGCAAGAGTTTTGTAGGAGAAACCCAGTCATTGCATTGCTCTCCCCAACTATGAAGCAGGCAAGGAGCCTCTCGCAGACACACGCCCCAAGGGCTGGGCAGCTGCAACAAACACACCAACCCAGGAAATTCCCAAAGCCCCAGAAACCAAAAACCAGAGCCAGCTGGTCTGTAAAGCTGCACCTCTACACAAAAACTTTGCTTGTCTTCAGTTTACGAAGTTGACAGCACTTGCTCAGCACCTTATAAACTACACACGTGGTTTTGGTGAGGCAACAGGAAAAAAGAGGGTGTCTGAGGGTCTGGGTGTCCAGTCCTTGGTGGTGCCACTCACGGGGATGCAGCCAAGGGAAAAGGACCTCCTGCACAGACCCTGCTACAGCGTTTCAATAGAGAGCAGCATAAAACCCGAACACAGTCAGACTGAGTCTTTCTCCAAGAGGCTGAGGACCAGCTCTCTCCACTGGACAGAGCCAGACACCAAAAGGTTTAATGCGCTGTGCCCATGCATTCAGCACTTTGGATTAGTGACAATTTCAGAAAGAGAAGAAAAGCCCTTCCCGGCTAAGCCTTTGCCGCTCAGTTTGCGGAAGGGCATCAGGAGGGTCTGAGCCAGCAGCTCTGCTGAGCACTTCCAGACTCTGTCTGGCGCGCTGGCACCCAGCCCGCTCCTCTGCTGTGGTGCCAACAGGGACACCCAGATACGCACAACCAGCAGGAGGGAAAGACATAGCAATTTCTACAGAAAAGCGCTACTACAAGCAGTACCAAAGTAACTAACTTTCCCCAGCTGCCCTTGCTCACGGACATTTACAGTTCCAAGCCCATTTGTGTAAAAATAAGCCCAAGCTCCAGATTCTGCTCTGGATCCCGGGGAATCAGCAGGTGGCAGATCCTTAAAACCCCTACAAAGCTATTTCAGATCTACAAGCTGAAATCTCTCACTGCATCCCCACTTGCTGTTCTGCAGGTCTAGAGGAGGGCCACAGGGAAGATTTAGCATGTGCAGCACTGGGTTGTTGTGGTTACCTTCTAGTTGATTCAAAAGGATATTGCAACGTATTCCCCAAGGGAGTCCATAAATAGCGAAGGATTCTACTTTAATCCCCTATCTATTCCTGTCTGGATAATATGGCATTTGGACAAGCACTGCCAAAACACAGATTTATGGCAAAGCTGAGAGTTTGCATGGCCAACACGTGCTCTAAAAACTCTGGATTCCAAGGAATAAATAAAAGCCTTTACTGGGATACAGACAGCTCTGCAGTGACAGAAGCTTCACGCAGATACAAACCCTGTTTGCAGGATTTCTGTCTTGCTTTGCCATCCCATGCGAAAGGCCGTTTATACCAACGTTCCTTAAACACTAAACCAAACTGCTTCACTGGGTTCTGGCTGGTACCTCCACAGCAGCCTTCTGCCCACTTCCCACTTCTGTACTAATACTTTACTTACCAGCTATTACCTGTCTGACCAGCTTTGAACTTCCCTGCTGACAGTTACCCAAATGGAAGGGAAAAGAACTATAAAAACTGCTGACCAAGGAGAAAAGGACTATAAAAAAAAATACAGCAGATGAGGGTTATGGCTGTCACTGCTTCACTGTAGCACCAGGGAGCTGCATGTTTTTAAAAGCTCCTCAGAGAACGGTACAGTAAAAGAAAAAAAAACACTCAAAAAACCCCATCAGCAGCTTTTCAGGCAACTCAGAGCTGCTGAAACTTGGGTTTGTATTGGAAATGTTGAGAAGCACCTGGACAGTCACTGTGAGTGGTTTTTCTTGGGAAAACTGCCCTCCTGGATCTCAGCCATTCCTGGGCAAGACAGGGCAGTCTGGAGAGGCTGCGCTCAGTGCTTTGCTGGAGGGAGGGGATGCCAGCGACCATGGGGCACGCCTCAGCGGCAGAGTGGTACTAGGGCAGAGCTTCTCACCTTCCTGCCAGAGACCTGTGCTGGCAGGTCGGCTGGGGAGAGCGGAGGCAGAGGAAGAACCGAGGTTGGATTACAAAAGGAATCCTAGAAAGAAATAAAGGCAAGGTTGGGATCAAAAGGATGGTGCTACACTCTGAAAAATAATCTTCTGCTTTGGAAGCCACATCTTAAAACCCAGCTCAGAAGCAGAAAGGGAACTGGTAGAGGCAGAAAATGCAGTGTAATTGTGTGCTAAGTGCAAGCAAACACATTTTGCCTGGCTGAAGAGTCAACGCAGTAAAGACACATCTAGTCCCAGAGGCACCAGGCAGGATTATTTCCTACTCCATATTCCCTAGCTGTAATTTTAAAGTAGTTGCTGATGAAGCTCCCACTCACCTCCCTTGGGTAGCTACCAAGAAGACAGTGACTCCGTTTTTGGAAGGAGTCCTATAGAAAACACAACGGGTGATGGGTCTAAGTTACTGCTGGGAAGATTCCCATTGAAATCCAGAAGAAAATCCTTCACCATTGGAACGGTTAACCACTGGAACCATCCCCCAAGGCCAGCGGTCGATTGCCCTACACTGGACTGTTTTAAGGACCCAGCTGAAAAGGCTGCTGGGACATCTAATTTAAACTGTATTTTTAACTTGATAGGTTGGATTACATGATCCTTGAGGTCCCTTTCAACCTGGGATTCTATGGATCTATGAATCTTGGGAGCCCGAAGCACAGCCAGGTATCCTGTCCGCTGCAGTGAGTCAGAATAGTGAGGCACAGCAGCAGGGTTGGGGTGATGCAGCTTACATTACAAAAAGAAAGGCATTTCTGACAGGGGGAATGCTGCATCCTTGTAGAATCACTGTTGTTGGCTCCACACCCTTTGGATAGTGGCTGCCTGCAGGCAAAAGGTAACGCCAAAGATTTTTGTTAAAAATCCACAGATGGATGCTGTGATGCTACTAAAAAAAATAATATAACTGGCATTTGTTCTAAAAACTTCCCACCACTGAGACTGAGATTCCAAACCAGCGCTGGACAGTGAGGCCAAAACATACTCAGAGCAGACGCCTGCAAAAGATTCCAAGGGAAATGAGTTACGTGGGGTTTATAACAAAAATAAAATACAACCCAGTGTTTATAAAGAAATAATAATAATAAAAAAAGGCAGTGTCCCCAGGAGACAGTGCTGAGAACAGCCTCTGCAGATAATTCAGGACCTGTCCAGATCTGAGGCTTCCTTGATTCCCTGTGTGCAGTGGAAGGCAAAGGCAGACCCTGAGCAGGCAGCAGCAGCCTCATCCCATCCTCGAGGCTGGCAGGGAAAGGGCTGCCTTGCCTTGATTCACCAGCCAGAGCCACATCAGCTCCCAGACTAGACACTGGCTCTCCTGTGGCAGTGGAAAGGAAACTCCATCCATCCACTGCCATACCACCAGCTTCAGAGAGCTGCAGGCAGGGTGGTATAAGATCCTGGGCTTTCATCCTTCTGCTTCTCCCATCACCACTCCCTCCAGAAACGGACACGGTGGGATAAAGCTGAATGTCCAACGGGATTTACAGCAAGTCCCGGCTTCCTTCTTCCTTGTATGCTCCAGTCAGCCTCAGACCATAAATGTATTTTTTTTCCTAAGCAATTTTTTTGTAGCTGACTCACACTGAGCTTCTGCCAGGAATTTTTATAATTAGTGAATTAGAGCAAGGTTTTGCCTGTGCATGCCTGACTACATCTGCTGATTTCAGTGAACCGCATTCAAACCCTGCACAGCCCGGGAGGAGCGTGGCTAAGCACAGCCCTTCCTCCCCAAAGCACGGCTGATGGGGCTTGTCTCCCCAGGCTGGTATGGAACACGCAGATCCTCCTGCAGAGAGCTCTGCAACTCCTAATCTGTGTTTCGAGTGAAGGAGATAAGCTGGAACAAAGTCCAGTAGGTACTGGAGAAGGGAGGGGGATCTTAGCGGCCTCTGTGCTTGGCAAACGTTTTGCTGGAGCATCCCTGTGATGGGATCCACAGCTCTGTGTCTCTCCATCACACTGCACAGCTGCAAAGCCATTGTGCGTCACATCTTCCTTAGAGACAGACGACAGTACAGAGTTCCATAAAACCACAGGAAAAACAACTTCCTCAACCTCTGCCTTCGATGAACACAGGAGCTATTTTCACAGAATCACTAAGGTTGGAACAGACCTCCAAGATCATTCAGTCCCACCCATCAACCCAACCCCACCCGTGTTCCCCAGTGTCACATCTACGTGTTTTCCAAACACCAGACAAGTAGAAGGGTTTTGCCAGTGAGGTTCCAACACACAACAGTGGTCCAAACTAAAGATCAAACATAACCCACGTTCAGGTAAGCCGACCACAGACTGAACTACACACAAGGTCCTTCCTGGATGATCCCCGAGCCTCTCACATTGTGCTACAGGTCAGAAACACAACAAATTACCACCTTCAGGACAGAGTCATTCATCCTTCTCCACGTAAGAGTTACTATGGAGTGATGCCTATATCCTCCGCACACGACTCCTCGCTCACTACATTACATCTGAGGGTTGCATCAAGAAAATGTCACAGCTGCCAAGTCCTGAAAAGCCGGGGTGTGCTGGATACAGGTTTTCTCTGCAGCTTTAATCTGGTCCAGTGGTGTAGAGTCTTTGCAGCACAGCGACATTCCACGTGCACAGAGTCCTGACGCAGGCAGCACCAAGAATAGAAGAGGCTCAACAAGTGAGGAATTACTCCAATTTGGTTTCCAACTACTTGTTCATATGCTGCACTCAGCCCTCTTTGCTTCACACTTCTCATCTGCTGCTCCAAGGCAGAAATGGAGGCCCTTTGCTGCTATCGACTGGGAGACTTCTCAAACACCCATGAATTTATTTTCATAAAATCCTAGAGAACTCCATTCACAACACCTCCAGTTCACAGCTGAAGAAAGAAGGTAGAGAGAAGCTCCAGAATCAGCCTACAGCTCCCCTTTTAAAAAATAAACAGCACTGAATGGCATTTTAAATGTTTGATGTGCAACTTCCCATGAGACCATCTGCAGCAACAGCACTCGGTGCTTCGGCAATGCAACCCTCAGCCTGGGGACCCAGGAAATCCAGTCTCTCACCGTGCGTGAAAAGGGATTTACCCGGCGCCATACAAAAGCCCTGCAGCAGGAGCAGCGGGGAATCCCATCCCCTTCACCATCACTTTACCCTGGCTATTTTACCATGACTTGCTTCACTGTCTTCCCTTCTAATCCTGCAGAGACCCTCCACACAACCCCAACATCCTTCACCAGGCTGCCTCGATTGCCCTCCCCAAGCAGCGACAGCAGGAAAAAGGAACACGATGGTGATTAGAGACTGCATCGTAACACATACGGAGGGGCTGAATTAGGGCTGCAGAGGAATATGGTAAATTGGATGCACATTTCTTGTTCCATTTTACTGCTTTTTCTTTTTCCTCCCCTTTATTTGTCTTTGGCTGCTCTTCACATTAAGCTCCTAATAAGGGCTGGAGTTGGACGAGATTTCTCAGCCCATCAGATCGCAGCCTTCCAAAGCCATTGAAATGAGATTCAAGCTGAACTTGAATTTTCAATAGTTTGGCCTAAAGGCAAGGGTGTTAACAACAGACCTGCCAACACCTTCTCTAAGAGAACTGTCTGAAAACATGTCTGCACATCAAATGCTGCTCAGGCTCTGCTAGACAAAAGCCACAAAGCTAACAGCTCAAACCCATCACTGACTTGCTGGGCTGGTTCTCCTGTCAGGAAAGCTCAGACATTTGCTCCGAAAATCCAGAGAACCTCTAGATTCTCTCCAGGAAAATGTGATTCGCCCTACAATGCGCTGTAGTTTTGTTATGAGCCAGTAAGGAGGTGGATAAGGAGAGAGGTCAGGTAAATCAAGTGGACATCTAGCAAGCCAACACAGGCCAGTTCACCCAACATTGCCTCCTAAAACGACACACATTGCCCACAGCACTGATATCACACTGACACACAAGGAGTCCTGCAACCAGCTCCTTCTGTAAGCACCAGAAGGCTACTCCTAGCCTTCCTTTTCCAAGTCCCCTCCTTTCTCACTCCACCCCAGTAACCACTTCCCACGTTACAGCACCCTGCAGAGCACAGCAGCCAGTGACAGTAGGACCTGCTGCAGGCTCCAGCCTGAGCAGACCTCAAACCACCCCAACTTTGAAGCTGACTTTGCCCCATGATTGTTTTTTAGACCAAACAGTCTTTACCAAAATCAAAGAGTTATGTTATGAGTCTCTCAGAAGTCCTTAGGCCATGGTGCTTAAAGGTCTGGTCTAGTGGTGAACTTGGTAGAGCAGGGTTATCGGTCAGGCTTGATCTCAGGGGTCTTTTCCAAGATGAGTGATTCTATGTGCAAACCTAAACCTCATCACGTGGCTGAGCCTCTTACCTGCAGATCACTGCTCTGATGGAGGAGAACCTGAACCAAGATCTCTACTGGGACCTTGAACCAGTTTGGGTTCCTTTAAAATACTGATGTACATTTTCTTGAGGACATGAATGATTCAGCTTCCCTGCTGCTAAAAATCTTTTCTAGTTCACATCTGTAGCCTGGTGGGTCTGCAGAGCAGTTGGTGCTCTACTCGTCAGCACTGGAAGAAGCAGGGCAGTGCTGGGAAGGTGCTTCCCTCTCTTTGATAACAAACGATAGAGAAAAGGAATGATGGTTTCTTGAACTGCATCCAAGGGAAAGGGAACCCTGCTAGAGTGCCTGGCAGGGCATCAACAGTGAAGGAAATTTCAGCTTTCAAAGAACAGAAATAGGACTGCAGAAGGGGGTGGGGAGATGCTACAGCAGCCAAGGTGCTGCTAATCCCACAGACTGCTTTATAAACTCCTGCTTCTCTCCAATGAAATTACATCCTCTGCAGAAAAACTGCCTGGCTCCAGCCTCTTTTGGGAAGTGGAGCATAAACACAATGGGAAAGAGCTTGTACCTGAGCACTAACTGGGCTTGGACAGCAGAGCAGAGAGCAGCAGCCAGACCACTGGGATTTTGCTCCTCTCTTCAGGATCACTGACCCCACATCAAGCAAATCCAGCTCTTCCAACTCAACAGGTGAGCACTGGGTGAGTCGAAGCAATGCCCTCTGCTCCATGCCAGGGGAACAAGAGCACACCAGGGAGAAGAGCATGGGGGTTCCTGCATAAAGGTCTTGACTCGATTAAACTGATTTGCTTTAGTCCCATGTAGTTAAGTGAGCAGGCAAAACACTGTGGTGTCCTTGAGCAGTTCTTATAAGGGAAGCTGGAGTGAGCCTGCTGGTTTTACCGGATGAGCTGAGTGGCTGGAGGTGGGGACAGGCAGCATGAGCAAAGCTCCATCTGAGTACTGGGGTCAGTTTTGGGCACCTCAATTCAAATGTCTCCAGAGAAGGAGACTCCACAACGCCCCTGGGCAGCCCCTTCTAGGGCTCTTGTCACCCTTACTGTGAAGTTCTTTCTCATACTGATGTTGAACCTCCTGTGTTCCAGTTTACTCACATTGTCCCTTGTCTTATCATTAGATGCCACTGAGCAGAGCCTGGCTCCATCCTCCTAACACCCACCTTTCACATACTTATCAACATTAATGAGGTCCCCCCTCAGTCTCCTTTTCTCCAAGCTCAAGAGACCCAGCTCCGTCAGCCTTTCTTCATAAGGGAGATGCTCCACTCCATCATCTTCATGGCTCTGCGCTGGACTCTCTGCAGTAGTTCTGTGTCCTGATCTCAGAGGTCTTTGCCAACCTAAATGATTCTGTGATTCTATGAACTTTTGCCTGATCTGCTCAGAGCCAAGGCTGGAGCAAGCATGCACAGGATGACGATTATCACACACACACTAATGCCTTTGCAGTGCCCACATGTGCTTTTGCACAGGGCTGGTTTATCCTTGGGACCAACAAATGCCATGAGAGCAGAGCACACACAGAACAGCCAAGGCAAGGCACAATCTGTAACTGTGCTAATTGCTGCAGTAATTAAAAAGTATAATACCAAACTAAATACTAGAAGTCTGAGCATCAGCTAAGAACCTCTTCCTTTCCCAGGAGCCGCCCTCCTGGGAAGTCGCAAATGACTTTCAAGAGTCACCTCCACTAGCTTGGGCAGCCCTTTGAGCAGATGACAAAAAAATGTCAGGAATGTTTCTATTCAATAGATTTGACCTTATTTTCTCTTCAGTCTGGCAAGATGAAAACACATTTCTATTGAGCAATTGAGTTTTTCCCCACAACAGACACGAGCTGGCACGCTCTGAGCATTTGGGATTTCAATCCCAATTAAGATAGTAATTGCTGCACCTAAGGGTTTCTCGGCTCCCTAAGAGGAAACTCTTTATACACACACAGATTTTCCTAGATTTACCACCACATACTTCAGATGTGGATTGAGGGATGAATTACAACTTCAAATTCTTCCTTACTAAGCTTGGCAATCAGCACTGCCACTTTCCGGCAGAGAAGCTCTATAAACCCCTGATCTTCACCCATGATGGCTTCTGCAACCACGGACTTGATTTAAGCCCCCTGGGGCACTCCTGTGCTGCTGGGGCTGCCAGGGCAAGAAGGGTTCATCCCTGCGCCCAGCAGGTCTCTGCCACAAAAGCAGCTGGGTAACAGGATTTGTTCTGGATAATCTGTGTTCCTGGTCTCAGGAGCTGAGGGGAGGAAGCAGACGGAGATGGGCTCAGCCAGCCACCTCAGTAAGTAAGGTGCAGCAATTACTATCTTAATTGGGATTAAAATCCCAAACGCTTAGAGCATGCCAGCTCGTGTCTGTTGTGGGGAAAAACTCAATTGCTCAATAGAAATGTCTTTTCATCCTGCCAGACTGAAGAGAGGCAGTCAGACGACTTACTCTCCTTAGCCACATGCCAGGTGTAAATCATGTCTCTGGTTTCAAGCCCCAAGAAGAAAAAGTAGTACCATGAAGAACAGAAAGGAGTCACAAGAACTCAGAGCACTGCCATAAGGGCCATGGGCATCCCTGTCCATCCTCATGCTTTGAGCATGCTTTAGCACTGGTTTAACCCAACCTGGGCAGTTGGTTTAGAGTAACAATCAGATCCAAGTGGCAATATTAGCTTCAGTTCTCTCTCCTCTGAGCAGCCCAGCACACACCAGCTGCTTTAGCTTTTGCATGCAGCACGTGAGGTTCCCAAATCTCAGTGTGAAGGCCATCAGCACATGCATGGATAGACCTCCAGCTGATGCTGAGAAGAGATGGTCAATTGTGGCAGTCTCAAGGAAGTCAAGCACAGACAGGGCTCCTGTCGAGCCACTGGGTGGAAGCAGCCAGACAAAATTAAGGGTCAGCTGAATGGCAGGGAAGAGCTCTGTGAGCTCATGGCCGCACCAAATGCATCATCCCATGTAGGGCACAGCTCTGGAGGTCCACTTGCCTTCCTCTTCCTGTGCTGCCCACAAGGCAGAAGGCATCTCTGCCATCCTGGCCTGTAACTGCTCGTGAGGCACCCACCCTCTCCCCATGGTGTGAGAAGGACATTTCCTCAGGGAATGTAGGACAAGCACCATCTCTTTCACATGTGATTGTCTGAACAGGGTCCAGCACAGTAGACCCCGAGCCACCACTGGGACTGTAAGTTCTGCCTGCGGTTATTAATTTAATAATTAGAGAGTTGATGGCAGACAGAGATGGTGTTTGGTGGCCTCTCAACCTAGAGAGTTCCTGGGTTTTATGTAGATACCTCCATGTTTTCAGCTTGAAGACTTGCAGCAAAATCTCATGGAACATCAAAAAGAGGACACTGGATGCAGCCCAGCACAGGGCAGCCACTTGGCCAGCTCAAGCCCAACAGCAGCACAAAACACACAGGGCTCACGAGGTGTTTCGTTTTTAAAATGGAGTGAAAGATGGGATATTCCTGCAATTCAAAGCTGGACTGTCTAAGGCAAAGCAGAGACACTACTCCCCACTCAGCCTGGGCCTTGTGCCTCTCTCCATCCATCTGCCCATCCCTTCCTTCCCATCCTTCCGCCTGCTCCTCCCACACTTGCTGTCCCTCTGCCAGACAGCTCTTCTCAACCCACCACACACTACCATCCTTCCACCTCAGGAGCCACCAGCCCCACACAGCCAGCAGGGATGTGTCTGCAGGGAGAGGCAGGGACAGCCACCTACCCTTCTGCTTCACAACATGGCAATTAACTGGCTTGAAAACTGCTTCTCTAGGCAAAAATCCATCCTGGGAGCGACCAGGGCAGCAGACATCTACTTTGTGAACCACCTAAGAGATAAACACCTTCTGCCGATGGGGGGGGTCCTGTCACATGCAATAATTAAAGCATCGGTCAGGAGACAGAGCAAATTAACTCAGATGGAGGTGGGTAAGGGAATTAAATCGTTCCACTTGAATCCCCACAGCTAACCACAACCTGAAATGGGTCAGATCTTATGAGGAATAAAATGAAAGACTTTTAAAGCTTGAAGAAATCTCATTAAACAGTTGTAATAGGAAAGCAGAAAATGGAAGATGAGGAGCACCCAAGTGCACGACAAGGTGGGATCGGGCTCCCGAGAGGACACAAAGGCACAGACGGCATCTCTGTGTCGGTTGGCAGAAGCACACACAGGACACTCCATTCCTAACCATCACAGAGGTGGCTGTGGGTTACTGATGACAAGGAGGAGGCAAAACTGCTGGTACAGCAGCCCACAGCTTTTCCCATTCATTTGAAAAGGAAAGAGGAGTCAGAGCTGTGCCATACGTTAGCACTTAAATAGCGTCAGCCCACTGTTTCCCACCATCTGCAGGACTCTCTGAAATTCCCCATCTCATTTAATTTATTGCTGTGTGTCTCTGCCAGAATCAAAGACCTAAGTATCAGCAATCTTGGTGGGAGGCATCCAGTTGCTCCAGCCCACTGTAGGAGTAAAACACATTTGTTCAAACTTGCACTGAGAAAGCCAGGCAGCAAATCGTCCCAGGGAAAACTTCCCTTGCTTTCAGACCAGGCTACAGGCATGAAGACCTTTCCCCTTAGAGACCTGTGAAATCCAGCGCTTAGGACACAAAAACGGGGCTTTTCTAACCCTGGAACAAACCGATTTTGGAAGCATGCAGCACAACGGCGGTGGCAGCGGGGGGCAACGGCTGCAGCCGATGTAGCGTTAGACGGGAAGCTGAGCCCAATTCGGGGCTCATGTTCGCATGCTGCATGGGGATGGCGAACCAGGGCAGGGGAATTGGGACGCTGGGACTGGGAAATCCCCACCCTTTCATTCATTCAGCCTCCACATCCCTCTCACCTCAGTTTTCCTACCCATCAGATGAAGACAGCAGGATTCCCTGTAACGCCTGCAGCCATCTGCAAAGCTCTGAGCACAGAGATCACAAGGATGAGCTCGTGAGAAGGAGCCTGTCATGTCCCAGCGATGTGACCTGAATAGCCACAGACCAGAACTGAGAAGGGAGCACCCTGAAAAATGAGCTTGCAGAGTCATCAGCTTCTCTGAAGGGAACAAGCATAGCTCCCTGCCCTCTTAAAACACCAGCTATCACTTGATAAAAGAAGCGCATTCCTGCAAGTTAAACACCCAGGCAGTACTTGCAAGGCAGGATTTGTAGCCTGGTGCCCTTCCTTTCACTCTGGGAGTGACACAACAGTAGCCAGAAAATACTTGGAGAAAGAATAAACAGCATTTCTAACACCCTGGTAATCTGTCTGATGCCGAAAACCTGCCAGGTCCAAGTGCACACGCAAGGACCGCAGCACTGCTGTTGCCCAGGCCCCTGGGCTGAAAGGGCAAAAGAGGGGTGGTGAGGGAATGGGGGCACCATGGATCCAAATGGCTCTTGGACTCACTTCTCAGAGGCTCAGTCATGCAGAGGACATCTCATTTGCTTTATAGCTGCAACAGCAACCCTGGAAATTGTCTTCTCCCTCCTGCTCCATCACAGCCTGGTTCATCTGAAACCTTTTTTCCCTTTGTTGCAGTTCAATTTGTTTTATTCCTGGCCACAGCAGCAGCGGCCAAGCAAAAAGAGGACAACCTGGGCCTCACCCCCTCACCCAGGACCCCCGGCAAGGGCTGAACTGCCAACAGGACAACGCAGCCCACAACTGGAACTCCCCACACACACCTCCAGCCCAGCGTGTAACCTTCTAACTAGCAGCGAGCCGGAGGGGATGGAGCTGAGATCCCTGGCAACACTAATAAAATCTTTGCGTTTCTCCTCCTTTTTTTTTTTTTTCCAGAGAGGCAGAATAATCCTCTCAAAGTGGGGGAGAACTGACATCTGCTCAGATTCAACTGCTTGGGTCTCACTGCTTTAGCTTCAGCCCTTTCCCAACATGGGGGGAAGGTCTCTAGCTTTTCTTCAAAGGCATTACCCTGATGCAGGGCCATTCAGCAGAGGGTCGCAGAGCACCTTACAGCCATTTAATTAAAACTTACAGCCCACCCCGGTGAAGGAGGGATTACTAACAGGCCCCTGGCTCAAACAGCAGCTCAAAACCACAAGCATCTCCTTCTCTTGTCTGACCGAGGCACTCGGCTCAGTTGCAAGAGCGCAGCAGTCCCAGCCTCACCAAGCTACTTAACACCCTAAAGAGCACAGAATGCGCAAGGAGCCATTGGAGCAGAGGGGAGAAACCGGGAACACACTCCAATGGATGGGACAGACAGGCTCAACTGAGCCACAGCAAACAGATTGGTTCAGCCTGTGCCAGACTCAACCCCGTGGTTTGTTGCCCCTCTGCAATTTCAATACTCAACATTGCATAGCCAGGGACCTGATGTCCACCTAATAGCCCCAGAAGGTCAAAAAAATAGAAAACCACGTTTTTTTCCCCTGCTTACCTATGGGTGAGACTTTTGCTGGCTGAATTAAATCAACTTAAACAAAAGTAAGTTCAGACATCTGCCTTTGCATAGTGTCAGCCGCGAGAAATGAGCTACGATCCAGATGCAGTGGCATGTCAGGATTAGCCCAGGCTGGGGCAGGAATGCTTCCATGTATGGAAAAATATTGGAGCAGTGAAACCATAAGCTTGGAGCAGAGCAAAGAGAGAGGCCCTGTCAATGAAGTTGTAGACTCAGGTTTAGAGGATTTAGCAGCTCAGATCTGCCCTAAGATCCTTGGAACATATGGCAATAAATTTCACACTTTTTCCAAAAGGGAATCCCGCAGCAACACTGTGAGATCCTACACCCGACTGTCTGCTCTGGAAGTGGAGCTTGAACAGCCAGGTACCATTAACGCTCCTCACATTGGACTTGAGCACTAACGGAGAGACTCTGGCAAGTAGAAGGCTGCTGCTCACACTTGCCTGCCTGCCCGCCCGTCTCTCAGCAGCTGCCTTCTGCACAGCAAGATTTATAGAAGGCAACTTGGAGCTGGAACAGGGATGAAGTGTGGCAGTTCAAAGGAAAGTGCTCGCCTGAATCAGTGCGGCCAGGGCACACTGCTGCTAATGCTGTGGTAAGGATGGGGACTGTGGGGGTACAGGACAAGAGCTGGGCAGTGCTCTCTCCAAGTAGCCTGGTGCAAACTAGGAGGGCTCATTTGTCAGCATCCTGCGTTAACACTAATGAAGTAATGGCTATGACTTCATCTCTCCGGTGAGAATCTCTTGGGAACCAGTGGGAACTAGAATTTCTCTCTAGCTTGCTCATGCAGTTGCAATTTGTTTCAGTTGCCTTCGACTCTCTCTCCTGCAAATGTTCCCTAATTCTTAGCCAGATCCTTGGTACTGACATATAAAACAACGGTCCCCTCTCAGCTGCTAAAGCACAGACTCACAGAGCTCTCTCCCATCAGGACCTGATCCCTTGTGCTGGCTGCTGTCCATTCCCTATAGAACAGTCACACAGAGTCCCCACTCACATCCAAGGAGTTCTGATGCCTCAAGAGACACAAAGCTCTGGTAGCTCATGGCAAATCCATTTTAAACACGGACGACCTTTGCACCTTTTTGCCTCTAAAACACTTTGAAGCGAAGCTGGATTTAACCACAGTCGCAAAGACAGACAAAATGTTGCTGGATGATCCTGGAGTTTCTCTCCTTGGCTTGGCACAACAGCTTCAACTGCTGAAGATCTTCACGGGTGCAAAATACACAGTGACACCTCACACCAGCCTGCTGCTCCTGTCCGCCCTTGCTGCCAGCGGCACCCAGAAGCTCCATCAGCAAAACTTCAGCTTCCAGATTTGCTCTACCCCAGGCTTGCTCCCTTGCAACCTCGCTGAAGACATTCTTCCTCCCTGTCCTGGTTTTGCTTCTCTCTCTCAGAATTGAAAGCAAAATCCAGGGGCTTATAAAGATAAGGAATTTATTAATAGAAGAGTAAAGAGATGGTTTTAAAAAATAGGAAAACCATGGCCAGGAACCTTTCGCCCCCAGCTACTTTTCCCCCCTGCTTCTCCCAGTATGGAAGAAACCTGCCACGCTTCTAACAAAACTAAATCCCACTCTGTTGAGAGAGAGAGAAGGTGGAAAACAAGTAGAGATGGAAGATTAAATGTTTATAACTCCCATGCTGAGTGTGCCATTCCTGGTCTCAGCGGCTCCAATAGCACCTGTTGTTGAAGCACATCTTCTATGGAGCAGATTCTCCCCGGTATTTCAGCAGGGAGCCTGCACCTCCTTGCCCCCCTGCACCTTGTTGGGGCTCCCATCACTTTGTGCTGAGGCCAGAGAGTCTTGCTGGGCTGTGGGCGTGGGGCTGATCACACTGCAAAAGCGCAATTGAAGCAGCCAGTCACTCCCACTAAATAAAGACCACAAACTCTTTACATATTAATTGTTGGTTGTGATTGTTTGCGGTGTTGAAAGACAGACATGAGAGCACACAGAAACCGTTCCTGCATCTCCTCAGTTCCACCCTTCCTCCACTAATTGTGGGTACTCCAAGCCAAATCAGCAAGACACTACATTTTCTTGGGAAAACTGAGACAATGACAACATGACCGGCTATCGCATGAGCCGCTCACACTGAAATCTGAACTACTTGCAGGATTCACTTTCCCATGAGAGAATTTTCTATAGCTATCTGCTTTCTTGTCAGCTCATCCCACTCCCAGTTTCTCCACTGGCTATGTCTTTACCTCACCACCTACAGACTGAACTCTACTCATGTTCTTTACCTACAGAGCATCAGCACGGAGACAGCAGTCCTGGCCAGCAGGGAGGAAGCTGCTCTGCACAGGTACTTCAAGACAGCCCCTGGACAAAGTCCCCTCCCCAGCTGAACACCCCCAGCCCTCTGCCACAGCTGAACAGAGGGGAATGAATGTGCGCAAAGCCGAGGTCGTGATGAATCCCAGCACCCTCCCCACAGTGGCAGTGCTCCCCCCGCTTCCCTAATCGCTCCTATCTGGCAATGGCACAAGCACAAAGTGATCTGTTGAGAAAAACGCTTCAAATCGGCAGCGCATCACGCCGTGATGTGCCAGGGAACCCGCTTAGACAGCACAGGCAGCCTTACAGTTGTGATTATTCATTACTCAGCCCAGCCTGAGAGCTCAGGAGTCAGCTTGTTATTTGCTGAAAGCAGGGGGTCTGAAATTATCCGTGAATAGTTCAAAGCTGCAGTTAATTCAACATCTCTACTTTCAAAAGCAGAAAAATCACAGATTCCTGGAGCGTGTGAGCTTTTTAAAAATGACAAACTACTAACTGTCAAATCAAAGCAGCAAATAGAAATCCACGCGGCTGATAAGACAAATAGTTGCATTTTAAAGAGTAATTAACTATCACTTTGGAATATTTTGCTTGGAACTTGTTTTCCTGATAAAAAAAAACGGGGAGGGGAAGGAGGAGGAAGCAATCTGCACACACCAACGAGCTTCTCGCCAAGCAAATGCTGCTCAAACTTGTTTTCTTGAACTCAGAGCTCAGTCTGCTCCATCTCAGCCCCCTGCACCCTCTTGTTTCCCTATATCCCCGCAGTTCACATCAAAACAGCCAGAAGCAGATGATGGCTGCATTGAGTCTGCCTTATTGGGGTGGAGGGTGCATGGGGCTGGGACAAGAATCCCCCTAGTCTGATCACCAAGAAATGCAACATTTTCTGACTTGACTTAGATTAAAACCATACCCCAACTTCCACGCTGGGAGCGTTGCTGAAAAAAACAGGAATGCAAAACAGAGAGCTCTACCCAGATGCAATTCAGGAGAAGTGAAACCCTACCCCAGCCGTATGAGCTAACCCCATCATACACCACTTTGAAACTTTATAAGCACGTCCATGAAAAAGGATCCAAAAACTCCAACATCAAACCCGCCCAGACTCTCAAAACCCAACTCTGCCAATAAGGAACTCGCTATGAATTTCACACAAACGTTCTCAGTATTAAGGAGGTACAAAAGGGTCGTTTTGAGTGTTAAACAAGGAGATAGAGTGTTGTGTTTCAAACTGAAACAAACCCCTCAAAGAAGCCACCACCCAAAGGCAAGGCAAATCTGAGTCAGGTTTTGGGGCTAGATTTAGAATCATAGAATCATTAGGGATTGGAAGCGACCTCGAAAGATCATCTAGTCCAATCCAGCAGGATCACCTAGACCAAGTTACACAGGAATGCATCCAGGCGGGTTTTAAACATCTCCAGAGAAGGAGACTCCACAACTCCCCTGGGCAGCCTGTTCCAGTGCTATGTCACCCTCACTGTGAAGAAGTTCCTTCTCATATTTATATGGAACCTCATATGCTCCAGCTTACACCTGGTCCAACACCCAACCATGTGAAGTATTGGAACAGGCTGCCCAGGGAGCCAGGGAGTCGCTGTCCCTGGAGGGGTTCAAAAAATGAGCAGACACGGCCCTACGGAACAGGGTTTAGTGGGCTGGCTGGAGTTGGGTTGATGGTTGGACTGGATGATCTTGTAGGTCTCTTCCAACCTTAATGATTCTGTGATTGTATGTGTGATCAGCAAGAGCTCCCACTGCTTCTCCATATCATGGAGCCGAGAGATCTATCCATTCGCTAACAGCAAGATGTCCAAGGACTTTCAGAGCAGGCCCTGGGCAATTACAGGCTGAATGATGCCACGAACACCTCAGCAGACACTGATTCTCCCCCAGGGAAAGCGCTGGGGCAGGCCACAGTTTGGATATACTCAAGGAAAGGCAACCTCCAAGGATGCCAGCGATGTTTTTACCACTACTGGAGGAGCAGGATGCAGCCTCAGACTTACCGCCTACTGTGCGTGGTGAATGCCTGGGGGGGATTTCACTGAAGGATTAGGGTTTTAGTGCGAGAGACGGCTGCTAACAGTATGGAGCAAAGCTGTATAAAACACACTCAGAAATAATTCAGAAGAGCAGCATCAACAACAACAAGAAGAATTAGAGAACGTTTTGGCTTCGATGTCATCGGCACGATGTGGAAATACTGAATAGCTCAGTCCTCGGAAGGGACTGAAGTTCACTGCTGCACTTCTCCAGCATCACAAAGAAAAAAGCTCTGCTGTTTTTGCACCTTCTTTCACAAAGCTGTTCCGTGTCCAGCTCTTAAAAGAGCGACCTTCTCAGAGGAGAACTGTGCGCCCTTCGCTTTAAAAAAGTTAAGTCGTTTTGCTCGGTTCTGCAACCTGAGAGTAACAGATGAAATTGTCAACCCTGAGTTTTAAATGACCATTTTCATTTCAACATCTGGATTAAGATGCCACAATGAAAAACAGCACAGGGCTTCCCTCTGCTCCCTTCATACATCTCCCATTCCTACGTTTCAGAACCAGCGCGTTTCAAAGCGAACAAAGAATCGGTGCTGCTCATGCCTCCCTTCTTACTCAACAGCCTTATGTCATGAAAAGCCCATGTTTTTCAAATCTGCTTCTCCATGAGCCAATGATTTCATATACATTCCCACCCCAGAAATACAAAGTCAGGACTACAGCTGAAAGTGATTACCCAGATATTTTTATATGATGAAACTCTAAAGCTGCTTCAAATGATTTACTAAATTTTCTGTTACACAAATCCCACATCTGTGCTGACCACTTGCCTCCCAGATCTCGGCAGATGGTGATTTCAAACAGGAAAGTTATGAGCCTCTAAAAATGGAGTGTATCTTCGACTATAATCAAGGCTTTCAGAGATTTTTCACCCCAAAAAACCCTACATAGTCTAAGTTAACGACACTCCTACCTCATCCCCATCATTGCTTGCACAGCCTTTACCTACAAAACTAGTATCTGGTGTCTTATCAGGAGAGGCTCCAACAGCAGATGGTCTTTTTAAGCATAGTGAAAGAAAATAATTTTCTTGGGAAACCGGGGGGAACAGAGAACATAATTAAAACTAAACCAATAAAAGAAGTATTTGTGTAAAAGACTTTACAGAGATACCTGCAAATGAGCACGAGGTTTATCACACTGATCTCAGGACTACGGTGAAGATCATGTGCCTCTCACCACACAATTTAGCCAGCAGCCCATGTGAACACATGGAGCAGGGAATAAAACCCAACTTTGAAGAGAAAGGAAAACCACTATGTCCCACCCAAACCCCTTTTAGCAGGAGGAGCAAAGAGAGATCCTCAAACTGTCTTCTGATGACCTGACTGACTACTTGCAGAAACATCAGCAACAAGTTTTGCATTTATTGAAAACCAGAGCTGAACTACTTCAGCTCCAGAGGAAACGGGTTTGCCTTTCCAAGAAGAATCCGGGCAGCACTCAAGCAGATGCATAAATACAGCGGAAAGCAAACACAAAACAAGAGGCAAAGCCTAGCTCCTGCCCTGCTGCACTAACTAAATGTAATTAGAAAAGTCAAGATTACAAAGAATGAGGAAGATCTCTGGGCCAAGTCAGTAACAAGTAAAAACAAAAGCAAAGGCAAATAAACAACAGCAGAAGATAAACTACTTCTCTCCCAGTGCTGACTGGCATGCAGCCTTCTCTCCTCCAGCACCCTGACCCTCCCTCTCCACTTCTCCTACAGGGACTCAGGCAAGAGGATCTATTCAATGGAGAATGAGGCAAATTCTTTATTCTTTTGTAACAGAAATGCCCAGGTGTCCCATAGCACCACAGTGCAGCTGCTCCTGCTCTGCTCCAAAAGCCTCTATGCTGCAAACCTCAAAGAGCATCCGAATTCACCCTGAGTGGAGGTGGACTCTGCAGCAGGGATGGGACAGAGCTCACCAGGAGTAGTCTTAAGATCCTCCTGACAGTGGGGAGGATGCTGCCCCACCGCAGGCTCTGGCACGTAGACAGATGGGGGCTGTTTATATAACTGAGGTTCTCAGTAGCAATCAGGAATTAAAGCTGTTATTAAATCAGCCCTCCAGAACTTGAGCAGATGTTCATGCAAAGGGGTAGCGACAGGGTGATGTTAAACCAAAACCCCAAACGAAACAAAAGATATGGAGCAACATCTCTTCCCCCAACATTCTGCTCAGCACCGCCAGGCTTTATCAGCAAACAAATCAATTAGCAACAGCTAAGCACAGCTACCCCAATCCAGGGCTGAACAGCTTAATTGAGGGACGTGTATCCCGCATTAAAGGCCTCCAATCGCATTTGGCACGTTACGGTTTTGTTCTCCAAGAAGAAAAACACCAATAATAGGGCTGGCTGTGGCTCAGACGGAGGCATAATGCCACTCTCCTCATTAATCAAAGGCTTTCCCCACGTCCAGATGTTTGCTGACTCGTGCTGCTTTCTTTTATTACTGGTTTGGAGACAGAAATCGCTCAGCTCACTCAAACTCAACCGGTTGCCACAGGATGCGCAGGCTGCGATGTTCTCAGGAACTGTGTATTACTGAGTTACTGAGACATTGGGTGAAGAGTGGCTGTTTCCTTCTGACACCTCGTAGTATTTTTTCACCAGAACCCATGAGTGTAAGATGCTGTTTTTCCTGTAGAACTGTGGGACTTCTACTGCAAGCCTGGTTTTTAAAAAACATTTGATGCCCAGGGTTTGTAAGCAGGAGAAATGTGAAAAATATGGGGGTAACACTGGCAAAAGACAATGCACACACCAATAAATATTCTAGCAGGGAAGCAGGGCTCTAACAGCCAGGTTATTCAATAATTCTGAGCAAGAAGAGCAATGCCACAACCAATACAGGATAGGAAACCATCTCTCTCCAAAGCTCTTTCCGCTTCGGTAGATAAATTAACCAACCCATGAGGGGAAATGTGGGCTGAAAGGGACTGCCGGAGGTCTTTGAGCTCCACAGTGACCAGCATGAGACACTGTCAGGCAGAGCTTTGCCCAGCCAAGCCCTGAAACCTCCAGGAACAAGGCTCCACATCCTCCAGGGGCTGCAGCCAAGCACTGAGACACAGAGCACAGCCTTCTGTTCCTCTCTCTATTATCTCTGCTCTGAAAGATCCCTTCCTTCCCATAAATCTATATAATTCTCTGGGGTTTGTCTCACACTGGATTTAGGAGCAGCCTTCAGTGCAAAGGAACCATAACTCAACAGAACTGCCTGCATTTTTCTAATGCTTTTGTTTTAAAACAAATTAAGCCCGTGAGGTACCAAACAGATGCTAAACACCCCCAGCTCTTGCTGGCACGCTCTTGAAAAATAGAAAGTTTGTGCTTTTCTGGAGAGTCAGGCCACTAACCTATTTTAAAAGAATCACCCTGTTGTACAAAGAAACTTCTAACTGCCTGAACTACAGGTTATAAATCTCCTGTTTAGAAATCCGATATCCTGACATAATTGCCCTTATAACTTACAAATAGGTTCTCTGTTATCCGTAGATTAAGCTTCCTCCAAAGCCACATCACATCTGCTTAGTTTTGAAAATATACAGCGTGAGCTTCAATTACTTTACACTGCACACAAAAATAATCCTGAATTTAACCCAGGGCTTCTTGGAATAAGAGCTTAAGACCCCGTAATCTTTTTATTTCTTTTATTTTCTCACAATCTAACAGACAGAAGGGTTTGGTTGGTATGGAAAATTAATGCCACCTTCCACTTCTACGATTTCCCGACCATTTAACTATGTTACAGTGGAATTTTTAAAGCAAATATGGAAAGCAGAAGTCTCACCACCTAAAACAATCTAAAATGTTCTGTAGGGAAACAGCCAGCTACTAATTGGAACCACAGTTTTTTCACATCCCTCTAGGAAGAGGGTTTGGTTTTAAAGAAACCAGAATTAAACTGGTAGTTCCCTAAAGGATGAAGCTTCTGTTGCAATTCACTCATTAATGAACCTGATCTCAGTCCATGATCACTGACACAAGGTCCCAGACACAAGCATTTGGACTTTGGTGGGGCAAACTGGGGGCCTTCAGCAGCATTACCGGGATGGTACAGCATGCAACACACAAGAGCTTTCACAGAACTGGGAGCTCAGAGACAAAAACCTGCAGTAAATGAGGGGAAAAACACTGAATTCTGGTTTCAAACCACCTCTACCTCTTCCCAGCAGTGGGGACATCTCATGGCGCAACCAGACAGCAACCCACTTTTCCTTAAACAACTCTTTTGCCTAACAAACAGCACAAAGTGCCGGCAGAAGGTTCAGAGATGCATTCTGGAAGAACTTGTCCTTCTCATCTCAACACAGCTCTGCAGAGCCTGAACACAGGTGATGCCTGAGGGGGCTCAGCTCCCCTCAATCCCCACCGAAGCGGAGATGGCACCTCACTGCGAGCTCAGCCAACCTCGCTTCACCCGGCAGCCGCAATCACTCGCTGGAAAGATCGTATAGAAATGGCACTGTGGGGCATCATCTTTTTAATCCCCACTCAAAAGCTTCCAGAGATTTGATTTTAAAGAGGGATGAGGTGGGTTTTTTGTGAACCACGACTGTCGAGAGCTCCTTGGGCTCCGGCAGCCCAGCCTTCGCCTTCCCGTCCCTCGCAGCTTGCCCTGCCTGGGTCTTACAAAGCGGGTTTTGTCGTCGTTTGGGTTAAACTCTTCACATGAGGGGCTGTAAGCAGCGGAGTGTCGAACCTGCCAGCTGTCGGACGAGACCAACACCCCGCAACAGCCCCGCAAACTCGCCCGGCAGCTCCCGGCCGGGCCAGGCTGCGCTGCGAGTCGCTCCTCAAGCACCGACCGCCTTCCCGAGCCGGGGTGGGGGCAGACCGCGGCCCCTTCCGTGCCCGAACGCAGGAGGCAGGAGCCCACGGGGATTCCCCCCAGCCCATCCCAGGGCTCCTCACGGCAAGGACCTGTCGAGGCCGCTGAACCCCCAACACTCACCCCTGGACCGGGTGGATTTCCCCACCGGAGCAGCCGACCGCCCCCCACCAACCTCCACCCGGTTCCCCCTGGGAACTTTCTGGAAGGCGCCCACCGCGACGGAGTGGGGTGGGGGGGGGTCCCGGCTGAGCCTCGCTGCCCCCAGACAAAGCAGCCCCTTCTCCCCCACCCGCCAGCTTTTCCCCCCGTTCCCCCGCGGTCTCACCTTGCGGTGTTTGTCGGCGAAGGGCAGCGCCAGCCAGGGCATGGCCCGCACCGCCTCCTGCCACTGCGGCTGCTCCTGCTCCGCCGACACGAAGACGATCTCGAGGCGCTGCCCGCCGCCCCCCGCCGCCGCCTCCCCCCTGAAGCGCCCGTAGAAGGCGGCCAGGCTGGCGCCGAGCTGCGCGCAGGGGCCGCCCAGGCTGCAGCCGAAGTAGAGCCCCACTAACGAGACTCCCCGTGCGGCCAGCGCCGACACGGCCACCTCCTCGCCGTCCGCCGCCACCAGCACCTCGCCCAGCACCTCCGTCAGGGCTCCCGCCATCCCGCACCGCTCCGCTCCAGCCGCCGCAGCCGCCCCGCGCACGGCCGAGCCCAGACCCGGCCCCGCACCGCACCGCCAGG